>CM038792.1:283002366-283478265 GCA_021764765.1 Vicia sativa
GATCATCCAAACATCATCAACATACTTCATAGAGATGATGCAGACCATTACTTGTGATATGTAACACCTCCAAGCACAGTTTCGAATTTCACTTTGAGCTGATGCAAGTGGACTTGGGTAGAATAGCCCAGACCATTCCAAAGCAAGCAGGCTATCCTCACACCTTCCATAAGGTTCACTGGTGCTATAGCCATCATCAAACAACAACTGGGAAACACTCCAGCACCATTTTCAATCTCAGCTTGAACAGGTAAGAAACTCAACTTCGAACTCTATGATTTCTTGATTCCAGTCAAAAAAACTCTTGGCCATTTTGTTTCTGCACTATCAACGATCAATAACCCTCAATCAATTGATAAAATCATTCACCATACACGATGTCAATTAAGATTTTCAGTTTTAGGGTTCTTCGTGTTCTTGAGAAATTCAAACATGTTAGGCTTAAAATAAATGAAATTAAATGACATCATCATGTTCCTGGTGTCATACCCCAAAATTTGCCCTCCATCTTCTCAAGATATTTCATACATCTATGCTCAAGGATTCCTCAATAGTTGATCAGACAAACTCTCTCCTAGACAATCAACCCAAACTAGGGTTTGGTATCTCTCAGGCCAAGATGGGCTTCCAACATCTCCAATGGTCCCCATGCCTCCTCATATGCTTTAAAGATTCTCCATGTCAAGTTTCAAGCTTCACAAGTCAAGTTTCCTCAGACAATTGCTCAGATGGTTGAAAATCAGTTGTATTGGACAAAAAGTCAACTATGGTCAACATACAGTCAAACTTCATAATTTTGGGTCAACATCCTCATTTTGAAGTTACATTCATCATTTGATCAAGGGTTGATCATGATTCATCAAGAAAACTCAAGATTTGCTCAAAAGTCAAACTTTCTAAATTAGGGTTTCTAGGTGAAAAGTCAACTGAACTTTAACTGATCATAACTTTCTCATACTTTCTCAGAAATTTTTCCACCACCTATTGTTTTGAAGGAAATTCAATTCTCTACAACTTCATGTCTCACAAGAATGTCCAAAAAATGCTTCATTTGAGAGGTATAGCTCAAAACATTACAGGTCATTTTCAAAGTCAACAAAAAGTCAACTTTTTGTTTTGAAGATATATTGAGCATGGAAACTCCAATTGAGATGAGACCAAAAAGGTTGGTTAGAGGACTCTTAGAGCTTTCCAAAAAGTCCAAGAACACTCAAAAATGTGGAAAATTGAGCAAGATACACCATTCACAAGTTGGGCAATTTTGAAGGAATGCACAAAGAGAGATACTTCTAAAAATCAAATTTTTTGCAAATGGGCTTGCTTTTTCTTCATCCAAACTTATTCCTCACACCATTAGGAATATCCAAGCCCAATGCCACGAATTTTTATTTTATTTTTCTATTTAATTTGGAATTTATTCATTTAAATACAAATTAAATTTAAAAATAAAGTATAAAATCAAAATTAATTGCAAGATTGATTTTTATTCCTTCCTTGAGACCCAAGCAACTCACAAAGGCCAGCAAATTTCGAAATTTGATCAATATGGCAAGATTGGATTGGAAATTAATCAAATTTTGAAAATTTGATTTTGTACAAAAATCAAATTTGATTTGCTTTGAATGTTGATTGATTCCTTCCCAAAACCATCCCAAATCCATCCAGTATAAATATATGATGCATACCTATCAAGAGAGAACAGAAAAATTGGCTCAAGAACCCTAACCTAAAACTCAAAAATCCGTGACCTTCAAGCAAGTGGCAATCATACTTCCAGCCGTTTTCAATTGATTTTGAGGTGTCCAATACATTCCTTGACATCTCCAGAATCATTCCAGATCCTTACATTGCTCAAAACCATCAAGAATCCATCAAACACGATTTCGGTTTGTCAAGTTTTTTTCAAAATCGATTTTCATCATTCATGCATTATTAACTTGTTTTGATTGTTTGTTCATGTTTAGAATCAAGTATGCAAGCTATCTGGACGGTTTAATTGCGTTTTGAGTGCCTGGATCGAGTTATGCCATTACTAGGGTTTTTGAGGTCGATTTAGGGTTTCACCAAATAGGAAAAATTGGACCATGAGACCTATACCAATGCATTCGGAATGATCCCAGGAATCGAACCATGCTTTTAGAATTCATTTATATTATGTATTCTGGATTTTTGATGTTTGCCAGGGACATAGCGTCGAGCCAAGGCCGACGCAGGATTTTCAAATTTTTGAAACGAGGAAGACGAAGCTTGGCGCGTGATCTGGAGTATCAGGAAGCGACACATGTTTTTCTTCTACTCGCTCCGATTTTCAAACAGTAAAACGCGTTGGCTCAAATGGCAAAGGCAAGGGGACTCAAGGTTTGAAAGCAAGGTCTCCAGTTCGAATCCTGGCAAGACCAATGTTTTTCTTCTTTTTACAAACTTAACATATTTTCTATTTTCTTTTATTTTAATATTTGCATCAATTTTAATTTCTTTTCATATTTTTATTTATGCATTAAAAAATCATCAAAAATTATTTTTCTTTTTGCATTTATTTTCAGAAAACCTTTATTTAATTTATAAAATTAAAAAATACAATTTTGCATGCATATTTATTTTTATTCATAAATTTGCATTTAAATCACTTTTAATTCATTTTAAATTATTAAATTGCATCCAAAAAATCCCAAAAATTTATTTTAGCATATTTATATTATTTCCAGCATGTAATAATTTTCTCATATAAAAATTTGCATTTTTCTAACATTTTTTCTTTTGTTCGATTCATATCGTATTTTTCGATTTCTCATTCCTTTACAGGTTGATCCGATTCAGACGATTCTTTCTTTATCATTTTGTTTTTCAATAATGTAACTGTCTATGGGATGTAATAGTTTAAATTAGGATCTTTATTTTCCGCATTTTAAATTATGTATCTGCCCCAAAGCCATGTAATAGCGTATGACATTTACCTTTCCGTACTTTACATTCCGCATTTTAATTTCCGCACCCTATAAATTGCTAGTAACTAGGCGTGTATGGCAAGA
The DNA here is from genome assembly GCA_021764765.1 of Vicia sativa. Classification (NCBI taxonomy): domain Eukaryota; kingdom Viridiplantae; phylum Streptophyta; class Magnoliopsida; order Fabales; family Fabaceae; genus Vicia; species Vicia sativa. The sequence continues at coordinate 283,005,396 of CM038792.1, forward strand.
TAATAACGAACATAGCCCACTAATTTGCAAGATAAAATACTTGAAATCAACACACTTCTTTCACACATGCACCCCTTAGGGTAATTCTCTCTCGTTGCCTTTACGAATTCAAATGGTCATGTCCCTCGAACGTAGAGGTATTCTAGCACCGTTGCCTTCCAAACAAATCATCATAGTCCCTTCGATACAAAGATCATAAGACCCACGATGTCGCCTACGAATACATGATCTTGACCCTCGATTGTCGCCTACGAAAATGATGATAGTCCTTGAATGTGCTAGGATACTTCCTACAAGTTGCCTTCTATGACCATCCGATGTCCCTTCAATGTCCCGCTTACATCCAACAAATGGAGCTACCTACTAACTAATGGTACGGCTAGCGCTATTCTAAAGGAACGAAATACAAAACGACCAATTCGAGTGGGTAATAAGTCTTTTAGTTGCTTGCTCTAAACCAAATGCTTTTCACACACACACTTTTTCAAAGTTCAAACTCTTTTCAAAACGAAACATTTCGAACACTTTGTATACACTCCTACATGAGTCATTACAAAGTCAAAGCGAAATGCCTTTTTCAAAACATTTTTGTCAAACACACAGAAAGCAATTTTAAAAGTGATCTAGAGCAACTAAGAGCCCGTAGATAACTACGGATGGAAAGGGTGCTAATACCTTCCCTTTTCATAACCATTCTCCGAACTCGAATCTAAGCGAAGGTCTTTTATTTTACCTTCCCTTAATTGGATAAAAATAAAAGTCGGTGGCGACTCTTGCTATCCGCACATTTGCGATACAAAATCCTACAAAGTCAGTTCACCGTGTTACAGAACTGGCGACTATGCTGGGGACAAATCCTAAAAGAGAGAATTGCCTTAGGGATTTCTAGATAACCTTTATTGCTTTTTGTTTGACTTGTATGCTTTATCTTTAAGGGTTGCTTGGGTATTATATTTGTGGGGGATCCTACACCCGGATCCGGGTTTCCTTTTAGGTAAGTAGCAATAAATCATCGCGACCGCTAGACGTATAACTAAACGGTCAACATGATGGCTACGTTAGCGTGACACTTTGGTTATCCCGATACTCTTCATTCCCAAGTTGAAGATAGTATTTGGCTTCTGCGTGGTGTCATCAAGCGCTAACTAAACTTTTAGAACCTTAATTGACCCATCTTGGCCATTAGAAGGTAGTGAGATGGCGGCTTTGTGGACTAAGGTTGGTTGATACTCGATGCTACGCTCATTGAGATCGACTTTTGGGATATTTTCGATCGACCACTTGGTAGTCGTATTGAAATAAGCCTACGAGAAAGATCGATGATGTGAGATTCCTAGAACCCGTTACTATTATAGGACAGATGAACCAACTCAAACTTTTGGTGGGGTAATCACCTATACCTCATGCAAGCCTTAACCCTAGGCTCATTGTGTGAATTGTTTGTGTGCTAAACATGACATCATGACATCATTTGCATTGCATATCATTTCTAACTATTTCAAGGACCTAGGGATTTATCTTTGCTCTGTTTTGTAGGGTATTATGGCTTCTAGAAAGACTATCCGAATCAACTTCATGGGTATACCTTCTCACCAAAGATTTGGTTTGAAATTCCACCATGCTCGGTTCATCAAAAGACATGGTTATCTACTTGATTTGGTTATCTCGGTTTTGAAGAAGATATGATGCATGTCCTATTCAGTTCTTTGATCTCAAACACCATTGCTTTACATTCCCAAATTATCAGTTGGTTCCTACCTTGGAAGAGTTCTCTAAGCTACTTGGGATACCTATTCTTGACCAAATGCCATTCACCGGTCTAGAGAAGGTTCCTAGGTACGAAGACATTGCATCCGCCTTACATCTCAAGCGCTCGGACATTGAAGCCAATTGGGAAACTAGAAGTAGAGTTAAGGGTTTACTTTCCAAGTTCCTGATTAAGAAAGCCCGAGAATTCCTCAAAGTTATGAGTTTCCATGCATTCGAAGACATTGTGGCCTTGCTAATCTATGGTTTGGTTCTATTTCCTAACTCAGATCAATTCATAGATGTTAGTGCCATCAAGTTGTTTCTTACCCATAATCCTGTGCCTACTTTACTTGGAGACATCCTACATTCTCTCCACACTCGTACTACTAAGCGACAAGGAACTCTCATGTGTTGTGTACGTTTACTTTCCAGGTGGTTTATTTCGCACCTTCCTCCATCAGTTTTGAAGAATGAACAAAGGTTGAGATGGTCTCAAAGGTTGATGTCACTCTCTCATTCAGATATCCGTTGGAATCTTTTCTCTCAAAAGGATTTCACCTTCATTGAGCGTTGTGGAGAATTCCCTAATGTACCACTACTTGGTATAAGAGGAGGTATTACTTACAACCCTTCTCTAGCTCTACGTCATTTTGGTTTTTCTCGAAAAGATGGTCCACATGATATGCTTCTCCAAGATATTGTGTTCGACTACAATCACGATCTCCAGAATTACGAAGGTTCATACGCGCTTGGGGCATGGTAAAGAAGGCGATACATTGCTAGGTGATGTACCCTATCCGTTCTCCATCACGACATGCCTCGATTTGAAGACTTGAAGAGATCGGATTCATTCAAGGAAGAAAGGGATACCTTTGAAGCTCAGTGCTATGCAAGTGAGAAGAAAGTGCTAGAGTTGACCAAGCTACTTCGCGAGGAGCGAAGCATCAACGCCTACCTCGGCACCAAGAGGAAGCGCCCATGGGAGACTTAGAGCTTTAGGATTTTTATGCTTTTCTTTTGTTATTGTTTTGAACTATCTCTTGTACCTAAAAAGAAAAAAAGAGAAAAAGAATAATAAAGAGTGTACTAATAAATGTTTGTTCATTGCTTATTTAACAAAATTAAATCTCTTAGGTCCTTGAAAACATTGCATTGCATTCGCATAAACATTGCATATCATAGCATAACATTGCATCACGGGTACATTGAAGATGGGTTTTCTCATTTGCTCGCTATTTATTTTAGCAGAAATGGCTCTTGAACAGTCCGTCAAAGATCTTCAAGCTCAGAATGCTCGGTTTAGATGTTCACCAGCTTGGTCCAAGGCCAAGAGGATCTGAAGAAGCTCATCAACAGAAAGAAGAAGGTTGTTGGTCTCCTCAACATGGGCAGACGCTACAAAGGTGGTCCTAAGAGGGTCAGTCGGATAGAGCTCTCAGAAGGAAGTGTCAAGACTGAACAAAGTAACAAGGGTAATGGTGAAGGCAGTCAGCCTGAGCTTGAGAAGAACTATGATGATGGCCAATACTCTGATGAGGATGACAAGTACAAGCAACTTGAAGATCGTCTGAATGCTGTGGAAAACCTGAAGATGTCCGGGCTGAATTTTGATGATCTAAGTCTTGTCCCTGGTGTTGTGATTCCTCCCAAGTTCAAAGTTCCTACTTTTGCCAAGTATGATGGCATGTCTTGCCCTAGGCTACATTTGAAGTCCTATGTTCGGAAGATCAACCCCACGAGAATGAGAAAGTTGTGGATGCACTATTTTCAAGAGAGTTTGTCCGGAACTCAGTTAGAGTGGTACTATCAGCTAGAGAATGACCGTATCCGTACCTAGAGTGACTTGGCTGATGCTTTCTACAGACAGTATGAGTACAATGCTGAATTGACACCCACTCGCATGCAACTACAAAGCATGTCTATGGGTCGTGACGAGAAGTTCAAAAGTATGCTCGAGATGGAGAGATCTAGCGAAGTTCACCACCCTTGTCCAATAGGGAGTTGGTTGATATGTTCATGGGGACACTAAGACCCATTCTTCAATCATCGATTGGAAACTCTTCACCGGTTCATCGAGGTGATATTGACGGCGTATTGAAGCGGTATCAAGAGTGGAAAGATTCGGTAGAGACATCTTCAATCTGCGAAGAGGTCTTTTGGTGGTAAGAAAGAAACTAATCTGTGTATGGTCGGAAAAGCCGAGCCAAGACCGACCGTGCTCAATCTGTAGGCGGTTGTGATCTCGATCCTACATCGGCAACCTGAGACAACAGCGTAACCAAAGCGCGTCACGAAGGCGATTCGAAGATCAACATGCCTTTGCGAAGCCTTGCAACACATGTTGAAAGCGGTGATTGCTTTGAGGGATCCTCCTCGAATGTCAACACCTCCTCTCCAGTACAATCCTAATGCTAAGTGTGCTTACCATTCCAATAGCCCGGACATAATGCGATGATTGTTGGGCTCACGAAGAACAAGATTCAAGATATGATTGAATCTAAGCGATTGAGTTTGATCCTCCCGTTGAGACTCGAATATGATCAACGCGCCTATGCCTAACCATGACAAGGGTTCCAATCTTTGTTGGTGCGATACTTATGTTTTCAACATAGATGACTTGACCATTCCTCGATGACATTAAGAAGAATTTGTAAGCGGTGTCAACCAGGATGCCCGAGAATTGTCGTTGGTGCCCATCACTGATGGTTGTGCTTGGTTGAGAAGACGTGTTCGGTGCATGATGGACAACCGTGAGATACTATTTACGAAACCACTGCGAAGTGTGTGAAGAAATGTCTAAGTTGAAGATTGACAATGCGAATGAAACCATCTGTGTGGGATACCTTGGGGCAGCCAAGTGGAAAGTATGATTACATGGTGAAGTACACCTTCGAGAGCTACAAGATTCCTATTGAAGATGTTAAGGCAACCGGATGGGGTGACGATTTCCCGAAGACTATCTTGATGTTAACACTATAAGGATTTCCTCTGCGATCCGTGCCCGAGTGGCACCTCTCATTATCACTTCTCCCAGACCGGTTCCATATTCCTCGACAAGGCTATCCCTTGGAATTATGGAGTGATGTTTACTATCATGGCATCAAGCAAGACCCTCGACCATTGAAGATCTTACGATTGAAGCTACCATTCCGACATTGACAACATCACCGGATCAAGTAAGGTGACCGAGAAGGAAGGTTTCTCTCCAATCTCTCCTCCAAAAGACACGCGACTCACTCGCATTCCACTATTCAATCCATTCCCAAGCTAGAGGAAAGAACCATGACTCATCCCTCAACGAAGTGCCAAAGGAAGTTCTTGAGACACCTCCAAACAAGAAATGGAGGAAATTACGAAGATTATCAAGAAAAGTGACTACAATGTTGTGGAACAGTTAGGACAGACTCGTCCAAGATCTCCATGCTTGCTCGCTCTTGTGCTCGAGGCTCATGCTAATGCCTTGGTGAAGTTTCAAGAATGCTCATGTGCAAAGACACTACCACCACCGATTTGAAGTTTGTATTGCTAGCCGGCTGCCAACAACGGCCTAGGCTTCTCGATCTTGATTTGACTCCTTAGGAAAGAAACACAACAAAGCCTTGCATCTCTGTTGAATGCAAGGCACTACATTGTCTCATGTTTTGGTGGATACGGTTACGCTCTAAATATCCTTCCAAGCGCTTTTGATCGACTTGATGTCGAAGGGTTGGTTCGAGACCCGTGACATTATTGTGAGAGCTTTTGATGGTTCTAAGCGCAGATTGGAGAGCTCACTCTGCTGTTAAAGTCGGTTCCCGACTTTTGATTCCACTTTCTTTGTATGGACATCCGTCCACTTACTCTTACCTACTCGGACGCCCTTGGATACATGGGGCGTATTACCTCTACCTCGCCGAAGTACCGGTGAAAGGAAGGTTGTTACGATATATGGTGAAGAAGAGTATATGGTCATCATCTACAGTCATTCCGATACCTCGAGATGGAAGGTGAATTCTTTGAGACTCCCTGTCAAGCTTTTGAAACAATCCCGTCGTCGTTGACTCTCTGTCCCAAGTTACACAAGCTCCGCCTAGGATGGCCTCGTTGAAAGATGCTCAAGCTGCTTTGTTGAAGAAGGTAGTACTATTTGGGGTCAGCTCCGATCTTCCTTTCAAATTTGACAAGATGGTTTAGGCTTCACCATCAAGGTCGAAAGATGCTACGCGATGCCCAACTTCCTTTCCGCATTAGCAGTGGAATCCATGCTATAGAAACGACGACGACTTCGACATCAGCAAGTGGATCTTCCAACTCGGACAAAGGGCTTTGGAAGGCAAGACGTCATACCTATCTCCTTTAGTCGGGTAATTGCTCTTGTTTTGTTTTGCTTTTCTTTATGTTTGAACAATAAACTTTGAAAGCAGTTACGGCATTATGGCTTGTTTCGTTTTCATTCAATAAAATCGTTGGACTTTTGCATTCAATTGTTTGTTTTCTTTCTTTACTTTATCACCCCTTCAAAAGCTATGTCTTACACACACCGTGATACACTGAGAATCTACATTAACAGCTATGCTATTGCTAAATATGACTTTGATAATAAATCCGAAAAATTGTGAAGTGCCGGAGAACTTGCCATTTCTACAGCAAGAAGAACGAGTTATCTGCCCACGAAGAGCAAGTCGAGATTATGAATTTGGGTCTGACGAAGATGAAAAGAGATCAAGATAGGAGCGGATCTTGAGAACATTGTTAAAGAAAGATTGGTTCGGATGCTACGAGACTACATTGAGGTTTTGCTTGGTCATACGAAGACATGCCGAGTTTAGACATTGATATTGTGGTGCACCAATTGCCGACAAAAAGGTTTTCTCCGTGAAGCGAAGGTTAAATCGCATGCGTCCGAAATGTCGAGAAAAAATCAAAAGTTATGAAACAGTTCAACGCCGATTTCTTAGCTGTCACCTCTTATCCCTGGGTTGCAAATGTGGTACGTACCTAAGAAGGATGGCAAAATAATGTGTAAATTAATAACAAAGCAAGTCCGAAAGACGATTTCCACTTCCTCATATTGATGTTCGGTTGACAACACCGCTCGGATAAGGTTTTCTCCTTCATGGATGGTTTCTCCGGTTACAATCAAATCAAAATGGCTCCTCAAGACATGGAGAAGACTACTGTTACGGTGGGGCACTACAACAAGGTTATGCCGTTCAAAACGCGGGTGCCACTTATCGCTATAACACTATTTCATGACATGATTCATCACGAGATAGAGGTCTACGTCGCGACATGATAGCTCGGTCACACTAAGAAGAACATCTTGATCATTTGCGGAAACTATTTGTTGAAGAACAAGACTCCCAACAAGTGCACCTTTGGGGTCGATCCGGAAAACTCCTAGGGTTTGTTGTCGGTGGTAAAGGTATTGAGGTTGACCCGCCAAGGTTAAAGCTATTCAAGAGATGCGCCCGCAGAGAAAGAGTCGAGGGTTTCTTGGGCCGACTAAACTACATTGCCGATTCATTGCACCCGCTACTTGTGAGCCAATCTTCAAGTTACTAAAGAAAGATCAAGTAGTGGAATGGAGCGCGATTGCGGTCGCTTTGATAAGATCAAGGAGTACCCAGAATCCTCCTATCCGATGCCACCAAGGAAGACCTCTTATCATGTACTTAACGATATTAGAGAATTCAATGGGGTGTGTGTTGGGGCAACATGGCGAGTGCAGTCGAAAAGAGCATGCAATATACTACCTTAGCAAAAGTTTACCGTGTGAAACAAGATACTCACTCGAGAAAACTTGCAACGCTTTGCTTGGGCTGCTCGACTAAGGCGATATATGTTGACTCACACTACCTTGTTGATTTCAAGATGGATCCGATAAAATACGTATTTGAAAAGCCGCTCTCGGGAAGAATAGCAAGATGGCAAATGATCTTGACCGAATATGACATCCGTACACTTCTCGAAGCGATCAAAGGAAGTGTAGTAGTCGATCATTTGGCTCATCAAGCCATAGATGACTATCGGTCTATGCGATTCAATTTCCAAGCGAAGACGTTTTACTAGTTCTGATTGTGAAGAACGGGCCGGACGAAGGACACGAACAAGGATCCCGATGGACCATGGTCTTGATGGAGCCTCAAACTCACTTGGCAATGGCATTGGCGCCATCATTACATCTCCCAGCGGACATACCCCTTTCACCAGATTATGTTTCGATTGCACTAACAACATGGCCGAATCTGAGCGTGCATCATGGGAATTAAAGTGCTATTGACTTAAGAATCAAGTTCTTACAAGTGTATGGAGACTCGACTTTAGTGATCGATCGGATAAAGGCGAGTGGGATCTGAAGCACCGAATCTCATTCCATATCGAGAGCATGTTCGAGTTTGATCCCCTACTTTGAAGAGATTAATTTCAATCACATTCCACGAGAAGAGAATCGGTTGGCGGCGCATTGGCTACTATGTCATCTATGTTCAAGGTCGGATGGGACAACGAGGCTCCCGATCATCATTGAGAAGTTTGACGAACAGTATTGTTATGAGCTTGGCGAAGAGAAACCTTGGTATTATGGCGTGAAGAAGTATCTTGAGACTCGGGAATATCCCGAGGGCATCATTAATGATAAGAAGTTCATGAGAAGATTTGCATCAAATTCTTCCTTAGCGACATCTTATACAAAGCAAACCACGACTTGTGTTTACTCATTTGTAGACCGAAAGCAATGATGCGTATCATGGAAGAGTTACGAAGGCGCATTTGGTACCCACTCCATTGGACATACGATGGCTAAGAAGATTTTGAGAACAGGTTACTATTGGTCAACCATGGAAGCTGATTGTCACCGCTATGCTCGATCTTGTCACAAATGCCAGATTTATGCAGACAAAGTACACGTGCCTCCAGTACCTCTGAATGTTTTAACTTCTCCTTGGCCTTTTGCAATGTAGGGCATTGACATGATTGGAGAAATTAAGCCCACAGCTTCCAATGGACATCGTTTCATCCTTGTGGCAATCGATTACTTTACCAAGTGGATAGAAGCGACCTCGTTATCATTACCAAGAATGTTGTGGCTCGTTTCATCAAGCATAACCTTATCTGTCGGTATGGCATTCCTGAAAGGATTATCACAGATAACGGCTCTAATCTCAACAACAAGATGATCGCTGAACTCTGCACGTAGTTCAAGATCAAGCATCACAACTCTTCTCCTTATCGGCCTAAGATGAATGGCGCAGTGGAAGCCGCCAACAAGAACATTAAGAAGATTATCTGAAAATGACTTACAAGGATTGGCATGAGATGTTACCATTGCTCTTCATGGTTATCGCTTTTCTGACGGACATCCACGAGGCAACTCCTTCTCTCTCGTATACGGTATGGAAGCCGTCTTACCCATCGAGTTGATTCCCTCAACGAGTCCTCCGGAGGCAGAGTTAGGCGAAGACGATTGGGTCCAGACTCGCCTTGACCAAATTAACTTGATTGATGAGAAACGACTCACGTCCATCTGCCATGGACAGATTTATCAGAAACGAATGATCAGAGCATTTAACAAGAAGGTCAAGCACCGAGTCTACCAAGTCGTTGATCTAGTAGTCAAGCGCATCATTCTTCCACAAGGTGATCCCAGGGGCAAATGGACTCCCACCTATGAGGGACCATTTGTAGTCAAGACAGTATTTTCTGGCGGAGCTATGATACTTAGCACCATGGATGGTGAAGACTTCCCACACCACAGACATAGTCAAAAAATACTACGCATGAAATAGACCCGCTAGGTCGACGAACCTAGGCAAAAATAAAGGCATCCTGGCGAACCAAAAAGGTTCGGGCAAAAGTTAAGGATATATGCAAAACATGTACACCCGGCAAGTCGAAAACACGAAAAGCGGCTTGGGCAAAAAAGCATCCGTGGTGAAAACCGAAAGGCGGTCTAGGCAAAGTTAGGGATTCAAGCGTCGATATGTCTCTTCCGGTCACCGCTTCCGGACTACTATCGACATTCAAGATTCAAATGGCGAAGATCAATTCACTCACTTTCTCTTGTGACAAGGAGATGAGATAGTTGAAATATATGAGTACTAGCATAGTTGAGACTTAACGAGTTGTTTCGCATAGCTTTTTACCTTTCTTGTGTACAAAACTACTTGGCCATCATACCTTTCAAATAAATACAAGTTCTTTCTCTTTACAATTTTCACTATTGTGGTTTGCATAAAGTCCAACGTTTGCTTTGAATGATTATATGCATTTGACAATAAGAATCTAATCACAAACATACGAAAAGTGAACATACAAAAGTACTTACTACGAGGCTCCGAGGAATTGAGATGATGACGAAAGTCACCAAAATATTCCCCGAGCATGATCCCACAAAGGTGTCACTCACAACAACTTCCCATGAGCAAAGGGAATCCACGAGCAGCAATTCCACTCAACTAAGCAATGTTACATCGGTCTCAGCGGTAACACCTCACCCCGATCAAGGTATTTATCCCAGTATCCGGACCGAAACTTGGTCGGATAGTGCAGGAAACTACATCTTCATCCCAGACTGGATTACAGCGGATTCACGACTCTTCCAACCCGTCTCCGGCAACTACAATGCTCTCCAGCGAGATCCTTCAAGTCCCGTAGGCGCCTCCTAAATTTCCTCAGCGGGATCTACATACAAGGTCCCCAACGGATCGCCTCCAGTTCTCCTCGTGAGGTGCATATGAGATCTCCAACGAGCCTCTCAATCTACCTTCCTCGACAACACCTAGGCCCAAGACTTGGTCAAATAGTGCATCGGAGGAATACAGGATTTCTTTCTTCTCCTTCAAAGCGGGGTTCTCACTACTCGATTCCCCAAACGAGTCAGAAATCTTCAAGCAGAACATCCACATCTTCTTCAAGATGGATATGTTTTGAAATACCACAACATCTATCATTCATACATTTCTCATAAAGTCATGATTCATGCATATGGCATTCATATACATTGACATGCATCATATTTTGCATAAGACTAACGAATATTCTATCAAAGTTCCTCTTGTTTTCTCCAAAGCAGTGTGATCCTTAGCAAGCAGGTCGAGTTAAGCCCCAAATCGGCGGAAAACTATCGAAAGACCGCCCTTGGTTGTCCTCCGACGGCGGTCGAGATTAAGCCACAGATCGAAAACTATCCGAAAGACCGCCCATTGGTTGTCCTCCAACTAGTCGAGATTAAGCCCCGAATCGGGGAAAACTATCCGAAAGACCGCCTGGTTATCCTCCGATAACGAGCAATGGATCAACACCCGCGCTGGGGAAGATATCCACATTTGCCAACTACTACCTCCCTCGAGTAATCGGCACGAAGATTTATTCGATCCCTTCTTATTATCAACGTGACTACAGTCGGCGTGCGACTCGGTTGCCTTGGATGGCATCTTAAGCCCATCTCCGACTACTTGTCAACATTTCTCCACTTTCGAATCTGCATATTTGGTTAAAATCAATACAAACCAATAACTTCATTAAAAATGAGCACAAAGTCTAACATCGACTCCTCGGATGGCATCTTAAGCCCATCTCCATGCTCCTTCGAAGCGACTCTGAGCCTAGCGTCGGCTCACTCCCGCATCGATCTTTCCGGATGGCATCTTAAGCCCATCCCGTCAATTCTCCTATCGACATTCTCGAGTCTAGCGTCGTCTCATCCCCGACAGTATCCAACTTCTCGAATGGCATCGTAAGCCCATTCCGCATCATCCACCAACAAGTGTAAATTTTGGTGTACTCGAGTGTTCAATCATCTTCTACCTCCAGTCACGAAAGACAAGTGTGTCAATCTAACCCTCGGTTACAAGAAGATTGAGCAGGGCAGCTGTCATACCCCAAATTTGCCCTCTATCTTCTCAAGATATTTCATACATCTATGAGGATTCCTCAAGAGTTGATCGGACAAACTCTCTCTAGACAATCAACCCAAACTAGGGTTTGGTATCTCTCGAGCCAAGATGGGCTTCCAACATCTCCAATGGTCCTCATGCCTCCTCATATGCTTTAAAGATTCTCCATGTCAAGTTTCAAGCTTCCACAGTCAAGTTTCCTCGGACAATTGCTCGGATGGTTGAAAATCGGTTGTATTGGACAAAAAGTCAACTATGGTCAACATACAGTCAAACTTCATAATTTTGGGTCAACATCCTCATTTTGAAGTTACATTCATCATTTGATCAAGGGTTGATCATGATTCATCAAGAAAACTCAAGATTTGCTCAAAGTCAAACTTTCTAAATTAGGGTTTCTAGGTGAAAAGTCAAGCTGAACTTTGGTGATCATAACTTTCTCATACTTTCTCGAAATTTTTCCACCACCTCTTGTTTTGAAGGAAATTCAATTCTCTACAACTTCATGTCTCACAAGAATGTCCAAAAATGCTTCATTTGAGAGGTATAGCTCAAAACATTACGGTCATTTTCAAAGTCAACAAAAGTCAACTTTTTTTTGAAGATATATTGAGCATGGAAACTCAATTGAGATGAGACCAAAAGGTTGGTTAGAGGACTCTTAGAGCTTTCCAAAAAGTCCAAGAACACTCAAAAATGTGGAAAATTGAGCAAGATACACCATTCACAAGTTGGGCAATTTTGAAGGAATGCACAAAGAGAGATACTTCTAAAAATCAAATTTTTTGCAAATGGGCTTGCTTTTTCTTCATCCAAACTTATTCCTCACACCATTAGGAATATCCAAGCCCAATGCCACGAATTTTTATTTTATTTTTCTATTTAATTTGGAATTTATTCATTTAAATACAAATTAAATTTAAAAATAAAGTATAAAATCAAAATTAATTGCAAGATTGATTTTTATTCCTTCCTTGAGACCCAAGCAACTCACAAAGGCCAGCAAATTTCGAAATTTGATCAATATGGCAAGATTGGATTGGAAATTAATCAAATTTTGAAAATTTGATTTTGTACAAAAATCAAATTTGATTTGCTTTGAATGTTGATTGATTCCTTCCCAAAACCATCCCAAATCCATCCAGTATAAATATATGATGCATACCTATCAAGAGAGAACAGAAAAATTGGCTCAAGAACCCTAACCTAAAACTCAAAAATCCGTGACCTTCAAGCAAGTGGCAATCATACTTCCAGCCGTTTTCAATTGATTTTGAGGTGTCCAATACATTCCTTGACATCTTCAGAATCATTCCAGATCCTTACATTGCTCAAAACCATTAAGAATCCATCAAACACGATTTCGGTTTGTCAAGTTTTTTTTCAAAATCGATTTTCATCATTCATGCATTATTAACTTGTTTTGATTGTTTGTTCATGTTTAGAATCAAGTATGCAAGCTATCTGGACGGTTTAATTGCGTTTTGAGTGCCTGGATCGAGTTATGCCATTACTAGGGTTTTTGAGGTCGATTTAGGGTTTCACCAAATAGGAAAAATTGGACCATGAGACCTATACCAATGCATTCGGAATGATCCCAGGAATCGAACCATGCTTTTAGAATTCATTTATATTATGTATTCTGGATTTTTGATGTTTGCCAGGGACATAGCGTCGAGCCAAGGCCGACGCAGGATTTTCAAATTTTTGAAACGAGGAAGACGAAGCTTGGCGCGTGATCTGGAGTATCAGGAAGCGACACATGTTTTTCTTCTACTCGCTCCGATTTTCAAACAGTAAAACGCGTTGGCTCAAATGGCAAAGGCAAGGGGACTCAAGGTTTGAAAGCAAGGTCTCCAGTTCGAATCCTGGCAAGACCAATGTTTTTCTTCTTTTTACAAACTTAACATATTTTCTATTTTCTTTTATTTTAATATTTGCATCAATTTTAATTTCTTTTCATATTTTTATTTATGCATTAAAAAATCATCAAAAATTATTTTTCTTTTTGCATTTATTTTCAGAAAACCTTTATTTAATTTATAAAATTAAAAAATACAATTTTGCATGCATATTTATTTTTATTCATAAATTTGCATTTAAATCACTTTTAATTCATTTTAAATTATTAAATTGCATCCAAAAAATCCCAAAAATTTATTTTAGCATATTTATATTATTTCCAGCATGTAATAATTTTCTCATATAAAAATTTGCATTTTTCTAACATTTTTTCTTTTGTTCGATTCATATCGTATTTTTCGATTTCTCATTCCTTTACAGGTTGATCCGATTCAGACGATTCTTTCTTTATCATTTTGTTTTTCAATAATGTAACTGTCTATGGGATGTAATAGTTTAAATTAGGATCTTTATTTTCCGCATTTTAAATTATGTATCTGCCCCAAAGCCATGTAATAGCGTAGGACATTTACCTTTCCGTACTTTACATTCCGCATTTTAATTTCCGCACCCTATAAATTGCTAGTAACTAGGCGTGTATGGCAAGATAATAACGAACATAGCCCACTAATTTGCAAGATAAAATACTTGAAATCAACACACTTCTTTCACACATGCACCCCTTAGGGTAATTCTCTCTCGTTGCCTTTACGAATTCAAATGGTCATGTCCCTCGAACGTAGAGGTATTCTAGCACCGTTGCCTTCCAAACAAATCATCATAGTCCCTTCGATACAAAGATCATAAGACCCACGATGTCGCCTCCGAATACATGATCTTGACCCTCGATTGTCGCCTACGAAAAATGATGATAGTCCCTTCGAATGTGCTAGGATACTTCCTACAAGTTGCCTTCTATGACCATCCGATGTCTTGAATGTCCCTTACATCCAACGAATGGAGCTACCTACTAACTAATGGTGCGGTGGCTATTCTAAAGGAACGTAGAAATACGAAACGACCAATTCGAGTGGGTAAATAAGTCTTTTAGTTGCTTGCTCTAAACCAAATGCTTTTCACACACACTCTTTTTCAAAGTTCAAACTCTTTTAAAAGCGAAACATTTCGAACACTTTGTATACACTCCTACATGAGTCATTACAAAGTCAAAGCGAAATGCCTTTTCAAAACATTTTTGTCAAACACCGAAAAATTTTTAAAAGTGATCTAGAGCAACTAAGAGCACTGTAGATAACTACGGATGGAAAGAGGTGCTAATACCTTCCCTTTTCATAACCATTCTCCGAACTCGAATCTAACGAAGGTCTTTTTCTGTATTTTTACCTTCCCTTAATTGGATAAAAATAAAAGTCGGTGGCGACTCTTGCTATCCGCACATTTGCGATACAAAAATCCTACAAAGTCAGTTCACCGTGTTACACCTGGACTTGAAACGATCAAGTTTCATGTTTACATCTTTTGATTTCATCAAGAAACGAAGGATTTAGGATTGATTAAAGATCGGGGAAGAAGAAGATGAGTTCGCGCGTTTTTCAAATTCAAATTTCCAGTTTTATAATATATTTAATTGGTTTAACTTCAATACACGGATGTATTGCATGAGTTGTTAACTCACTCTTAAGACTTTCATGCCATGCCTTGCCTTGAGGTCCGGGTTCAAGCAACCTTGGGACCATTTTTTACCAAACTTTTGTATTTTTTTTTACAAACTTTGACTTTTTCAAAACCCAATCAAAACTCCTCATTTTGAGGTGATTTTTTGTACACTTGTCAATCAAGGTATCTATTTTGAGATAGTGTCAAAAAATTTCAGAAAAACTTTAATCCAATTATATTTTTATCGAGCCGAAAACGGTACTTTTGAGTACTTTTCAAAGCACCTTTAAAGGTGATTTTTTCAAACTTTCGAAGCCCGATTCTTTTCCAAACTTCTCACAAATATATTTCACTTTTCAAAAACACTTTCAAAATCATTCTTCAAAACTTTTCATCAAAACTTACATCTTTTTTTCCATGATCGATCCGATTTAAACGATAAAACCGAATTCGTTTTCTCTCAAATTTCTTAATCGATCATGGGCCTCCCTTACGGTGTAAGTCCCAAAATTCTTTGTGTACATACATATTTCCTTGTACATATCAAATTCTTTCACATACATACCAATTTTACCTGTACATAATACAGATACTTTTGTAAATACTCAAGTACAGACAAACTTCGTCCGTTTGTTTTTACTTCACTTGTGTATACACTAAATACCATTGGTATTAGAAGGAGTATTATTCCCGGTGAAACTACTTTTAAACCAATGGGCCACCCTCATGGTGTAAGTCCCAACCCCCTATGTACATCCACATCCTCCTGTACATAAATACTCGTTCGTGTACATATTTACTTCCTTGTACACAATTCGAACTTGTAAATAATCAAGTTACGCTCGTTTTAAACGTTCGTTTTACACGCACTTGTTTATATTTCCTTCATAAACTCTTGTAAATAAACATCATGCATCTGTTTGTATTTCCTTCATAAACTCCTGTGAATACATATCACACACACACTTGTTTATACAACTGTCTAGTTATAACATAACAACTAGTCTAACCAATAGGCTTCCCACAGTTTAGCCTCCTCTTGGGCTTTGTACAAGATAACTCATTCATCTGAGTTAGCCTCCTCTTAGGCTTCATATAAGAAAACTCATTCATCTGAGTTTAGCCTCCGCTTAGGCTTTATATAAGACAACACTCCCCTGCTGAGTCAGCCTCCTCTTGGGCTTCGTTCAAAAGAACTCCTCATTGAGTTTAGCCTTCTATTGGGCATCATACAAGAAAGAGACCAGGAAATCTCTTAACAGCCTCCTATTGGGCTTCCAATACAAAGAATCACCCGCGCTAGGATAGAACCCAGAGAGTATAATTTCCCGATGAAATTGCTCTTAATTCCAAAAGGATGGTTTCCCGGTGAAATCCTTTTTAAAGCCAAAGCCAGCCAAACCCTATAGCTTCCTCTTGAGCTTCATACAAGGACCCTCGATGACCCTCGGAATGCCTCCTCTTGGGCTAACAATACAAGGAACCATGAGCTTCTTAAAAGCATCCCCTTAATCCAATCAATTTCTCCTTGAGATTTAGACGTCTATCATCTCTATGGAAGAAGTATCTCATCTATCACATCACATACAATCAAAAAATTTTCAAACTCTTTTCAAACAAAAAAAACATCTCTTAATCGTAAGTGGTAACGCTTGTACACTCAAGCAAAACACCCAATGCTTACAATTAAAAGATTCAATCATCTTTTTCAAACATCTTTCTTAAACATGTAAGTGGTAACGCTTGTACACTCAAGCAAAACACCTATAACTTACGACGAAAGATTCAATCAATCAAAACTTTTCAAAATGTATGTGATGAAATAGATTAGATACATTTTTCATTAAGATGACATTTGTCTTTGTCTCTTACTAACTTCCCGTTGCTTCCACTAGCATAAGTGGGAACTACGATTGCTCTGACTTTCTCAACATCCTTTTGAGAATACGTAGGCACAAGGTCTCATCCTTGCCGAGCAAATTTCTTTCTCCCTCAAACCAAACAAACCATAGATTCCTTTAGATCCGAGCTACAAATGCTCTGATTCCCATTAAGGGATATGTATGCAGAAGATCCAAAGATCTTTGCGAGCACAATAATAACAAACACTAGGATCCCACATAATTTATCCTTCTTTAAAATCCAAAGGAGAAACTTTCCCAATCATAGAAATAGCAATTAAAACATACAAACATATCAAACATATTCAAATATAAAGCTATATATAACTATATATATCTAGGGTGCTCCATCTATTCCCTTTATATAACAAACCCCCTTACCCGGAATCTCCCCAATGCGTTACGTCTAGTTTGCGCTAGTCATAATGCATATCATAATCAATTGAGGGTATTAGCAGCTTTCCCCTTTTTCATAATCATAATTTCTTGTGTTGAAAATAATAAAGCTTGATGCTCGCGGCATCTTTATAAACAACTCAAAAGAGTAAATCGTTTCGAGTCAGAGAATCCGAATTTAGATTCAATTCTCTAGCGCGTCACTTTTTAACGCGAACAAGAAAAATGGCGACTCTGCTGGGGAGTATGCTAAATTTTGATTTTCAAAAAAATGTGACTCTGCTCAAGAGCACCAAGCTTTTTTTTGTTTTCAAAAAGGAAAAAAAGGGTTAAGCTTTCATATGTGCATATGTTTGTTTTTCTTTATTGTGTGTTTTCACGATTTCATCTGATGGAAAGAAATCCTAACCCGGATTTAAGAAACATTTTAAGATCTAGGTGGGGGTATAGTCCTATTAACTTGTGAGAAGTCTCAATACTTACGGAGTTAATTTGAGATCCCTCTCTCAGTGGAGGTTGTCTTGGGAGTATTTGTGTTTAGCAAGTATTTGCGAAGACATTTTGCTTTCAAGAGAACTACGGTAGTGGTGTAGAACACATAACCCATCGGCCATTTAGGATGTAGTGCGAAATTATTCGGCGTAAGCCTAGAATAATGTCATGCGAGACTACGATCGGCGAGTTTTTCTTGAAAAATATTATTGACTTGAGTATTCAACAAATCCGATAATATTTCAAAGAGAAATGTTGAGCCTGTATTATCAGTAGAACCCGTTTCATAGATGAATAAGCCCTTAGAACTTACCCACATTTGATTCTTATCGTTGGCCTCATGCTCGTGACTTGAGCAGCTTGACCGTGTGTATAACTACTAACCATGTTTGTCGCATTCATGCATTCATTCGAAAACTTCATTTCTCTTCCCATTTCCAAAGAATTTAGAGATTTTTCTTTGTAAATATTTTAGGTTAGAGTGATGGACGCGGAGGGAAGGTTCACCAAGAGATCTGTTTTAGAATTCCGCGTAGGAAAGTTGAAAGAGTTAGCATCCTTGGTAGAAGATCCCTCGGATTTGACGCTATGGAACTCTTTTGACTCTTACGAACACTAACGTCGATGAAGGACTTCTCAAAAATTTCGTTCGATTTACGATCCGATCTATCATTGTTTTTCCACGACTATCGATTGATGCCTACTTTGGAAGATCGCGCACATCATAGGTATCTCGATGTCGAGAAAGTGCCTTTCAATGGTTTGGAAGCCATTCCTAAGTCACCATCATTGCAACAATGACTCACTTAAAGAAATCGAGATAGACAAAACCTAACTACCAAAGGAAAACTCTTAGGACTAACTTCAAAGTTCCTAATGGAGAAGGCTCTTAAATTCTCGAAGTCGGTAGTATGGTAGCCTTTGAAGCTATTTTAGCTTTACTCATCTATGGATTGGTGTTGTTTCCCAACGTCCCAAGTTTCGTTGATATCAACGCCATAAGGATTTTCGATTGGAAATCCGTTCCCACTTTGCTTGGTGACACGTATTTCTCCATTCATCATAGGAATCGTCAAGGAGATGGAACTATCGTGTGTTGTGTACCTCTTTTCAAATGGATTGTCTCACACTTGCCTAAATCTCCTATTCCGCGAAAACAAAGGCGATTGGCATTGGTCTCAAGACTCATGTCTCTTACAAACGCGATATCCATTGGTATACCTTGGCGGACAATGAGATGGAAATCATTGAGAAATGTGGAGAATTTGCCAACGTACCTCTCATTGGTACAAAGGAGGAATCAACTACAACCCATTCTTGGCGAGACGTCAACTCGGATATGCAAACTCTAGTAAACCTCTTGGTTTTACAGTAGAGAGTTACTTCTATCATGAAGGAGAGGATTCCCAGGGTTTGAAAGCTAGGATGATCAGAGCTTGGCATCACATCCGAAGGAAGGAAAAGGAAAGCAAGAATTGTGTAGCCATGGAAATCTACACTTTTTGGGTAAAGAAAAGAGCGAAGGAATTTCGAATGCCTTATGCTTATGAAGAACCTATGTTCTCAACGGCTTCCAAATCAACAATTTTTCCCGTCGAGACTATGGGAGAATACCAAGAAGCTTTGGCCAAGATAAGACTCGAGAAGGAAGCTTTGGAAGACAAATTCCTTAAGACTGATCTCGAAAATGAAAAGCTTAAGAAGTAGGTCAAAGATCATGAAAAGACGCTTTACTTCCAGGATGAATGGCTCATGGAGAAAGATGAGAAGATTCGCCAGAAAGATAATGCGATCAAAAGATACATCAAAGAAAGGAAAAGAAAGCTTGAGGAAATGACAACCAGCGATCCTGCTCCCGACGAGTGGAAGAAGGTCATCAGCAAGCTAAAAGCCGAGAAAGCTGAACTGAAAGCTCACTATGGAAAGGAAATCCTGAAGTTGAAGCTACATCAAGCCTTTGGATCTTCATCCGACGAAGACGATTAATTAGTTTAGATTGTAATTTTTATCATTTATTTTATCATTTGTTTGAGCAATGCTCAAAAAACAAAATTGTTGTAATCTTCTTTCAATAATTAATAAAATAAGCGTTTTCCATCCTAATATTTGCCAGAAATGTCTCTTTTAGCGTAAATTCTTTGGAAATTCCTTTCTCTTTGCATTTATAATCATGCATCATACTTTGCATATCGAGTCTATTGTCTAGAGTCTGATCTTTTGGAATTTTTTCCAGAAAGGAAAAGATCGTCAAGCTGTCGCTTCTTAGAGTTTCTCGACCACGTCCACAGCCAACTTGAACATACAATACACGTTCAAAAAGAAGGAAAGTAATGGAAGGATTTGAGCAAGAAAATGTTGAGCTTCGTAGCACAGTAACAACACTGCAAGAAGAGGTGGAGAGACTCACTTCTTTGGTCAATTCATTGGCAGCAGCGCAAAGTCAGCAAGCAACATCGAGCAGTCAAAATCAAAGCGGCGATTTCAGAGGTCACTACTACTCTAGTTTCAACTGTTGCAGCCAGTAGTTCACCCTTCAGTATGCTAGAAGGTTATCCATGGGGCATGCCTTTCAATTTCGGCATCGGATTTCATCAACCGACTTCTCAAGTACAAACGACCACGCTTGAAGTACCTACTTTGCAAAACTCAACACTTACTCCACAGCATGGGGTAACTTTTCCGCAAGTCACTATGACGGTTTCTCAACCGATCATGACGAACTCAGCTTCTGTAGTTCACATTACTGCAGACGAAGAAGCTCACCATAGCCTAGGCGATAACACGAATCTTCGTGGTCCGATGGAGAATCTCCAGGAACAGCTCCTCAAAATGCAGCTTGAGATTAAAACAATTCGTGGAAAGGAACTGTTTGGGAAGAACGCCCATGATCTGTGCTTAGTTCCTCGCGTAAAGATACCCGCAAAGTTCAAAGTCCCTTGACTTTGAAAAGTATAAAGGAAATTCCTGTCCGCAGAGTCATCTTACGATGTATGCCAGGAAAATGTCTACGTACAACGACAATCACCAGTTGTTAATCCACTACTTCCAAGACAGTCTTACCGGTGCTGCACTGAAGTGGTACATGGGGCTAGACAGCGCGAATATCCAAACATTCAATGATTTAGGTGAAGCCTTCGTACAACAATATAAGTTCAACTTGGATATGGCCCCAGACCAGGATCAACTCCGCTCCATGTCTCAAAAGGAAAGAGAGACATTCAAAGAATACGCTCAACGATGGAGGGAAATTGCTGCCCAAGTCAACCCACCATTAGAAGAGAAGGAGATGACCAAGGTTTTCTTAAATACTCTTGACCCATTTTACTACGAACGAATGATCGCCAGCGCTCCCGGAGATTTCACCGAGATGGTAAGCATGGGAATGCGGCTAGAGGAAGGAGTTCGAACCGGACGCCTGACTAGAGAGAAAGGGACTTCTAGTGGAACTAAGAAGGTTGGAACCAGTTTTCCAAAGAAAAAGGAACATGACATAGGGATGGTATCCCGAGGGAAACCGCGAAAGAATGTCAGTCAACAACGACAGGTAGTTGCCATAGCACCCGCTGTTAATACAAGTTCAAATAGAGGAATTGCTCCGCAGTTCCAGCAAACTCAACAGCCTCGACAGCAAGAAGTAAGACTTCTCCCCCACTTGTTTCAAACTCATCTCTGCAGACACACAATTTAAAACAAGCAATTACCGACAGTGTTTCACACACATGTCGCATACAACAAGATTAAACACACTAATAACTTGGTCGACAGACCGACCTCTGCTCTGATACCACTAATGTAACACCCCAAATCTACCCAAGGTTTTATATGCAAAAATCAGAGTAATTTAAAATTTCATAAATTAACCACTGAGGCGTCACATCAACAAAACAACTACCTTAAAACGGTTTATTTTAAAGTGTAAATTTCAGATACATAGCCTCGCCGGAAATCATAAATTGATTCAAAAACATCAACACATCCTCTTTAATAAACTTCCTTATCAAATTATGTTTTCATAAAGTATGATTCTATTTACAAAAGGAAGAACAACAAAAGAACAATCAACAAGACAACACAAATATTCCCCCCGAGTGCTACGTATCGGGCGACACCTCGACTAACGGACTATAGACTCCGTCTTCATAACATGCGTTACCAATATATAGTAGCAATGAAACAAGTAAAGGGTGAGATACTCCAAAACATATAATTAAAGGCATGATAAAATATATATATATATATATATATATATATATATAGTGTCGGAATTATAAAGGGTATAGATTAATAAATGCAATTCCAACACATAATCAAAACTCACTTACTTCACTAGTCATCCTATTGTGTATAATCTACACTTTATCACCCTAACCTCATCGGCATAAACGTCACAACAACACTTAAACTTCCATCACCACAAAATCGTCACGAGCTAATACATCACTAATTAACACGGCAGTCTTAAACAACAACATCAACCAACAACATTAAATAATGCTAATAATATAAGCAACACAAACAAATCATCAAAAATTGGCTAAAGCCCATCTTCGCTTTTGGCATAAAGCCCATCTTCGCTTTTGGCATAAAGCCCATCATCACAACATCATCACAAACATTATCATATCATATATCATCGCAATTCAATATCATCCATCAATCAACAAACCCAACGCCGAACAACTCAAACATAAACATAACCGACTCCATGAGACACGACTGTGTTATGCATGTGGTACCCATCGCTTTGTCCGTAATTAGGGACACTTGGCATAAAGCCGATCTTCGCTCGGCATAAAAGTCATCATCGCAGCATAAAGCCTCTTCGCTTGGCATAAAGCCCTCTTCGCTTATGAAATGTATGTGACTCGACAATAAAACAACACAACACAAAAACAACATCATCGCTCATTCAAATTGGCATAAAGCCCACATATAATTTATCCAAAACAAGATAAATATATCATCGCATCATAATTGCATTATGCAAACATCACTAATAAATTCATCAACGATCATGCATTCACAAATCGAAAGCATTTGTCAACAACATTAATATAATCATCACATTATCATGTACAAAGACATATAACTTCGCATCGCATAATCAACAAGTATTTACTAACTAATACGTCGTCGCAAAGATTATGTTTAATCACCCAATCTCATTATCGATTTTCTCACTAAATTCTACATACGGAAAGATAGTCAAACACCTATCATCGCCGCAAAAGTCATCTCTAATAACCGGCATTACTCCTAATCGTCAACATCGCAATCGGATTCTAAAGGAAAGTAAGAAAAATTCGGAATTTTGGAGGCTACAGGAGCTGCAACACGGGCACCCGTGTTGCAAAACATTGCCAGTGTTGCAAGGACAGGGACACAACACGGGCACCCGTGTTGTACGACACTGCCAGTGTCGCGCGACCTGCACTCACCAAAATTTCTCTTCTAGAGGGAAAACTTCATCTTTTTGAGTTTTTCTCATTCTTCTACCATGGTTTTCTTTCCCATTTCAATACTCTTGATTCTACAAGCTAGCACCTAATACATCCACAAACCATACTCCTAATCCAACTCTTCTAAACCATTCCAACAATCAACCAACAAAACTCATAAAATCAATCTATCAATTTTTCTCCCAATTCAAACTACAACCACCCAACATCTCTTATCACTAACTCACCATCTCTTATCATCAACACAACATATATACCTCCATTACAACATCAAAACATATTTCTACCATCAATTGAGAAGTTCAACAACAACAACAACAACAACAACAAAACACCAAAACAATGATAAACTATAAACCCCATGAATCGAAATACCAATTTTTCCTAAATCCACAACATATCTATCAAACCCTAACTATATGGAAAGGAAAATCAAACCCCTTACCTCACAAGCTTGGATGATTCAAGGTGCTCCAACAAAACCCCAAAACCATGCTAGCTCTTGCTCCTCTTCTTCTTCTCTCTTTCTTCTTCTTCTTCTTCTTTCCAAAACCCTCTCTTCTTCTCTCTAAGGCCAAGTTTGGGTTGTTTTCCAAAAATGGGAAGAAAAGGAAAGGAAAATGGTTTTTATAAGTTATGTTTCTACTAGCTCCCCCTCTTTCCCTTGTTTGGCTTTGGTATGTTTAATGGAAAGAAAATAAGGAAAGTGTTTGGATGGAAAGAAAATGAGGAAAGTGGTTTTATGATAACCTTACTAGTAAACTAAGGTGTAAACCCAACTTTTCCCAAATAATCCTCACACTCCTAATTTATTCTTATAAATTAACACACAAAATATCTACCAATATTATTAATTCAATCAATTAAAATAATTCCGGGGAATTAAATATCGGAACCGAATAATATTTTACCGAACGAACGGAATAAAACCGGACCGAACACACGTCGCCGATAAATTAATAGATATATTAATTAATATGAATATTCTCGCCGCAAGATAAATATCGATCGGTAATTGAAAATATTAATATAATATAATATTAATTAAAAGCAGGCGTTCTGATCACCTCCGCGATAAATTGCCATGGTGGTACAAAGCGGACGTCTTGCCCTTTTCATCAAGGGCAGGACATGATCTTGAGCATTGCATCGCCTAAAGCGAAGTGCAAAGGTTAGTAAGGTCTAACCTTCTTTCCTTTAGAAATACAAATCAAGCGTGCAAGCAAATCCACTTCCACCACGGTGGACATACGATGAATTTGATACTAAGGAATACAGACGGTATCTTGTCACGGTGAATCGATCGGAGGAAACTTGGTACATCTCCATGATAAATACGGTACAATGGGCGTTTCACTAAACATGATTCTGACTTGCAACATACGCTTCAAGGATCTTCGAGGCTGTCCCACCATAAGAGCAGACATTCAACGATTGCTAGACATTGGTGACATACAGATCTACAGAAACAGAGATGACTATGA
This sequence comes from Vicia sativa, assembly GCA_021764765.1. Taxonomy (NCBI): domain Eukaryota; kingdom Viridiplantae; phylum Streptophyta; class Magnoliopsida; order Fabales; family Fabaceae; genus Vicia; species Vicia sativa. Next base: position 283,030,271 of record CM038792.1, read on the forward strand.
CGTAAATACAATAGGGCACTGGATGGGGTGATTCTTTTGAGTATCCTAGTCAACCGGAAAAGGAGTATACATCTTCCCAATCCCATCAACCAATTGAAGTTCCAAATGAAGATCTCTGCTTTAATACGCCCGTGGAGTTTGTTAAACCAGATCTTGACTATCACTACATCAACGTAATTACCAAAGATCAGGGGTATGATTCGGGATACGAATTGGAAAGTGTCGCCGACAATGAGTCTCTTCACTCAGAAGATTGGAGGGTACATCCCCAGAATTCCACGCAAATGCCAACAGAAAGTACATATGTTGTATCCCTTGCTTCTCGATCTGTTCATCAAGCCGAAGAAGATCGCTTCAGTAGCACAAAAGGCAAGGTCCGTCGTCCAGAGTCTTCAAAGCCTGCTCGGCCAACGACCAAAGTCTACTCAAGGATTAAACCAAGTGAAAAACTACCAGAATACCTCGACTTCCAAGGAGTTCGCCACTACTGGAAACCTGTTGAAGTTCGGACTAACGTTCATAGTTCTAAGTAGTTTATTTTGCTTTTGTTTGAACTCTCGCTTCGCCCAAAGCGAAGAGATGTTTTATAGGGTTTAGCTTTTAAATAATTTCTCTTTGTCTCGCCCAAGACAAATGAGTTTGTATTTTAGGGCCCTGTTTCATATTGTGAATCATAAATAAAACGTGTTGTTTTGATTCCACACTTTGTGTTTGTTTTCATTTTTACCCTTTTTTTGGAAATGATAATCCTAAAAAAACACAATAAAAATCTTCAAATATATATATATATATATATATATATATATATATATATATATATATATATATATATATATATAATAATCTGCATATACACTTTCACATTAACTTTCTCTAAAAATAAATAAATAAATAAATAAATAAATAAAGATGGAAAAAGAAGAGTTAATTAATCAAATATAAATCAAAATATGCAGATTAACAGATGGACAAATCCATTGAACGCGATAACTCTATGCTCTCTCCCAACTTTGAAATTCCCAGTGAAGTCGCTGAGGAAGAAGTTGAAGAAGAGATCCCGGATGAGATTTCTCGACTACTTAAGCACGAGGAAAGAATCATTCAGCCTCACAAAGAGCCTCTGGAAGAAATCAACTTGGGTTCTGAAGAAGACAAAAAAGAAGTAAATATCGGAGCTTCACTCGACAACAACGTCATGGGGAAACTGATAGATCTTCTCAAAGAATATATTGATGTGTTCGCTTGGTCCTACCAAGACATGCCAGGTTTAGATATTAGCATCGTAGAGCATCACTTGCCATTAAGACCGGAGTGTCCACCAGTTAAACAAAGACTGAGGAGAGTTCACCCTGAAATGGCCGACAAAATCAAAAAGGAAGTTCAAAAGCAGCTCGACGCAGGTTTCCTCGTCACTTCTGAATATCCTCAATGGCTAGCCAACATAGTGCCTGTCTCCAAGAAAGACGGAAAGGTCAGAATGTGTGTAGACTACCGGGATTTGAACAAAGCGAGTCCAAAAGACGATTTCCCACTACCGCATATCGACATGCAAGTGGATAGTACCGCGAAATTCAACGTCTTTTCCTTCATGGACGGTTTCTCTGGTTATAATCAGATCAGAATGGCTCCCGAAGACATGGAAAAGACATCTTTCATCACGCCATGGGGCACATTTTGCTACAAAGTAATGCCGTTTGGATTAAAGAATGCAGGCGCAACTTACCAAAGGGCGATGACTACTCTCTTTCATGACATGATGCACAAAGAGATCGAAGTCTATGTGGACGACATGATAGCAAAGTCAAACACTGAAGAAGAGCATATAGAATATCTCTTGAAGTTGTTTCAGCGACTAAGGAAATTTCAGCTTCGCCTGAATCCTAACAAATGCACCTTTGGGGTAAGATCTGGAAAACTCCTAGGTTTCATCGTTAGTTAAAGAGGTATTGAAGTTGACCCTGACAAAGTCAAGGCTATTCAAGAAATGCCTACGCCACATACGGAAAAGCAAGTAAGAGGATTTCTCGGACGGTTGAATTACATCTTCAGATTTATCTCTCAAATGACTGCTACCTGTGGGCCGATATTCAAGCTTCTCCGCAAAAATCAAGAGGTTGTGTGGACAGAAGATTGCCAAAAAGCGTTTGACAGTATCAAGGAATACCTGTCAGAACCACCAATATTGATTCCTCCAGTCGAAGGAAAACCGTTAATCATGTACCTTACCGTACTAGAAGAGTCCATGGGCTGTGTACTTGGACAGCAAGATGAAACCGGTAAGAAGGAGCATGCCATCTACTACTTGAGTAAAAAGTTCACAGATTGTGAAACTCGTTACTCCATGCTCGAGAAAACATGTTGCGCTTTGGTGTGGGCTTCAAAACGTCTCCTCCAGTACATGATCAATCACACGACTTGGTTAATCTCCAAAGTGGATCCAATCAAGTACGTCTTTGAAAATCCTGCCTTAACAGGAAGAATTGCTCGATGGCAGATGCTATTATCTGAATATGACATCCAGTACCGTGCTCAAAAGGCGGTCAAAGGAAGCATTCTCGCCGATCACTTGGATTATCAGCCGCTCAACGAATACCAACCTCTCAAGTTCGACTTCCCTGACGAGGATGTTATGTACTTAAAGATGAAAGATTGTGACGAACCGCTACCCGAAGAAGGTCCTGATCCAGAATCTAGATGGGGCTTAATTTTTGATGGAGCAGTTAATGTCTTTGGCAATGGAATTGGGGCAGTCATCATTACTCCCGAGGGTTCTCATATCCCGTTTTCCGCCAGATTACTATTTGATTGCACCAACAACATCGCAGAATACGAAACTTGTATCATGGGTATTGAAGAAGCCATCGACTTGAGGATCAAGATTCTTGACATATATGGAGATTCAGCCCTTGTGATCAACCAAATCAAGGACAAGTATGAAACTCATCATCTTGGTTTGATTCCTTACAGAGATTATGCAAGACGTTTGTTGACTTTCTTCAACAAAGTTGAACTGCATTATATCCCTCGAGATCAGAATCGAATGGCAGACGCCTTAGCTACTCTATCTTCCATGTTCAAAGTCAACGATTGGAATGATATGCCTAAGATCCGTATCAGACGCCTTGAAAGACCTGCATATGTATTTGCAACTGAAGTAGTCTTCGACGATAAACCGTGGTTTCACGACATCAAACGTTTCCTTCAAACACGAGAGTACCCACTTGGGGCATCGTACAAAGATAGGAAAACTTTAAGGAGGCTTTCTAGAAATTTCTTCCTAAACGAAGATGTGCTATACAAAAGAAATTTCGACATGGTCCTGCTCAGATGCGTCGACAGACAAGAAGCAGACACGATAGTTCATGAAGTTCATGAAGGGTCCTTTGGAACCCATTCAAATGGGCATGCAATGTCCAGAAAAATCTTGAGAGCGAGGTACTATTGGATAACAATGGAATCCGATTGCTGTAAACACGTCAAGAGATGTCACAAGTGCCAGATCTACGCAGATAAGATCCATGTGCCACCGACTCTACTCAACGTTCTCTCTTCTCCATGGCCTTTCTCCATGTGGGGCATCGACATGATTGAGATGATCGAACCAAAAGCGTCCAACGGGTATCGTTTCATTTTAGTAGCTATTGACTACTTCGCCAAATGGGTCGAAGCAGCGTCTTACGCCAACGTTACAAGACAAGTGGTTGTGAGGTTCATCAAGAACAACCTCATTTGCCGATATGGAGTTCCAAGCAAGATCATTACGGACAATGGATCGAACTTGAACAACAAAATGATGAAAGAACTGTGTGAGGAATTCAAGATCGAGCATCATAACTCATCTCCTTACCGGCCAAAGATGAACGACGCCGTTGAAGCTGCCAACAAGAACATCAAGAAGATCATCCAGAAAATGGTCATCACTTACAAAGACTGGCACGAAATGCTGCCATTTGCTCTGCATGGTTATCGTACTTCAGTACGCACTTCAACAGGGGCAACTCCCTTTTCTCTAGTATACGACATGGAAGCAGTGCTCCCCGTAGAAGTTGAGATTCCGTCAATGAGAGTTCTCATGGAAACTAAGTTATTTGAGGCCAAATGGTGTCAAAGCAGATACGATCAGCTGAACTTAATTGAAGAAAAGTGTCTGACCGCTCTGTGTCATGGACAACTATATCAAAGAAGGATGAAGAAAGCCTTCGACAAAAAAGGTCCGACCTCGTGAATTCTGAGAAGGCGACCTCGTGCTTAAAAAGATTCTGTCTTTTCAACCAGATTCTAAGGGCAAATGGACTCCTAATTACGAAGGCCCATACATCGTCAAAAGAAGTTTTTCTGGCGGTGCTATGATTCTCACAACCATGGACGGTGATGAACTCCCGCATCCTCTGAATGCTGATGCAGTCAAGAAATACTTTGTCTAAAAAAAAAGATAATAAAAGAACAGCTCGGTAAGTCGAAACCCGAAAAGGGCGACTTAGGCAAAAAAGAGCGTCTCGGTGGACTGAAAACCTGAAAAGGCGGTCCAGGAAAAAATTAGAGACAATAAACAGAGAATATCCTGATAGATTGAAAACCTGAAAGGGAAATCTATGCAAAAATAAGGATACAAAAAATGACAAAGTAACTGCAATCAGTCCGTACTTCGTCAATCTGAAGAATCTTCCATCAACGGATCTTCAATCAAATCTTCTGAAGCAACAAGCACAATTGGAATTCAAAGTTGTTAGGGATAATAACGGTTATTTGCTTTCAATGTAGCCTTTTCCCAATACATTATCATTTCCAACTCTTGTAAATAGCTCATGGAATCACGCCTTTGGCTGATTACCATTCTATCAATAAATTTGAGCCTTGTTTTTTTTTTTTTGCAATTCCTGCTTTATTCAGTTTTGCAAAATAACGCTTTTTATTGTGAAAAAATCACTTTTGAAACTAAAAAAGGATTTAAATGAATTTTTGCTTCAAATTTTTTGAAATAAAAGCGAAATGTTCCTTTGAACTATGAACATAGAAGGAACTTCAATAGTTTTCTCCATAAGTGTTTTGATTTCCGGAAAGATAGAACAACTGCTACAGAAGTCTTCTTCTCCACAGCAGAGATCATCAAAGGACGGTATTCTTATCCAAAAAGAATTCCCAACAAAGTTTCCAATGAAATGCTTTTTTCAGAAAGTTTAAAGCATGCAACTCAGATTCATCATCAGTAACGTCTACACCATGGCTGCAGATTTTGCTGAGTATTTGTTCGAACTGTGACGTAGTCCTTTTCCCAAATACCTCTTTATTGTCTTGTCAAGTATCGTCAGCATGCATATGACATTCATCATTCATACATCATTAATGCATTCCTGCATTTCTCAATGTTTGTTTCCATACCACTGGTTTAGATTATATTTACTCAGATGGGTGTGTCATCTCTCCAGCAAATTATCCCCAAGCAGAAAAATACATTTTTTCTCTCCTGTTCCCCAGCTGAGATCATTCCTCATTAGGAACAAAGTCTTGATTGACCGTTTCTTTCCAGTTCATTCTTGGATAGAACCTTGTCTCTAACCAACAAAACAATAAGCAATAACCTCGACATCTGAGCTGCTTATTTCCTTTTCATCTTGCAATTTGTCATAAAACAATTGTTCTTCTCAATAAGATCAAATCATGAAAGTTCAAGAAATCTCCGCGGTTGTCTTTCTGTCTAAAAAAAAAAACCTGTGTCTTTTCAATCAAAATGCCTGCATCTTCTCAAAAGAGAGATCCCCGACAAATTTGTAGTTGTGAAAATAGAAACTCATTTGAGATTTGTTTCCATTATTGACTGATATTCACACGGCTGAATACTCAGTAATATGTCTCAAGAATTATCTTGTTATAGTTATGTTCACAGTGATTTCTGGTGAAACAACCGCTAGTCTTCCAAACTATTGAATAAGCGTTATAACTGTTATGTTATTCAATCCCTCTGGTAACTTGCAGGATCGACTAGATTGATCCTATGGGGTATCGGCCGTTGGTATAAACTTAAGATAAAGATCCATATTTGAGACTTGTTTTTGGATGTTTTGTATAGGTTCAAGTATGTTTCGATTACTTAGTGATATGATCAAGTAAATAATGTATATTTGGTTCGGACAAACAAGAACATTCAAATTCGAAAAGGCAAGAAAGTAAATAAATGCAGCAATATTCAATAAACTCTTAAAGTGTAAAAGATTTTCAAAGTAGCTACAAACGTAAAAGCGAGAATGTAAACAAATGTATAAAAGCTTTACGGAAATAACGTTAATGTAAAAGTTTTGGAAAAGTAAAGAACTTCGATGGTAGAAAAACATTTAAATGAAATGACTTTGAAAGTAAAGAAACTTAAAAGACATTGATGCAAGATAAAGTTAAACGGAAGGATAAAGATACATTGTTGAATAATAAAGCTTTGGTGCAATCATCGTACATCATTCGTGCATTCGTTTCCCTAGCCATGTGGTATTTTGAATGTGGTGAATTTTAGTACAATAGATATGACACACGAAATCCTAACATTAAGACTCCTATTTATACTAATTCGACCATAGCAGTCTGACATAAGATCTTGCCACGTTTAGAACATGCGCACACCATGCTTCTCTTGCTTCCACGTTGAACCGTTTCTTGTGCAGCGTTTCAACTCCCTTTTATCCCTTCGTTTGAATTTCAAATGTATCACTCACTTGATTTGAACCCATTTCCTCGATACAATTCTATTGCCCGATCGAGCTTGTTTTACACATATCACCATTATTTCCGTTCGACACTCAATTCAATACATCCATTCGAAGGGCTAATTCTTTTCTTTCAAACTATGACATTCACTATGTTCCCAGAATACTTTAACATCATCTCATCTCGAGCTCCATGATCCTTCTTGAACCATAAGATATCAAAATCTTGACTAACAAAATGCCCCTTTAAAATATGTATTTGAATCCCTTTTAAGAAATACTTATTTTAAATATATAAGATTTTGATGTGACCACGAGCAATTATGACCACATACAAGATTTCCATCATGTCAATCACGATGACCCAGGTTTCGAACCGCTTTCACCAGATAACCACGGTATGGTGCATTTATTAAAGCAATGATCACCTTTAATCATGCTTATACCAATCTTGACTTCACGCCACCTCACCGTATCCACCCACGTCTCCCACGTAACTTGGCATTAGTTGATGAGTGTTTCCACTTCCTCACTATAAAACCAAACAAACTTTAGTCTTTTCACTTTTCCACACTCTGAATCTTCTTTTCCTCTCTTTCTCGTAAAGAACCCTAATCTCTTTAATCAAAACCCAACAATGTCTTCATCAACATCCCAGGTAAAAAAGATTTCTAAGAAGAAGAATAAGAACACCGGAACAATTTTGGAAAGCAAGGTTGGCACTCACCAAGGTCAATCTGTACTTATACCCCAGGGAATCTCCAAAGAGCAAGAGCTCTTATACTCCTCTCGTATTAATCCCTACTAACACGGAAGAGATTTGCCCTAATGGGTCCTCTTACGTTTTTGAGATTCTTAAGGATACACGAACCATATTTCCTGTTTGTTATGATTTCAAACCTTTATTCAATACAATGGAAACCCCTAGGGTAGGAACTGATAATGTCAATGATTCTGTTGCTCCAAAGGAAGTAGAAACCCTATGATTATCCCAAAAGATCCTTTCATTACGGACTATGTTAAAACAACTTTAAACCATTTCGATCTGTCCAGCCGCGATGTAGCATATCAGGCTGGTTCGCCAAAGTGGAAGTTAAGAAGTCACATCGGTGGGAGGAATTAGGTATCTATAATCTCTGAAATTATCAAACCGGGCTTCACATACGGTCATCCTCTATTCGCATCCTGTATTTACGGATAGCACCTATAATACCTTCCACCTCCCGGAATGATCACACCCACATTCTTGACATAAGCGCCATCCTGGACTAACACGGGGAAACATATGTTCACGATCTTGAGGAACATTCAAGTATTATTGATTTCGATATCAAACTAGCCACTTCTCCAAATTCATTAGTCATTACCATACGAGGTGATAGGTCTCCGATGTTGAACATATTGCCTTCCTTACTCTTTGGCTATCAAGATCGTTTTACAGCGGTCACTTGGGTAGCTAGTAGGTTCATTCCTCTAGCAAGAGATTTGCATGAGAACGAGGATTAACTTAAGTGAACTCACGCTAGTTGACCTTCGAGAGCACGAGATCACCGTTTCGAGCTTGAAATCTCATACTTCCAAGAACATCTTGTTAGTTGGTCCCTTCGGTTGCTCGATTATGGCTAAATGCTATGTTCGAGTCTTCGCTCTCCACCGCAAACACTATTAATGAGCAAGATCCGAGATAGTTGATCGAAGCGTTGAGGGCGAGGTGAGGAGGCGACTCTAGTGATGACAAGGCCGATTTCAGTTTCATTTTCAAAGTACATTATGCTTTTCTCCAAACAACATGAATTTAACAAAACTATGGCGCCTTTTGCTTCGAGAACTCATGGACCATCATGGTTCACTATGTCTCTTTCGGAGGCTGCTAAATGCAAGGAAATCCAAGATATCTGGAAGGCCTTTTTATTACCAAGACTAATCTCCTCAAGGATCACTCCGACCAAGAACGGATCCTCTTATTTGCCTATCAACCTAACCGTTTCGAGACAATTTGGTGCATGTCAATTAATACACGAACCCTTGTTCCAAACTCAAAGCGCCATTACCTGGTCGAACTTTTAAAGCCGGAGATGCCAAGCTTCAACAAGAACAATATCAAGAGTTCGCCGAATTCAACTTAATCCCTTCAACCACTCCTTATCTTGAAAGAGTTTTCTAGATTGGTGGATTAAATTCTATCAATCTTATATGTTTGACACTCTTACCATTCAAGCTAAAGCGATGCTGCGTTCGATGTGCGGTACATAAAAGAAAGGTATGTTGACCCACTCGAGAGATTAAAGCTTTTCGGACTTACTTGAAACTACTTATGATCCCACGCTTGCAAACCACTTTATATCGGCGGCTCAAACCTTGAGGGAAAATTTAAAGAAAAAATTTCTAAGTTCCAACTTCCTTGAGGTTGTCACACGAAGATAGGTATAGGTTGGCACTTTCGAAATGCATCCACCTAGATTTCCAAAACTACCTACTTGAATTGGCTCGGCTTGGTTTCCTCCATATCCTTGGTGGTTAATTTGCGGTGAAATGCTCAAATATAAATCCCACAAGAAACCAAAGCCATCCGAGGCTGTGACATGGGCTCGATCTTGGATTCATAATTTCGGGACATCTTCGCTATGACCTTTCCGCCATGTCGATTCTTTCGAATGAGGCGCGAGTCGAATGATTGGGAAATCCCAAATATTGTTACTCTCTTTGTTTTAACTTTCGCTTTAATTGCTTGATTTCCGACCCTCGGGATCAAGACTACGCGCCGAAGACCAAGGCGGAAGCAGTTCTCAACAATCTCACGAGACAAATGATGGTGTACACAAGTGACTCCACAATCAATCCTGCAACTACAACAACGAACAACGCTGCACCCACTCCAACAACTACTCAAATCACACCACCCACACAAGCGCTCCGATTAGAAGGTAAGCGACTTACCTGGTATTTGAAATAGGTCGATGTATTTTTCTTTAACTTAAGTCTAAATTGCGTTTTGTACCATTTCAGACGAGTAAACTTCCTCAACCACTCCAAAAAGAAAAACTAGCACCATTGGGAGGACTCTTAAAAGGAGAAAGTTCTCCAGGCTTTGAAGAAGAAAGAAGAAAACGTACCAAAGGATCGGCGTCTGGACTTGACTCAAGAGATGTTGCTCCCTCACACCAATCAAAATTCCACCTTCGACCTCCAACGTAATGTTGGAACATATAAACGATAACATATCTACGGATAACCCACGGTGAGTTTACTTGAATTCTTAAAATGATTATTCGTACCTTAGTTACGGTTTCTAATCTTTCTTTATCTATGTAGGATGATTCGACCCGGATCCAACCACTTGACTCCTCCTCCATGACATCCGCTCCGATTCACTCTTCTCCTCATGGGGATTCGAATAATCGATTGGCAGAGGCTCTTCTAACATGGCACTCCCAGTGGAGCTTGATCGACACGATGATCAAGGCACCGCCTCCTCTCAAGGAGACCTATGCAACAATGCGAAGGCGCTCTGAAGTGCCTCCAGAGGCTCTTCCCCAAAATCCCTCGAGGAATCCCTCGAGTGTGAACAAATACCTCAGGCAAGAGGAAAGAACCCGCCTCTCGAGAGTGAAGATTCTAGCGAGGGAAGGTCCGAGGATGAAGAAGGAAAGCTCAAGAAGGTTCGAGCGAAAGGGCGGTCCGATCTTGATGGTGATCAAAATGATGACATTGAGGTGGTGGATTTGTCGATGATGAACAAGATGATGGGAGCGTCAATAATGGCGGTGATGGTCTTCGTACTAATGAGCAAATGGACTTGAAATGGATGTTACTCCATTACGTATGGAACTTCTGGGTCTTCATTGACAAATGAAGAAGAATTAGCCAATTTGAAAAGAAATGACCTATTGGGTACATGAAGGCTAAGTTGGCTCAAAGGGATATTCCACTTTCTACAGTTGGTCTTTGGTTAGACCTCTAATGCAATGCCCTCGATGATAGGGTTGTACTTCTTCATAGAATTAGAAAAACAATCCTTGATGTGGATCTATTGTGCTTAAACAAGATAGTACACTTTGTTTCATCATGAAGGGATTCTTGAACCAAGTTAACCTCACTACCGCTCTCGGAAGTTAGTACCATCTGTTCGAACTTACATCTTTGTTGGATAATGTGTTGGATGCCTCCTCCGGGATGAATCTGCTGCAAATAAAGTCCAAGAAAAAGAGCTTCAATGGATCGCTTATGAACATGCTTGAAGCTTTCGAAAGAAGTGAAGAGCAAGCCACATATTAAGCAAGCTAAAGGCGACTATGAGCTTGATCTCGATCCATCCTCCTCTGGGAGAAGCAGTTCAAGAACTTGGGGCTAAGATCAAAGAGGCCCGGCGACAAATTGCCTACAGGTCCAACACCTTTGAGAATCGATTCGAAGAACTTCTTAACAAGGGCCTTCTTTGAAGCGAGCGGTGAGCACCTCAAAGGTGAAGTTGCCATCCTCGAAGGTGCCGGCGCTTTACCCAACAAAGACTTGAGTCTTTCAAGAATATCTTCGACCGGTGAGGAACAATCCCCATTTGAATCTTGTTTATTTTGTAACTCTTATATTTTGATTGACATGTTTATTCGTGCGCTTGAACAATGCCATTTTGGCAATTATGTTACCATTTTGGCACTTCATTATAATATTATGACTACACCGTTAATATTCGAATCTCCTGTAGGCATGGTTTATACTTCTTTAAATATTTCCCATTTACCTTTAGGATTCGTTTATCATCGCGGTTCTTCTATTTCATACGCATTGCTCGAAAGCGTTTTTGCTATTCGAAAAGGGCCTTCCAATGAGGTGACCATTTACCCAATGCTTTATTCTTTTTGTCCATGGGCAATATGACTTTCCATACTAAGTCATTAACGTTGAATGTCTTACCTTTTACTCTTTTGTTATATGCCCTGGCCACTCTTTCCTTTTGCCTCATTAGGATTTCCAATGCATGTAGTATGACTTCGTCTAACTCAACTAACTCATTCACCATCATTTCTCAATATAATGACGAGGTAAGTTCATGTTGTCTTTGGATTGACCGGTCAGATGAATTTCTGAGCAAGACGCATCATGGCCAAATGTTAGTTGGAAAGGTGTAGTATTGGTAGCTTCTTTAGGAGATGTTCTCAGCCCATAGTACTTGGTCTAAAGTTTTATGCCAATTCTTTGGCTTTTTACCAATGTGTTTTTGATCAAACCAATTATTACTTTGTTGGTGCTTGACGACCATTTGCTTGAGCATAATATGGTGTTGATGTCAATAGTCTAAATCCCATCTCTGAGCGAACTCTTGCATCTTTCTACCGATAATCTGACCCTTGTGCGTGGTTATGCTTCCAATCCGAACCTATAGATTATTTGTTTACGTATGAATTCAATAATAGCTTCTTGATCTGCAGCTACTAGTGGTATCGCTTGATCCACTTAGTAAAATAATCTATTCCTACCAAGATGTACTTGACCTTTAGGCGAGGCGGGATTGATTTCTCCTATTAAATCTAACGCCCATCCTCTAAAGGGCCATGGTTTAATGATCGAATGCAGCTCACTCGCGGAGCATGTTGAATCCTGCATGTTTCGACATTCTTCACATCCTTTAGTGAAGTCTATACAATCTTTGAGCATGCTAGGCGATACATACCATAATAGCAACCACTTCATCTTGTGGCACCTTGATGTGCCCCACATGCCCCATTATGAACTTCGATAATGCTAGATCGCCTCACTTTCTCCTAGGCATTTGAGCAATACACCTTCTTGGGTCTTCTTGAACAATTCATTTCCCATAAGGACATATGATAATGCTCTATATTTCGTTTTCTATCTCGTTTAAGGTTGGATCCTTTAGATAGCTTACAATTGGGCTTCGCCAATCTGCATCTGATATGGTGTTTATGGCTAACACTTCGAATCTATCTTTACCACTACAACCTAACTTAATATTTTCTAAATCTGATGGTGTTAGTCTGGTAGCCATAACCCTACCTCTTATTTCGATCAACTCTTTAAAGTTTTTGTAGAGACTTTATAACAAGCCAACGTGCTAGGTCATTTGCTTCTTGATTCTCTATTCTTGGTATATGTTGGATATTCATGTATTGAATTTTTGATCAATCTGTTAGCTATGGAGTATGTCATCAAATTTTCCTTTATGCATTTATATTCCTTTGTTATTTGTTTGACCACTAACTCGAGTCACCTTTAATTTCGACTTGATTGCCCCAATTCCAACAAAGCTTGAGTCCAACAATAAGCGCTTAGTATTGACTTCATTGTTTGAGCAACGAGGACATCAATTTATACTTGAATTTTGTTGGAATTCCTTGAGGAGAAATTATAAGAACCCCAACACCACTACCCTCTTTGTGAGTCGAACCATCAAAGTATAATTTCCAAGGTTGCGTCCCAACATAACCCATAATGGTCTTTTCGACGGTGAGTGATCCACAATGAAGTCGGAATTACTTGGCCTTTCACAACCCTCAAAGGCATGAAGGTTAAAGAATATTCTGTGGGGCTAAAGCCCATTTACCCACTCTACTATGCATAATTGGTTTTGACATGTGTTTGATAACATCGAAATGAGAGGAGACATAAACATCAACGGGCTTTATATAATATTTAAGTTTCATACAAGAGAAGTATAAACATAGGCATAACTTTTCTATGTTACTATATCTAGTTTCGCATCATTTAGCACCTACTTAAATAGTATATAGCTCTTTGATGCCATTACTATCTTCTTGTGCTAACATACTACCTATAGTAAATTGAGAAGATATATACGGTCTCATGGGCTTTCCCGAAGGTGGAGACAAGATAGGAGGTTGAGAGAGGTATTTTTAATTTCATCGAAGGCCTCGATGTACTTGACTCCACTCGAAGGCCCTTGTTTTAAGCGAAGTAGTGGAGAGAATGCTTGAGTCTTTCCACTTAGATTCGAGATGAATCTTCTAAGAAAATTTATCTTCCCAGTGAGGCAACTCTCTTTTGATGTGGGTGCTTTAGTCTCCATGATGGCTTTGTCTTATTTTGGTTGATTTCGATTCCCTTTTATGAACCACAAAGCCGAAGTCTCCGCACAAAAATGCACATTTAAGGATTCATTTTCAAGCCATGTTTTCTCATTCTTTCGAATGATTGGCTCGAGATAGTGCGGATGAGTTTACGAAGAGCAGACTTGATGACTATGTCATCAATATACACATAAAAGTCTCAATAAAATCATGAAAATGGAATCCATTGCTCGTTGGTAAGTGGCTGACATTTTTCAAGCCAAAAGGCATCACTACCCACTCATAGGTGCCTAAGGCTCTGGACAACGAAATCTTGTCTTGGCAACATCCTCTTGACAATAAAAATCGGTTATAACGAATATCCATCTAGCATGCTTAAGTATTCGAACCTGCGTGAGTCTATTAACATTTACTCTGGCATAGAGTATTGGTCTTTGGGGTTGCCGTATTTAAATCCCTAAAGTCTATGCATATTCTCGGGGACCCATTTTTCTTAATAACGGGCACTATATTAGCTAACCATTCGACATACCTTGTGGTTACGATGAACTTGCAACAACCTTCGACCTCGACTTTAATCTTCGTGAGCCTTTTGGCGCGAACCTCCTAGGAGTTTGTTTGATGGGCTTCTTGCCATCCTTAATTGGAAGTCATGCTCTACTAACTCTCTTTTCAAACCAGCATTTCGTCGTAGTCCCACGAAGCAATCTTTATTTTGCTTGAGGATTTCGATCACCTCTTGCTTGAGACTTGGACCCATCGCACTTATATAAGTTATTCTTTTGTGTTGTCGTCCCCAAATTTACCTCTTGAGTTGGTCTGTGCCAACATCTTAGCACCTATGTTTGTAGGATCCTTCTCGAAACCCGGGGTTCCGTATCATATATGGCATCTAGCCTTTGTTCTATTTCATTTTCTTGGCGGTGAGTCTTTCGAACCAGCCCTTTCATGTTATTTTCTTCAACTATCTGTCTATTTTAGCCTCACAAGTGCTATCCATTTGTTCTCACCATGTAGGCGAAATCTTTTCGAAGGAGGACTCGATCATGAGCATGTTGTCGAACTCCCATTACGGCGTCTTCTCAAGTACCTTGAGTCCTTCTCCTTTAATTATTTTCTATCCCAATACATGCCATCATGGCGAAGGGTCATATAATATTGTGCATCTCGACTTCGTTCATCTCCTCGTTTGGAGCACAAGGGCTATTCGTGCTAGATACTTGTCATAGTTTCTTTTGTTGACTAGGTTGGTAGTCATGAAGTAACTCGATGCCTCGATGTTCTCCACTATCCCATCTTCTCTCCATAGCACTAACCTTTGGTGCATTGATGAAGGAGCCCCTACGCCATGAATCCATTCTCTTCCTAACGGTGGGTTGTAGTTGGCCTTGGCCGATTACCATGAACATGGTGGGCTGCGGCTCG
Source organism: Vicia sativa (assembly GCA_021764765.1). Taxonomy (NCBI): domain Eukaryota; kingdom Viridiplantae; phylum Streptophyta; class Magnoliopsida; order Fabales; family Fabaceae; genus Vicia; species Vicia sativa. The sequence goes on from CM038792.1 coordinate 283,045,431, forward strand.
AACCAGGTTAACTCCACTTGCACCACTCCCAATGTTTGACCAACTTTCCTTCATAATTTGATAGAACCATGTTATGCGGTTTGACATCACTTTCTTGTATTTCCGCTTTTTAACATAAAATGAGGCATTAGATTAACTGCGCCTCCATCTACGGGACCTTATTCACACCATGGGCATTAACCTTTGCTCGAATGAACAATGGCTTGATGATTCTTCATTCTTGGCTCGGTGTTCGAAGAATGCATTACGCTCTTCGGCGCCATTATCCATGACATAATAGCAAAGCCTATGTTTCATCATATCAATGGTATCATCCTCTTCTGTTCTTGATTTGGTTTCTTGCCGTCGGAAGGTAGTACAGACACTACGTTGCGGTTTAAGTTGAGTGAGGATTCTCCTTGATTCGAAGTTATCTGTCGGCATATCCTCATCTTCCTCCGCCCAGGTATATTCTTTTGATCCATCCGGTTTCGTGTCGACAAAGAGTCTCCTACTAACTAGAGGTTTGTTTTGGGCTGCTTGCTTGTCGTTGGTTTGTTAGTCTTTGGACATCTCTTTCTTCTTTGGTCGAAACTACCTCTTCAAGCCATTTCCTTCTCGACCTTTCGAACACGTTGTTGCCTTCGCCATTGGGATCTTGACATGGGATTCTTCCTTTATAGTTTTCCAGCCTCAACTCTTCTTTTCTTTTGTTGTTGAGCTGTCTCACAGTACACCATGGCGTGGCGCGCATTTCGCTCATTGCTTCTCCATTATCTTTCCCTTATTGGTTTTGACGTGCGACCATCTATCGGTTGGTACTTGAGGATTACAATGTTACTCTTGAGCACCTTTGGGGTAAGGACTATCGGGCTTTCTTTGATTATGATTGCCGTGGAGGTCTTGACTCTTGACCCATCTCCTTGTGATTCCGGCATGGCGCGAAAGGAATGGTTTGAATGCCCCCATGTTTTGGTCATATCTTCTTTGAACACCTTGGGCAAATCAAACACCGTTGCCCCTTATGGCGTACTAAAATTCAACACACTCTCTCGGTCGAGGATAGCATCTAAACAATTGATTGTCTTGGCGCGATTGGCCGATTCGAGCCCTTTGGCTCCGAACTCTGCGGCAATCCTCGTTGCGGATGATCTTATCTGGGCAACATCATCTCGTTTCCTTTGTGGCATACCATGAGGTAATTTTTAAACTAGTATCTGCAGCATATCCTTCCTCCATTTTGTATTTTCCTTCTCAAGATATTTCTCCATTTCTTGCATATCGAACAAGGTTTCTCCATGTCCACCATATTAACATCCACCTCTCCATCTTTTCTTCATCTCCCGACTGACGGTTCGATGTCTTTGAGTTGTATTTTGAACTCTCGGGCGAGTATTTCACGGGTAGTCGAATTTGCCACTAGGCTCCCCAGTGTCCCAAACTTCCTTCTTGGGCTTGTGTCCTTCTACCTTTCCATCTTTGTATCCTCATCTCCCAACCGATGGTTTGATGGCTTCGATTGGGATTTTTGCACTCTCGGCGCGAATATTTTACGGATAGTCGAATCTTCCTGGGTTCTCCCAAAGTATCCCGATCTCTTTCTCGGGGAAAGTTGCTTTGTAATTTGGACCTTTTCTAATTGGCGCCTCGGACCTTGATGCTTTGTGCCAATTTACATCACGACTCTCGGCCCTCGTGCTGGATGTCCTTGAAACCAATGATCTGGCTTAGTGAAGCCTCGGTTGTTGGTGGATGTCTTTAGTGACTCCATTATTGACTCGATCGGTTCCACTCTCATTCTCGGTGTTTTCATCTTTCAATGTATTGACCCTTAGTGCTTTCCACCATATTTATTTCTCCCATGCCTGCGGCTCGGAGTAGTTGGTGTCTGCAATATCAAAGGATCCTCGTCTACCTTCATCTTTGGCTTATCGGCAAACTTTAGCGCCTTCTTTGATTGCATTGAATTAAGTCCACGAAAAGAAAACACCGTGAGGTTTTGTGGCCTAAGAAACTATGATATTTACAAAATCCTCTTTTCTTTCTTTGATCTAAAGGAGGTATTTTAACATTCGATGGCAATCGGTTGACCATCTTTGACAAGCGGTCAAAATCTCATCACACTTTGTCACGTCAAAGGTGTACACCTTCTTTGGGAATTTGTCGTTTTTCATTTTCAACAATTTCTTTCCTTTTGTGGGAACCAATTTACAAGTAGGGTGGGGCTGTTTTAACTCTGCTAGGTCCTTGACCTCCTCGAAATCGGGCGGTCTTGACTTCTTCGGTTTCGACATAAAAATTCTTTCTTTCTTATTACTTTTGAAAGCCACGGCCTTCTCGGCCTTTAGTCTTTCGACTTGTCGAACCCTATCGCCAACCGAGCCATATCTCTCAGTATTGAGTATCTAATTTCTTCGAATCGAATAGTCAAGGCCACCGTGACCATTTCGACTAATTCATGTTAGGGACTCTTGTGAAACATCTGGATTTCAATAGTCGAACTATTCAAGTATTAGTCTATGGGTTGATAAACTTCCTCTTAACACTAGCTAGTTCCTTGGACTTATCTTGGATTGTCCCATGTAGAATTGTTCATGGAACAATCTTTCTAAAAGCCCAGTATCTATGGATCCGGTGGTAATGTGGTGAACCGGTGAAAGCATTTTTCGTGAGGGAACTTGGGAAATACTTAATCCTAAGGTTCTCATTATTGGTTATGTCTCTGCTTGTGAGATACGGCTATGTGTTCAGCTGTTGATTCGTTAGTATCTCCAGTGAACTTTGTAAACTTAGGGATCTTGTGTCCCTTGGTAAGTCGGTATGCATCACATAATCGCTATGGGGAAGCATAATTTGGCCTCCTAATCCACATATTAATCGTTTTGGGCCATTATTCTCTATCATGGTGGTTAGGTTATTTTACGCCAAGATATTATCATTTGAATTCTATGGACCACCGCGTCGGCATCTTGGTTTCTACCTACCATAACTACTCCTCTAGGTTGTTCTTCTCGAAGCGCAGGGGCCTCTTGCCTTCGAGCACGGCCTGGTTCCCCAACTCCCTCTGTGGTTCCTCTCGAATCAGGAGCATCATATCTTCGATCCTCGCCCGGTTCTACAACTTCCTAAGTGGTTCTTCTCGGATCATTGGGGCATTTCCTCTTTGTGCCCTTGCCTCGTGTCAAATTCTTCTCTAAGCGGCCTATAGGGTGGGTCAATGGCTTGTTCGATGATAGGTGCATTCGCTCGAACCACACTGGTTCGCTCGCCTCTGGCGGAGCAAAGAAATCTGTATTCGACTCATATTATCGCATTTTCTCTATTAAATCACCGTCACGTTACGAACTATTGGGGAAGATTTCTTGCATAGTTTGTGCTAATACTCCTATCATGTTATGGTTACTATCATCCATCAATTGCCTAAAAGCCATTTGGTTTTACGTGGTTAGGGTGGGTAGGCGCTATAACCCCGGACCTTGGTTATTCGTAGAAATTGATTAACCCGGATCCGATCCTAATTGGGGTGATGCATTTGGCGTCAAGTTTGCAAGCTGCCATAAAGGATGTTGGCATCCATAAGGAGGGTTTCGGGTCTATTACCCTCGAAACTAGGTGGTCTAGTTTGTAGTGGGGTGGCGAAATGGGCTTGTGTCCCTGTTGTGGGACGGATCCACGGGGTAACCGATGGTTCTGTATTGCCCAAGATCGAATTGTTTGTTGACATGCCACTTGTTCCATTCGTGGCTATATTACTAGTCGAAGATGCAATGGTGTGCATTCGAAGGATCGCCTTGACGTTGAAGTCGAAAGCAGACGCATTAGTGCACATTCCATGTGGGCATTTTGTTCCCTTGTTGATTATTAGACATTCTATTATTTCGATTTCTTACGGGTAAAGGTTGGTTACTCTTAGTTATTCTACCACTCCTAAGGTTCATATACCAATGACTTTGTTTACTCGGAAAGAATTTTTATAATAATTATGGTTATAATTTTCTTAATTTATAACGACCAAACTCTGTCCCTTGGGCGTGCCATTTTGTTCACGTGATTTACGGTGAAACAACCGCTAGTCTTCAAACTATTGAATAAGCGTTATAAGTTATGTTATTCAATCCTCGTAACTGCGGGATCGACTAGATTGATCCTATGGGGTATCGGCCGTTGGTATAAACTTAAGATAAAGATCCATATTTGAGACTTGTTTTGGATGTTTTGTATAGGTTCAGTATGTTTCGATTACTTAGTGATATGATCAAGTAAATAATGTATATTTGGTTCGGACAAACAAGAACATTCAAATTCGAAAAGGCAAGAAAGTAAATAAATGCGACAATATTCAATAAACTCTTAAAGTGTAAAAGGTTTTCAAAGTAGCTATGAAAGCGTAAAAGCGAGAATGTAAACAAATGTATAAAAGCTTTACGGGAAATAACGTTAATGTAAAAGTTTTGGAAAAGTAAAGAACTTGATGGTAGAAAAACATTTAAATGAAATGACTTTGAAAGTAAATAAACTTAAAAGACATTGATGCAAGATAAAGTTAAACGGAAGGATAAAGATACATTGTTGAATAATAAAGCTTTGGTGCAATCATACGTACATCATTCGTGCATTCGTTTCCCTAGCCATGTGGTATTTTGAATGTGGTGAATTTTAGTACAATAGATATGACACACGAAATCCTAACATTAAGACTCTATTTATACTAATTCGACCATAGCAGTCGACCCATAAGATCTTGCCACGTTTAGAACATGCGGACACCATGCTTCTCTTGCTTCACGTTTTCGAACCGTTTCTTGTTGCGCGTTTCAACTCCCTTTTATCCCGCCGCGTTTGAATTTCAAATGTATCACTCACTTTGATTTTGAACCCATTTCCTCTGATACAATTCTATTGCCCAATCGAAGCTCGTTTTACACATATTACCATTATTTCCGTTCGACACTCCGGAATTCAATACATCCATTCGAAGGGCTAATTCTTTTCTTTCCGAACTATGACATTCACTATGTTCCCCTGAATACTTTAACATCATCTCATCTCGAGCTCCATGATCCTTCTTCGAACCATAAGATATCAAAATCTTCAGCTAACAAGTTATCACTTCGCTGATAATTGGTAATATCTTCAGAACTCGTTTGAGATCTGTTTCCATCATTGTCTGTTATTCACAAGGCTGAATACTCAACAATTTTCTCAAGAATTACCTTGTTATAGTTATCACTTCGATGATAATTGGTAATATCTTTAAAGCTCGTTACCATAAACTATCACAAGGCTGATAATTGGTAATATCATTTTCATTTACCTTAAACATTGTCACAAGGTTGACAGAAGGTAATCTCTTTGTTTCCCAAAGCGAAACATATATTCACATACATTGTGAATATATTTTCCCAGTGAAACATATTGCTTGTTTCCCAACAAACAGGATTCTCTTTTCTTAGACAGACTGAGTCATCCTCATAAATTTTCCCCCCACCATATCATTTCTTTGATATCTTCTGGGTGAATCTCCTTACAATCATTTTGCATCATCCGCATTTTTGGTATCTTAGGTCTAAAATTTGCGTATTCTGATATTTAAGTCTCTTCACACCTATCGAGAAGAAGATATTCATCTTCATATCTCAGGTTAGAGAAACTTAAATAGGGGCATCTGTCATACCCCAATTTTTGACCTAATATACCACCTCACATTTTTAACAGTCCAGAACAGAATTAATCGGGTGTGGATTTCACAGGTCAAAATTAGGGTTTCACAAATTTTTCATCTGATTCAAGAGACAATCAATTAGGGTTTGAGTTTCCCTCACCTCAATTGATCCATCTTGATCAAATCATCAACCTCTGATCTTCAGATATCCAACTTTTCTCATTGATCAATCGAGGATCGACCAATTAGGGTTTTCATGGAGGATGAGTAATCTCTGATTTTCTGATCAATGAATGACTTTTTTGATTAGAGATTGATCTTCATATCTTAAATACAACGTGTTGACCTAATTTCTGGATTCAAAACATCACAGAAGTTCACAGAATTCATCAGTCAAATTCTGGATCATCTGATGAAATTTTATCTGCACTGAAAAGTCAAATTTTGACTTTTGGTCAACTTTTTCAAGACAAAACTTTTTCCATCATCAAAATACTTCAAATGATCCATCATGATCATAAAAAATCAAGAAATTTGAAAAAGTCAACAAAAAGTCAAAATTTTCAACACTTAGAAAATTTTTCAAGTGTTAAAATTTCATGAAAGTGTTTTAGCGTTTGGTTTATGAGAAGATGAGAAATTGAAACGGGTCATGATTAACCAAGTATATGGACTCAATTAATATTGCGAGGATAGGTTCTCCTATCCTCAACCATGAAACCCTTGTGCATGGATAATTAGTATATGGACCAATATTTATCCAGGTTATGATTAATAGATGAAAAGGCTTCGATTAATCTTGTGAGGATGGCCATGCCCAAACTCAATTATGAGACCCTTGAGGAATTTGGCATATGAGCCAAGATGGGAAATGGGGTTATTTGCATCACGTGTGTGGAATGTACAATCGATGAATAAACCATACAAGCATACAAGAAAGACAAATAAGTATTAAGCACACAATACACATCCAAATCCTTTAAATAATTATTAGAATAACAATTTTATTTTGATAAAATTAATTAAAAGTTTAATCAATGATATTGAATAAAATTATCTTAGACTAATAATTATTTAATACAAAACAAAGTTTATTTGCATATGTAAAATAAAAAATAATTAAAAATAACAATAATTGAAAAGAGGTAAGGGTTTAGAGATGACCTGTTTTGAAGTTAGATTTGGGGGTGTGGATAAGAAGTCTATTTGACCCAAATAAAGGGAAAGAAGATAAATAATCTATGAACGAAGAAATTGCATCATGTAGGCCCAAGATGTCAGGTAGGAGCATAAAGAATCGGCTAAGATCAATGTATCGGATGAAAGTCAGATAGAAATCCCTACATCACATGAGATACAAACAAAACCAACAATGCGAAAAAGCTTACAAAGCTCAAGTATCGATTATTGACCATTGGACTTTATTAAATTAAATTTAGAATAGATTCATGTAGGAATCAACTCTAAGAAGACAAACAATATATTTGTGTTCATACGCATTCGAAAGTTGAATCGAATTCAAAGTTCGAAATTGAAACACAATGAAGATCATTACAATATAATTTGAATTTATTTACAAATGAATTGAATAAAAAAATAAAAGTATTATGTAATTATATATTTACATTACTAAACATAAGAATAAAAATACTAAGTATTTTGTATATTTATAAATACATTACTAAATATTAAATCAAAATAATAACTCAATATTAAAATGCTAATGAGAAAGTGTAGATGTGTTAATTGAAAATGAATGCTTTGAACAATCTTTGGATGTATTCACAAATAACAAACTTGTTAGTAGCATAAGTGTGGGATAAAAAATCAAATGAAATGAAATTGCAAGAAATTAGAACATGGTTAGTAAGCAAATGAATAGAATCAAATGAAATTGGCATGAATGTAACATGAACCCTTTCAAGAATAAAAAATTATCATGATTATCAACAATACAAAGCAAACCAACTGCCCAAATGGTTTCTCGGTTATATCTCACGCGAATAAACGCGGTGAAATTAAACCTTCATCGAAACTAAGTACATATATCAATCTTTATTCACAATTAAAATCGAAAAAGTGATGCTATCATCAGAGTTTCAAATAAAATTAACACGGTGTGAACTTTAATTGAGAACAACAATAAAAGCGGCATCACAACTAACATTCTCGTTTAAATTTGCCTCAAGAAAATGACCATAAAGCTGCCATTATAGTTTCTCAGTAATATCCCACGCAAATAAACTTGACAATAACAAACCTTTATCGAAACCAAACACTACATAACACTCAAAATAAAATACAAATATCAACACCATCCTTCCTTTACACAAAATAAACCTGCACTGCCAAGCAGAATTTAACACAATTTTTCTCATATCAAAACAAATCTTCCATAATTTTTATCACATCATTTTCACATGAACAATTTGAAAAACTACATCCAATTGTTTTTTTTCACAGAAATTTGGCAGCATAAGAGTTCAATACTCAAACAATTAAACACACAATGTCAAACCATTTTTCAAATTTATTTCAAGGACTTCAAAGAGCATAATAGTTCATGATTCAAGAAAAAGATCGAAATCGACAGAATTATCATTTCCACGCCATGAAAGTTTAAAAAATCAAAATAGAAAAATCAAACAACACAGACTTTCAAAAGAATTCAACATGTCATTATTTCACAGTGTCGCAACAAATAGTTCATAACAATAAACTGAAATGAAATCGAAGTTACCGAATAAGGCGGAATGTTGTTGTTGTTGACTGCACGACGAGAGATCGATGGTGAGTTGTTGTTGGAACATTACTGTGTTGAGTAGAGGATAATTCCGCGGAGGAGGCTTGAAGCAGCGTCGAGGTATCAATACAGTAGCGAGAGAAGATGAATGGAAGGTTAAAGGTGGTTGTCGAGCTTGCCACGACTGGTTGCAGGAAGTATGAGGGTGTGAAACGGCGTATCTCAAAGGGAGTTATGGCGACGGAAGAAGGTTGTGAAGGTCGCTGAGGTGACGAGTTAGGTTTATGAAGACGATGAAGATGGTGGTTTTTTCGATGAAGAGGTTTGATTTGAGCGGTGGAAAGGGGTTGTCGTGAGCAAGGTTGATGGAGGTGGAAGGGTGTGAAGGTATGAGGAAGATGAGCCGAAGGTGGGTGAGAGTGAGGCGATGACGGAAGGGATGATGGTTAGAGAGGTATGGTGTCGGGTTAGTGGTTGGAAGAGAGAACGTGAAAGAGATGATAGGGAGGCGTTTTTTTTTACGAATCTGCAGTTTATGTCGCATCCCTTTTGATAATAATCCGTCACTCCCTTATAATAACCAAGCAACCAAAACCTTATCCCATATTTTAGGTTTAGGTCAAAGATCAAAGAAACCCTCCTAGATATTTGTTCTAATTTAATTCTAAAATAAATAATAAATAATCTTTTTTTTTTACAATACAATTTATTTATAACTAAATTAAAACACATATTATATATATTAAAATGTCTAAAAATGAAAAGAAAAATAAATCTAGATAACATTTTAAAACAAAATTAAATGTAGAATGTGCGGAAAATGCAACAATTCAAATGAAGATTAAATTCGATGTATGAATGCAAATAAGAAATTCGGGGGTAAAATATGGGGTATGATAGGAGGGAAGCTCCTTTATATCCTCAACATCCCACTACAGTTGAGGATCTGTCATATGATGTCGGCTTTTCCGTGTGCCTTTCTCATGAGGACTTAATGATGGTGCCATAATAGGCTTACCACCATGACTCCATGCCGTAAGCAAAAATAATAAACACTTACTGAAAAGTACCTACTCACATGTAGGGTTTTAAACACACCAAGCAAAAGTATCACACAATATGCGGAATGCCTGCTACAGGTCTTTAAATAGCGACTTTCGAGCCCATGCTCTTTTCCTACTTCTCATGATCTCTAGAGAGCGGTAAACTCCTACTTCTCATGATCTCTAGAAAGCAGGAAAGTGCGAGAAGATAAAATAGCATGAGTAAATAGAAAACAGATATCAATTCGTAGCAAAGAGATCCAAAGCAGCAATCACAAATCGGAATGTGTGTCATACACATCCGAATATCAATCAGCACACCTGCATCAGATACTAATCCAGACAAATAGCACAATAATACAGAATATGTTTCGTACACATCCGCATAGCAAAGCAAGGTACCTGCATAAGATAATGACCTATAGGTAATCATAATACGGAATGTGTATCGTACACATCCGTATAACGTGACAATGTACATGCATAAGATAACGATCTATACAGATAATAATAACACGGAATGTGTGTCCTACACATCCGTGCAATGCAACAACGTACCTGCATAAGATAACAATCCAGACAAGTATATAAAGTACAAGATATGTACAATTTGGGGGCATGTATCATACACATCTGAATGTCAGACAATACACCTGCACAAGATACCAATCCAGATAAGTGATAATAATGCGAAAATTAAATTAGAATCATAAAGTACCTAACAAATATATGTCCGTAGCAAGGAGACCACGAGTATAGAAACCCGGAAGACTTCGATTTTCTTCGCATCAATCAGAGATATAATAATCAAGTAATCAGAGGTAGAAGATAATTGTTGAAGCATCCGTGTGAAAATAAATCATAACACATCGTCATGAAATATTCCTATCTAAAGTACAAAAACTATATGATGCAAAATAATTCGTAGATCTCATGACATGAGAAGTCTCTAATCGAAAGCTTGCCCAAATCCACAAAAAATGAGTTAACAATTAACAAGGCAATGTAACTAAACACAAACATCGAGCCAAGGATCAGAATTCATGATGATTACACTTGTCATGCCACACTAATCGAATCAATTATGCGGAATCGATAACAACATGCCAAAATCCTAATCTTATTCATGTATCAACATTAATTCAAATAATTCCTAACCTAATGGAAAAAATTATGAAAAAAATATAGCTAAGTCAGGAAGTAACATGTCATTATTCATACAAAAAATCGGCCAAAAATCGTACAAGAAAATCACAAAATTAATTGATAAAATTTTGGAAATTAAATGAATTTATAAAGAATCTGGGAGGTGTGAGGATCTTGTCAAAGGTGTTACTAGCATAGACCAAACTCCTTAAGCCCAGACTGAATCAATACGTCTAAGCCCATCCGTTTGCCTTTTTTTTTTGTCCATTACTAATTCATGTTTTATTTATTAATTATACAATAATAAATAAATTGAATAAAAGTTAAACGGCAGAAAATAAAATTGAAAAGGGGCTAGGGTTTAATTCAGAACGACGATTGAGTTCCATCGTCTTCTTCCTTCACGTGAATGGACGGCGGCGAATCTTCTTCTCTCCGAGTCCCAGCGAACGGCGCGGCGAATTCATCATGTTCATTCATGTCTCCGTCTCGATCATGCCATCTCCGCCGTTCGTCTCTTTTTACCTGTCACCGCCGCAAACACATCGTCGTTGCCTCCGATCGAACGACAGCTTGAGGTCGTTGTTCTCTTCTCCGATCAACATCTCCGGCAACCCTCACTTCGACCTTCGCGCCTCCGTCTCAAATCGATTTGCAACAACAAAGTATAAAGACGGAGGAGAAATACAGTTCGAAAATGACTTACCGGCTAAGCCGTTTTGAAGTGTGCAAATAAAAAACCAGAGATTGCAAATAAAATCAGAAACTGTGCGATGAAGATGAAAGAGTCGTGATGGAAGTGATCCGTGGGGAATTCTGCGTGTGGACATTTGAAGGATGTAGATTACTCGATGAAGATGATGGTTGGAAGTTCTTCAACGCAGAGTCCTTCTTGAGAGAAGGTTGGAGATGAAGATGGAGAGTGTGCAGAGTGATTGAAGAGGATGAACCTTCGTGAAGTCAGAGAGAATTTCTGTGGTGAGTTTCTTCTCTTTTCGTTTTTTGTTTCTGTGAATTTTTCTATAACTGAATCGTGATGGTGAATAACTGTATTGAAACCTATCTTTTCTGATTTTCTGGATCTTGTGATAACTGATTTTCTGTGTATAGATTTTTTGTTGTGATAACTGTTATGGCAGTTTTTTTAAGTTTGTTAGAGAAATGAATCAGTTACGGTTTGTTGATAACTGAATTCCTCTTTCCTTGTTCTGACTCTGAAATCCTGTTACGGCCGTTGTTATTTGTAGCTGAAATTTTTTGTGAGTTTTGAATCGTTCCTATGTTTTTCTGATATGGTTTTGTGCAAAGCCAAGGTTTTATGTAACAAGTTCTGAAGCCTTATGGTATTGCATCAAAAACATAACATGCCATGAAGCGTCTTACGAACCAATGAGCATCATTGATAGGGAAATTCGGATGAAGCCGTGAAACTTGCAAAGTGTGGAGTTGAAAATTGGGATAGCATGGAAAAAGCCATGGGATTAACTTCCTTCGGAATTTTTATGGAAGTTTCCTTTTAGATTTGTGAATGAGCATGTAATGGATCTTTGTATGTAGTAATTGTATTCATAAAGAAAAGATGATTAGTGATCAAAAACAAAATTTTGTATGCAATAATTGTGAATCACTTTCTTTCTAAATTGTTCGATTAAAAAGAGTCCTAGAAAGGTATGAAAAAGGACAAGTTGGATTAGAAAATGTTCTTAGCACACAAAGCTTTCCTGAAGATAAAAGTGGACTTGGCTTTTCAAAATTTTCCCAACCAAGTCCCAACCAATCCAAGAGAAAGTAAAAAAGCCTAAAGTAGTCCATCAATATCCTAAAAAGAAAAGAGTTGTTAAGAATAAATCTTATCCTCTTAGATATAGAAGTAATTTTGAACCTCTTAGATATAGAAGTAATTTTGAACCTACTTGTTTCTATTGTGGTATTAAAGGCCACACACCTAATGCTTTCTATGTAAGAAACTTGAGTGTTCCAAGTGGGCATTATGTGTGGGTAAAGAAGGATCCAAAGCAATTTGGGTACCTAACAAAACTTAATTTGTTTTGTAGGTGTGCTTGAAAACCACTTCAAATTTATGGTATCTTGATAGTGGTTGTTCCAAGCACTTCAACTTTATGGTATATTCTTGGCAAAGGCAAAGTTGATGCACCACCTTTCACATCCATTGAAGATGTTCTTTATATTGAAGGACTAAAGCATAATCTTCTTAGCATTAGCCAACTTTGTGACAAAGGCTTCAAGATCAAGTTTACTGAAGATGAATGCTTGATTATTGATGAAGTCACCAATGAGGTAAAACTCAAAGGTAATAGAATTAATAATATTTTTATGATTTCCTTAGATGATTTATCTTTGAAAGTAAAATGTCTCATGATAAACAATAATGAATCATGGTTATGGCATAAAAGGGCAGCCCATATTCATATGGATCACTTAAATAAATTACCAAACATGATCTTGTTGTTGGCTTACCAAAGATAAAGTTTGTCAAAGATAAATTATGTGATGTTTGTCAAAAGGGAAAATGAACCAAATCAACTTTAAAATCTAAGAATGTGGTGTCCACTACAAGGCCACTACAATTGTTGCACATGGCTTTATTTGGTCCATCAAGAACAAGAAGCTTCAGAGCTAATGTATACACTTTAGTTATTGTTGATGATTTTTCTAGATATTCTTGGACTTTGTTTCTTGTGCAGAAAAGTGATGCTTTCAAAACCTTTAAGAAGTATGCAAAGCAAATTCAAAATGAAAAATCACTAAAGATTGTACCCATAAGAAGTGACCATGGTGGAGAATTCCAAAATGCATCATTTGAAGAATTTTGTGAAGAACATGGTATCTCTCATAATTTTTCAGCACCAAGAACTCCACAACAAAATGGAGTATTTGAAAGAAAGAATAGATTTCTAGTGGAACTTGCAAGAACGATGCTTAGTGATGCAAATCTACCAAAGTATTTTTGGGCGGATGCGGGTAGTATGACATGTTATGTTGGAAATCGAGTTATCATTAAACCTATCTTGAAAAAGACTCCATATGAACTCTTCAAAAGATGAAAGCCAAATATTGCTCACTTTCACATCTTTGGATGCAAATGCTTTGTCCTCAGCAATGACAAGACAATCTCGGTAAGTTTGACGAGAAATCCGACGAAGGTATATTTCTTGGTTATTCACTTTCTAGTAAAGCATATAGAATTTATAATAAAAGAACTTTAACTATTGAATAATCTGTGCATGTTTCTTTTGATGAAACTAACACCTCTAAGGAGGACATAGTTGTGTGTGATGATGATATTATAGAGTTACCCCCAGAAGAAATTTCAAATAATCAAAATGTGAATCAACCGGAACATCAACAAGGAGTACCAACAAGATTCAAATATCAATGATCTACCCAAAGAATGGAGAACTTATAGAGACCATCCTATTGATAAAATCATTGGTGATATTAGTCAAGGAATTACAACAAGATTAAATCTCAAAGGTGTTTGCTTAAACATGGCGTTTGTTTCTCAAATTGAACCCTCCAAAGTTGATGAAGCCTTAGGAGACGATCAATGGATAATTGCTATACAAGAAGAATTAAATCAATTTGAGAGAAATCAAGTTTGGGAACTTGTTCTTAGGCCAAGTCATAAACACAACATAGGTACCCGATGGGTGTTTAAAAATAAACTTGATGAGAATGATATAATTGTTCGAAACAAAGCAAGGTTGGTGGCTCAAGGTTACAATCAAGAAGAAGGAATCGACTTTGAAGAAACATTTGCTCCAGTGACAAGGTTAGAAGCTATTAGTCTTTTACTTGCTTATGCTTGTTCATTAAAATTTTCAGCTTTCTCAAACGGATGTCAAAAGCGCATTCTTGAATGGCTACATCAATGAAGAAGTCTATGTCAAACAACCCCCGGGATTTGAAGACTTCAAAAATTCTTCACATGTCTTTAAGTTGAGAAATACATTAATAAAGAAGTCTATGTCAAACAACCCCGGGATTTGAAGACTTCAAAAATCCTTCACATGTCTTTAAGTTGAGAAAGGCTCTTTATGGCTTAAAACAAGCACCAAGAGCATGATATGATAGAATTAACAATTTTTTGTGAGATAAAGTTTTTGAAAAGGGTAAGGTTGATAAAACTTTATTCATTAAGAAAATCAAAAGTAACACTTTATTGGTTCAAGTCTATGTTGATGATATGATTTTTGGATCGACTAACAAAGAAATGTGTGAAGAATTTTCATTGATGATGCAAGGAGAATTCGAGATGTCCATGATGGGTAATATGATTTACTTTCTTGGACTATAAATTAAGCAACTAAAAGATGGAATCTTCATCAACCAATCCAAGTATTGCAAAGAGTTATTGAAAAGATTTGATATGGATAGTTGCAAAGCGATGAATACTCCAATGAGCTCCGGTACATATGTTGATCAAGATGAATCCGGTATTCCAATTGATATTACAAAGTATCGATGTATGATTGGTTCTTTATTATAGTTGACGGCAAGCCGTCCTGACATAATGTTTAGTGTTTGTCTTTGTGCTCGCTTTCAAGCAAATCCAAAAGAATCTCATCTAATAGCGGTCAAGCGAATCATGAAGTATCTCAAAGGGACAACCAATGTCGGCTTATGGTATCCTAAAGGTAGTGTTTGCAACTTAATTGGTTATTCTGACACGGACTATGCAGATTGTAAAACTGATAGAAAAAGCACAAGTGGTACTTGTCACATTCTTGGAAATGCATTAGTATCATGGACTTGTAAAAAACAAGCATGTGTTGCTCTTAGCACGACCGCAGCAGAATACATAGAAGCAGGTACTTGTTGTGCATAAATTCTTTGGCTTAAGCAACAACTTCGTGACTATGGACTTGATCTCGGATGCATTCCTCTTCGATGCGATAACACAAGTGCAATCAACATTACAAAAAATTCGGTCATGCATTTAAGAACCAAACACATCGACATTCGACATCATTTTCTCCGTGATCATGTACTTCAAGGAGATGTCGAAGTCACTTTTGTGGATACTCATAATCAACTCGCATATATTTTTACAAAGCCACTTGCTCGTGAACCATTTTATAAAATTCGAAGAGAACTTGGGATCTTGGATGAAAGTGATACATAAAATATTCACTTCAATTAAGGTGCACATTTTATTTTCTTAAAATTTTATCAAATGCATCTCTTTTTCTACTCCTTCTTATATTTGTTTTATGTGCATAAATGTGGTAAAATATGTGTGTTTTATGTTTAGTATACATAAATGTCAATATACATAAGTTTCTAAACCCTCACATGCACTTACAGTAGTCTTTTTCACATTTTTTACTGACTGCAATCGATTGCACATATATGCAAATCGATTGCATACTGAAACTTTTGCAAAATTCACGTTTTTAGTACTGTGCAAATCGATCGCACCTTTGTGCAAATCGATTGCATGCTGTAACTTTTGCAAAAACACGTATTTTTGGTCTGTGCAAATCGATTGCACATAAGTGTAAATCGATTGCACCTGTGCGAAAATAGCTTTTTATTGTGCTTTATGGTGTGGTTAGAATTGATTCCTTCTCATAACTATCCCATTTAACCTACCTCCTTGACCCATTACATCACATTGACCACCTCTCTTCTACTCAATCACATCCCTACCCACTCCATCTCTTTATCATAAATTATTTTCCCAATAATCAATCACTTCCCACTACCTATTTCCAACAAACATATCATAAACTCTCAAAAAAAGTCTTTTTCTTCCTCACTCATACCCAATTTCAAAAATACACTATCAAACCCCAAATTTTCTCCAAACACTAACTCAAAATCATGGCCTCTAGACAAAAGAGAAAGGCTTCAACTACTGCAAAAAGAAAAGGTCCAGCTTCATCATCATCAACAACTTATATTCCACTAAATGAACAACAACAAGAGATGTTCTCCAAACACTTTCAACACAAACTTGTTTCCACACCTAAGTATGGTATGGTATCAATTTTTCCTACTGAATGCTTTAGATTTCAAACGGATTTAATTTCTTATGGTGTAGAATCTTTGATTTCATCATTCGGACCATACTACCCGAATCTTGTTAGATTAATGAACCATCTAGAGATTCTTGGTCCGCCGGTATCTTTTATCTTGATGATAAGCTATTCCATTATTTCATGGCCTATGTCTTGTTTCCGAGAGCTGGTAATCATTACACCGTTACCATTTAGAGATGCAACTCTTATTTGCTCGAAAAAATAACATTGCGGTAAATTGGGCTAAAATGATATTGACTCATATGACAAAGTTTAATGAGAAGTCAAAGTTTTTGCCGTATGGATGGTTTATTACCCGGATTTTGGAGGACTTTAATGTTGATTTTGAAGGTTTTGAGTCTTTTTCCATGGATGGCCCTAGCAAGAAAATCAATATAAAGAATGTGGATGCAAGAATAGGTGTAATCTACAATGCAGATTCAAAATCTTATGTCTACATTGGCGAAGATGTTGAAAATGAAGGCAATAATCAAGAGGTTGATGGTGATGAAGATGATTTTTACAAGAGTTTTTTAGTTTGTATGATTGTAGAACAATATCACTTTGAGTGATTTATCAATATACTTGATCTTCCCTTCCAATAACAATAATTCACAATGACTTAGAGATATAGATTGCTCAAGATTTTCTGGTTTATGTTATGTGAAAGTATGCAGAAAATCTTATATGAAAGTATGAACACTTGAATGTGAATATTTGAAATTTGAATAAATTTTGATTGGAAGAGGTAAGAAATGAATTTGAAATTTTGAGTATTTATATGTTCATGACACCTTTTAAAAATAACATAAATCTCTTCATTTAAATCATGAACAAGTGCCAAGATTAGCGACATACTTTTAGTGAAATGGTGCATGCATGAATTCTGATTTTTCAAAAATGTGCAGGGTGCAATCGATTGCACCTTTATGCAAATCGATTGCACGGGCTCTAACATAATGAAATTTCCAAAACATACAGTAAGCAATCGATTGCACCATTATGCACATCGATTGCACTTTGTTAAAAAGTGAAATTTTTTCAGCATGCAATCGATTACACCATTGTGCAAATCGATTGCAACCTCAAACAGAAGCATTTTTAAGAATTTCATTAAGTATGCAATCGGTTACACCTTTGTGCAAATCGATTGCACAGTAAGAAAACGTAATTTTGCTTTGAAACTTAGTGAAATCAAATGTATGTCATGCAATCATGTTAGGAACTTTGAGCATCTAAAACTAAAGTATTTGTGAGACATTGTTATTATACCATCTCAAAGTTTGTTAAATGCCTTGAGTCAAAGTCTTGATCATGATGTTTTAACTTTAGAGTGTATCTTGCCTTGAAAAATATCTTTGCCTTCTTGCCATGAGGTTTGTCTTCATCAAAACATGATATCTTTATTGAGATTGAGAAGCTTGATTCTACATTCCCCCTATTTGATGATGACAAACACCCTTCTAAGATGCTTTGTAATTTCTGGATTTGACTCCCCCTCAATGTGTGAATTTAAGAATGTTGGAGAATATTTTGTACCTTAAAATTTAGGCACTTAAAGTTAGCAATGCATACCACATATATAAAAGTTAAACATAACATAACTTAAACAAATGCTTAACAAGCAAACATTATTTTGGTACAAAGTACCTTACATAACCAAATGAAATTGAAGTACAAAATCAGAAACTTAAACATAATTGAAATAACATAACAACTTAAAATAAACAAAGACATAATATAAGGCATAAGTCAAGATTGATCCATGTCATTGTTTGGCCCTGGATAAGGATGATATCTTGGTGGAGGGATGGCCGGGTTGTTTGGATCATAAGGAGGGATGTATAAATGTGAGTAGAGATAGGAAAATTGATTGTTCACATTATTTTGAAAGTTGTTGATCCGGATTGTTGTTGATTCATTGATGGAAGACATTTGGGAGTTGATATTGGAGTTAAGGGCGACAAATTGTTGGGTCATATAATTCATCATTGCTTGGTTACTTGGCCCTTGAACATTTGGAGCTTGAGAAATAGGAACATCTTCATCACCATCAACCTCTTGATTATTGCCTTCATTTTCAACAACATCTTCACCAATGTAGACATAAGGTTTTGATTCCGCATTGTAGATGACACCCATTCTTGCATCCACATTCTTTATAGTGATTTTGTTGCTAGGACCATCCATGGAAAAAGAATCAAAGCCTTCAAAATCAACATTAAAATCCTCAAAAATCCGGGTAATAAACCATCCATACGACAAAAACTTTGACTTCTCATTAAACTTTGTCATATGAGTCAATATCATTTTAGCCCAATTTACCGCAATGTTATTTTTCCGAGCAAATAGTAGTTGCATCTCTAAATCGGTAATGGTGCAATATTACCGGCTCTTGGAAATAAGACATAGGCCATGAAATAATGGAATAGCCTATCATCGAGATGAAAGATACCGACGGACCAAGAATCTCTAGATGGTTCAACACCACCTAGAGCACAAACTCTTTTGGCATGAAAATCTTGTTCCGTAATCCTACCAAGACTATAGTAAAAGGACCTTTTCTTATAAGTTTTCTATTCTTCATCATCACCATCATATAATGAACTCCCGGTACTAGGTATTTCTAAGATTCTTCCTAATTTTGCCAAATTCAACACAATCTTTTTTCCATTAACAAAAGTGATAAGGTGTCCATTTTTCACATGCAAATTGCAAAAAAAAAACCTAACAAGATCTGGGTAGTGTGGTTCGAATGATGAAATCAAAGGTTCTAAACCATAAAAAATTAAATCCGTTTGAAAGCTAAAGCATTCGGTAGGAAAAGTTGATAGCATACCATACTTAGGTGTGGAAACAAATTTGTGTTGATAGTGTTTGAAGAACATCTCTTCTTGTTGTTCAGTGAGTCGAATATAAGTTGTTGATGATGAAGAAGTTGGACCCTTTCCTTTTGCAGCAGCTGAAGCCTTTCTCTTTTGTCTAGATGCCATGATTTTGAGTTAGGTTTTGGAGAAAATTTGGGGTTTGATAGTGTATTTTCGAAATTGGGTATGAGTGAGGAAGAAAATGGCTTTTTTTTAGAGTTTATGATATATTTGTTGGAAATAGGTAGTGGGAAGTGATTGATTATTGGGAAAATAATTTATGATAAAGAGATGAGTGGATATGGATGTGATTGGGTAGAAGAGAGGTGGTCAATGTGATGTAATGGGTCAAAGAGGTAGGTTAAATGGGATAGTTATGAGAAGGAATCAATTCTGACCACACCATAAAAGAAAAATAAAAAGTTGTTTTCGCACAGGTGCAATTGATTTGCACTTATGTGCAATCGATTTGCAAAGACCAAAAATACGTGTTTTTGCAAAAGTTACAGCATGCAATCGATTTGCACAAAGGTGCAATCGATTTACATAGTACTAAAAGCGTGAATTTTGCAAAATTTTCAGTATGCAATCGATTTGCATCTATGTGCAATCGATTGTAGGAAGTGAAAATGTGAAAAAAAGCTATTGTAAGTGCATGTGAGGGTTTAGAGACTTATATATATATATATTGACATTTAAGTATACTAAACATAAAACACACATATTTTAACACATTTATGCACATAAAATAAATATAAGAAGGAGTAGAAGAAGCGATGCATTTGATAAAATTTTAAGAAAATAATAAAATGTGCACCTTAATTGAAGTGAATATTTTATGTATCACTTTCATCCAAGATCCCAAGTTCTCTTCGAATTTTATAAAATGGTTCACGAGCAAGCAGCTTTGTAAAAATATCTACGAGTTGATTATGAGTATCCATAAAAGTGACTTTGACATCTCCTTGAAGTACTTGATCACGGAGAAAATGATGTTGAATGTCAATGTCTTTGGTTCTTGAATGCATGACCAGATTTTTTGTAATGTTGATTGCACTTGTGTTGTCGCATCGAAGAGGAATGCATCCGATATCAAGTCTACAGTCACGAAGTTGTTGCTTAAGTCAAAGAATTTGTGCACAACAACTACCCGCTGCTATGTATTCTGCTTCGACCGTGCTAAGAGAAACACATGCTTGTTTTTTACAAGCCCATGATACTAATGCATTTCCAAGAATGTGACAAGTACCACTTGTGCTTTTTCTATCAGTTTTACAACCTGCATAATCCGTGTCAGAATAACCAATTAAATTGCAAACACTACCTTTTGGATACCATAAGCCGACATTGGTTGTTCCTTTGAGATACTTCATGATCCTTTTTACCACCATGAGATGTGATTCCTTTGGATTTGCTTGAAAGCGAGCACAAAGACAAACACTGAACAATATGTCAGGACGGCTTGCCGTCAAATATAATAAAGAATCAATCATACCTCGATATTTTGTAATATCAATTGGAATATCGGATTCATCTTGATCAACATATGTACCGGAGCCCATTGGTGTATTCATCGCTTTGCAACTATCCATGTCAATCTTTTTCAATAATTCTTTGTAATACTTGGATTAATTGATGAAGATTCCATCTTTTAGTTGCTTAATTTGTAGTCCAAGAAAATAATTCATCTTACGCATCATGGACATCTCGAATTCTCCTTGCATCATCAATGAAAATTCTTCACACATTTCTTTGTTAGTCTATCCAAAAATGATATCATCAACATAGACTAGAACTAATAAAGTGTTACTTTTGATTTTCTTAATGAATAAAGTTTTAACAACCTTACCCTTTTCAAAACCTTTTTCACACAAAAAAATTGCTAAGCCTATCATACCATGCTCTTGGTGCTTGCTTTAAGCCATAAAGAGCCTTTTTCAACTTAAAGACATGTGAAGGATTTTTGAAGTCTTTAAATCCCGGGGGTTGTTTGACATAGACTTCTTCACTGATGTAGCAATTCAAGAATGCGCTTTTGACATCCATTTGATAAAGCTGAAAATTTAATGAACAAGCATAAGCAAGTAAAAGACGAATAGCTTCTAACCTTGCAACTGGAGCAAATGTTTCTTCAAAGTCGATTCCTTCTTCTTGATTGTAACCTTGACCACCAACCTTGCTTTGTTTCGAACAATTATACCATTCTCATCAAGTTTGTTTTTAAACACCCGTCGGGTACCTATGATGTGTTTATCACTTGGCCTAGGAACAAGTTTCCAAACTTGATTTCTCTCGAATTGATTTAATTCTTCTTGCATTGCAATTATCCGTTGATCGTCTCCTAAGGCTTCATCAACTTTGGAGGGTTCAATTTGAGAAACAAACGCCATGTTTAAGCAAACATTTTTGAGATTTAATCTTGTTGTAATTCCTTGACTAATATCATCAATGATTTTATCAATAGGATGGTCTCTATGAGTTCTCCATTTTTTGGGTAGATCATTGATATTTGAATCTTGTTGTGGTACTCCTTGTTGATGTTCCGGTTGATTCACATTTTGATCATTTGAAATTTCTTCCGGGGGTAAATCTATAATATCATCATCACACACAACTATTTCCTCCTTAGAGGTGTTAGTTTCATAAATAAAAAATATGCATAGATTCTTCAATAGTTATTATTATAAATTCTATATGCTTTACTAGAAAGTGAATAACCAAGAAATATACCTTCGTCGGATTTCTCGTCAAACTTACCGAGATTGTGCTTGTCATTGTTGAGGACAAAGCATTTGCATCCAAAGATGTGAAAGTGAGCAATATTTGGCTTTCATCTTTTGAAGAGTTCATATGGAGTCTTTTTCAAGATAGGTTTAATGATAACTCGATTTCCAACATAACATGTCATACTACCCGCATCCGCCCAAAAATACTTTGGTAGATTTGCATCGCTAAGCATCGTTCTTGCAAGTTCCACTAGAAACCTATTCTTTCTTTCAACTACTCCATTTTGTTGTGGAGTTCTTGGTGCTGAAAAATTATGAGAGATACCATGTTCTTCACAAAATTCTTCAAATGATGCATTTTAGAATTCTCCACCATGGTCACTTCTTATGGATACAATCTTTAGTGATTTTTCATTTTGAATTTGCTTTGCATACTTCTTAAAGGCTTTGAAAGCATCACTTTTATGGACGAGAAACAAAGTCCAAGAATATCTAGAAAAATCATCAACAATAACTAAAGCGTATACATTACCTCTGAAACTTCTTGTTCTTGATGGACCAAATAAATCCATGTGTTGTAGTGGCCTTGTAGTGGACAACGCATCCTTAGATTTGAAAGTTGATTTGGTTTGTTTTCCCTTTTGGCAAGCATCACATAATTTATCTTTGACAAACTTTATCTTTGGTAAGCCAACAAGATCATGTTTGGTTAATTTATTTAAGTGATTCATATGAATATGGGCTGCCCTTTTATGCCATAACCATGATTCATTATTGTTTACCATGAGACATTTTACTTTCAAAGATAAGTCATCTAAAG
Organism: Vicia sativa; assembly: GCA_021764765.1. Classification (NCBI taxonomy): domain Eukaryota; kingdom Viridiplantae; phylum Streptophyta; class Magnoliopsida; order Fabales; family Fabaceae; genus Vicia; species Vicia sativa. The sequence goes on from CM038792.1 coordinate 283,068,461, forward strand.
AAATCATAAAAATATTATTAATTCTTTTACCTTTGAGTTTTACCTCATTGGTGACTTCATCAATAATCAAGTATTCATTTTTAGTAAACTTGATCTTGAAGCCTTTGTCACAAAGTTGGCTAATGCTAAGAAGATTGTGCTTTAGTTCTTCAACATAAAGAACATCTTCAGTGGATGTGAAAGGTGGTGCACCAAATTTTCCTTTGCCAAGAATTCTTCCCTTGTTGTTATCTCATAAGTCATAACCCTTGACCTTTAAGACTAGATTTGAAAAATGGTTTATGTCTCCCGTCATATGCTTGGAACAACCACTATCAAGATACCATAAATTTGAAGTGGTTTTCAAGCACACCTACAAAATAAATTAAGTTTTGTTAGGTACCCAAATTGCTTTGGGTCCTTCATAATTAGTACATTTCTTTACCCACACATAATGTCCACTTGGAACACTAAAGATTCTTACATAGCAAGCATTAGGTGTGTGACCTTTAATACCACAATAAAAACAAGTAGGTTCAAAATTACTTCTATATCTAGGAGGATAAGATTTATTCTTAACAACTCTTTTCTTTTTAAGATATTGATGAACTACTTTAGGCTTGTTTACTTTCTCTTGGACTGGTTGGTTATTAGCCTTAACAAAGATAGTTTTGTTGGGACTTGGTTGAGAAAATTTTGAAAAGTCAAGTCCACTTTTATCTTTAGGATACCTTTGTGTGCTAAGAACATTTTCCAATCCATCTTATCCTTTTTCATACCTTTCTAGGACTCTTTTTAATTGAACAATTTAGAAAGAAAGTGATTCACAATTATTGCATACAACAATCTGTTTTTGATCACTAATCATGTTTTCTTTTTCATATTTATGTTCTTTTTCAATAATTTCAACTTTTTCTTCTAAAGATGAAATTATTTTCTTTTGAGATGAAATAGTTCTATATAGAATTTTGCATTCATTTAATAGTTCATCTATAGAATCTTGTGCACCATTATTATAAAGAGAGTTATCATAACTAACCTCGCCTTCTTCATCATCGGAATAGTGTGAAGCCATCAATGCTAGATTTGCACTTTCGTCACTATCCGAATCGGATGAAAACTTATCTCATTATATTCTCATGCAACATAAGCCCTTTTATTTTTGAACTCCTTTTTGCCTTTGAAACCATTTTTCTTGAAGGGTTTTGGACAATCCGGATTTATGTGACCTTGCTTTCCACATTCATAACATGTGACATCTTATGGAGGCTTCTTTATCTTTATGCTTATAAAATGTCTTTCTTTTGACAAAGTTAGCATTCTGAAGATTATTTTTATGACCAAAATATTTTCCTAACCTTTTTACAAGAAGCAAGAAGTTTTCATCTTCCTCCGATGCATCTTTATCTTGACTTTCTTTTGAATCTACTTTCAAAGCAATGCCTTTGGGTTTCTTCTCATGATTCTCATGTTTTTCAAGTCTTCCAAGTTTTGTTTCATATTCTTGAAGCTTTCCGAATAATGTTGTGGAAGTCATAGTTGCTAGACTTTTCTTTTCGGATATTGTCGTTACTTTTGGTTGCCATTCCCTAGTTAAAGACCTAAGCACTTTAAGATTTAATTCATCGTTAGTTAAAGTCTTACCGAGTGCCTTCAAATGATTTGTCAAGTGAACGAATCTCTTTTGCAAGTCAAGGATGGATTCTCCGGGAAGCATTCAGAATAATTCATATTCCTGACTCAAAGTGTTCAATCTAGATCTTTTGGCTTCGACGGTTCCTTCATGAGTTTCTACAAGAGTGTCCCAAATTTCCTTTTCCATTGTACATGCTGATACTCGAAAAAATTCATCCATACTAAGAGCACTTTGGAGAAGATTGATTGCCTTTTTGTCAAAGAGAACTTTTTTCTTGTCATCTTCATTCCATGATGCTTTAGGCTTTGATGATCCAACACCATTGACAACATATACCGGAGCAAATGGACCATTCTCAACAGCATCCCATATTTCTTCTCCTTGTGCTTCAAGATGAGCTTTCATGCGAATTTTCCAAAAGTCAAAGTATTCACCACAAAACAATGGAGGCTTGTTGTTACTACCACCATCTTTGAAAATCAATTTTGATTTGCGGAAGTCATTCTGGATCTTTAGGAACAAGTTACCTATAACTTACTCTGATGTCGATTGTAAGTATGAAATGCGCCTAAGAGGAGGGTGAATTAGGTGTTTAAAAATTTATCGGTTTTTTTATGAATACTTGATACAATATTTTTGGTTTGGTGAATGAAAGTATGTGAGGATTCTTTCTTTTTTGGTTAAGATATTTATGAAAGCGGTAAATGCTGAAAAGTAAAGAACACAAGGATATATCCTGGTTCCCCTCACAGATCGAGAGTACTCCAATCCCCTTACAATATGCAAGAGATTTCACTATAGTTAGAATGATTGTACAGCCTATTCACACCAATGGTGAAATCGATTGCACCTTTATGCAAATCAATTGCACAGGCTCTAACAGAATAAAATTTCCAAAACATACAGTAAGCAATCGATTGCACCATTATGCAAATCGATTGCACTTAGTTAAAAAGTGAAATTTTTCAATCGATTGATACCTCAAACAGAAGCCTTTTTAAGAATTTCATTCAGTATGCAATCGATTGCACCTTTGTACAAATCGATTGCACAGTAAGAAAAATGTAATTTTTTGCTTTGAAATTTAGTGAAATCAAATGTGTATGTCATGCAATCATGTTAGGAATTTGAGCATCTAAAACTTAAGTATTTGTGAGGCATTGTTATTACACCTTCTCAAAGTTTGTTAAATGCCTTGAGTCAAAGTCTTGATCATGATGTTTTACCTTTAGAGTGTATTTTGCTTTGAGAAATATCTTTGCCTTCTTGCCATGAGGTTTGTCTTCATCAAAACATGATATCTTTATTGAGATTGAGAAGCTTGATTCTACATCCTTGGCATAAGGGGAGGTATCACTTACAATCCTTCTTAGCGCCACGATAGTTTGGTTATGCTCGAAGAGATGGTCTTCATGATATGCTTATCCAAGGCATTGTATTTGACTACGACAATGATCTCCAAGTTTATCGTCAAAGATTTATGCACGCTTGGGGCATTGTGAAGAAAATTGATACCAAGACTTTGGGGCATAAAAATTCTATTCCTTGGGAACCTTGCCTCAAATGGGTGCGGGCTCGCGCTCAAAATCTCATGATGCCACATGTTGCTATCCTACCAGTAATTATGGAACCTGTTGCCGAAGGCGGTGAGTCTTATACCATTCTCCATTCAGACATGCTTACTGATTTTGAAGAATTAAAGAGATCTTGGATTCAACTTAAAGAAGAAAGGGATACATTTGAAGCTCAATGTTATGCAAGCGAGAAAAAGTATTGGATCTGACGAAGATACTTCACGAGGGGCAAAGTATTAACACCTATGTCAACACAAAGAGGAAGCGTCCATGGGAGGCTTAAAACATTAGGAGTCTTACTTTTTTGAACTTTTATTTGATTTACTAATCAAACTAGTAAAAGTTTGTTCTTTCTTGTTTACCAAATTTAAATTTCTAAGGTCCTTGAAAACATTGCACTGCATAACATTGCATATCATAGCATATCATTTCATAGCAGGTACTCTGAAGACCGGTTTTCTCACTCTTTCGCTGTTTATTTCAGCAGAAATGGCTCTCGAATAAATTGTCAAAGATCTTCAGGCTCAAAACGCTCAGTTCCAAGAAAGAGCTCATGGCCTAAGTGCAGAAAGATCTGAAAGAGCTCATCACCAAGAAGAAAAAGAAGATCGTTGGTATTCTCAACATGGGGAAAAAGTTCAGAGGTTCGGTCAAGGTAGTCAGGTAGCTTGAGTTCTCAAAAAGAGTGGTGAAACTTAAGGAAGTGTCAATGCCAATGAAGGAATTCATCAGGGGTCTCAAGAAGAAGAAGAAGAAGAAGAAGACTATATGAGGGAGCAATATCCTCTTGACAATGAGAAGTATAAGCAAATCGAAGATCGTCTGAATGCTGTCGAAAATCTGAAAATGTCATGATTGAACTTTCATGATTTAAGCCTGGTTCCTGGAGTGGTGATTCCCTGCAAGTTCAAAGTTCCTACTTTTGCTAAGTATGATGACATTTCTTGTCCGAAGCTTCATCTGAAGTCCTATGTTCAAAATATTCAACTATACACTGCTGACAAGAAATTGTGGATGCATTTCTTTCAAGAGAGTATGTCCGGAACACAGTTAGAATAATATTATCATCTAGAAAATACTCACATTCATACCTGGAATAATTTGGCAGATGCTTTCTACAAACAGTACCAATACAATGCTGAATTGGCACCAACCCACATGCAACTACAAAATATGTCTATAGGCCGTGACGAGAAATTCAAAGAGTACGCTAAAAAATGGAGAGATCTAGAAGGAAGAGTCAATCCACCCTTGTCTAATAGGGAGCTGGTTGACATGTTCATGGGGACGCTGACAAACCCATTCTTCAATCATTTGATTGGAAATTCTTCAGCCCGATTCACCAAACTAGTATTGACAGGTGAACGTATTGAAGTTGGAATCAAGAGTGGAAAGATTCAAGCTGATACATCTTCAAATACTGCGAGGAGGTCTTTTGGTGGGAAGAAAGAAGCTAATGCTGTGTATTTCCAGAAGAGCCGTGATAAAAGTGATCGCCATCAATCTGTGGGGACATTCTTGATCTGCAATCCCACACTGGTGCGACCTCAACATTGCAACGCGCGTAGGCAGAACGCGTCGAGAAGACAGTTTACGAAGATCAACATGCCATTGTCTCAAGCATTACAATACATGTTGAAATCATAGCTGATTACTTTGAGAGATCCACCTCAGCATGTTAACACATCTTCTCTGAAGTACAATCCCAATGCAAGGTGTGCATACCACTCCAATAGCCCCAGACATGATACCAACAACTGTTGGGCCCTGAAGAACAAGATCCAAGACATGATTGAAGCTCAAGAAATTGAATTCGACCTCTTGTCGAAACTCCAAATATGATCAATGCACCAATTCTCGATCATGGTAAGAGTGCCAACACCATTGATAACGACTCTTATATCTCTGATGTGAATGAGTTAACCACTCCCTTGATGACTGTTAAGAAGAACCTGCTACAAGCCGACTTATTTTCAGGATGTTTTGACAACTGTCGTTACTGCGCATCCGAACCAAATGGATGGCCTGGTTGAAGATAGGTATTCAACGCCTGATGGACAATCGAGAAGTACTATTCATGAAAACTCCGTCTGTAGAGAGTTTGTGCAAAGATGTTTCCAAAAGCTTGAAAATTTAAGACGTAAGCGTAGAAGAAGCCATACCAGAAGTCTGGGGTACCTTGGGCCAGCCAAGTGGAAAATTTGATTTCATGAAGCAAATAAGTATTGACCAAGTCAGAATGTGTCCACCAATCCTGAAGCAACTACAACTTGATCCAGGTTTATGTTTTTATATTTGTGTAACTTAGTGTCAATGAACACAATTAGGCTTTTATGTATTAGTGTCAATGAACACTAAATTAGGCTTTTTGTATTAGTGGCAATGAACACAATATTTGACTATTTGTCTTAATGATAATGAACCTAAAATTACGCCCTTTTGTATTAGTGTCAATGAACACGTACTTTTATAATGCAATGTGTTTTGTTAAAGCAATATTCATCAATTTGTTCTTTACTTGATTCAACATAAAACTGCAAGCATGAATAAATAACATAGAACTAGATAAACAACATAGTCCTTATTTTATTTATATGTTTCAGTTAAGTCCCTTATTTAATATATTTAGTTCACTTAAATCAATATTCTACAATATTACAGACCACTAAGTAATAGCAGAACTTATATTGTAAAATAGTTGATAACACTTAAAACTTTGAATCCATTTCCATTAAGCAAGATCAAAGTTACATAGTTTCAGAACATCAAACTTCATGTTGCGTTGCCCATATATCTATTTTAAATACATGATTACTAACACTAGATTAACCCCTAAACTAATAATGCCAAAGACTATTGCATTTTTCAACATTCCTCATATGTTCAAAACCTCATTCTTCAACTCGAATGTTTTCTTCTTTTTCCTTTTAATCTTCAAATCCCTTCCATCATCAGCTTCATCACCTACCCACTTGAAAAAATTTAATTCCTTCTCCAGTTGATTTCTCTAATTCCTATAACCCCAAAACTCTTTCCCAACATTGACATTGTTGAATTTTGTAACAATACGCATTGCACACTCTTCTTGGCACTAACAATTCATCCTTTTGTTTCTTATCACCATAGATCCAAATGACCCACAACTTTGGTTGTTTGATTGAGAATAGTTGTTGGAATTCATTGACATCTTAGCAAAATTTATGACGAAAATTGTTTAGATGAAGAACATTTTCTCACAAAATTGGAAGAAGTATAAGGATGAAGAAAAACATGAATAGTAACCCTAATTTTGCAAAGAACGTGAAAATGGTTATTGAAGATACAATGAGCTTACACTTTTAATATAATACCATGTTGAGTCACAATTGTATTATAATCTTCGATGTCATGCCATATCAACCAAGTTAACATTTTTACAGGCAAATTAACGGAATAGATCAACTTAGTTAACAAAACCATTGTTAAGGAATTTATTTGTAACATTTATTACATAAGGGATCAAACTAAAATACAAAATTAAGTTATGAGATTTTAGGACTAAATAAGAATTAATTATTTATTCATGTGACTCAATTTCTGCCGATATTAAAAAGTATACATTTTTCTCTCCTTCGTGATAGTAAGCAAATTGAATCATGATAAAGTAAAAAATCAATAGTTGTGATATAATAATGAATATCCTAAACCAGTAATACAATCACTACGCTAAAAAAGACCTACGAAAGTTCTTTTTTGGCCTTTAAAAGCGCTGTCGTAGGTGGCGCTGCTATAGGTTTTAACAACGCTTTTTATTTAGGAAAACGCTTTCGTAGGTCTACCTAAGCGCTTTTTCCTAAAAAGCGCTTTCTTAAGTAGGCTGTTAGCAACACTTTTTTCTGGAAAAACGCTTTCTTAGGCCTACTTTAGAATGTCATTTATGCTTTTTGTAGGCATCTTTAGAAAGCGCTTTTCAGGAAAAGTGCTTCCTTAGGCTTACCTATGAAAGCTCTTTTAAGAAAAAGCGCTGCCTAAGATATACATAAGACAACGCTTTTGAAAACGCTGTCTTATGTATACCTTAGGCAACGATTTTTCTCAAAAAGCGCTTTCTTAGGGTTTTTTTAAACTTATAATTTATATAATTCATAAACCTGCATTTTCTGCAGCATTATTTCATAAACCTGGAATTCATAAACCTGGAATTCATAAACCTGTAATTCATAAACCGGTAATTTACAATCGTAATCCCATTATTTCAACAAAGAGATTATATACAAATACCATTATATACCAATATTATCCAAAATATATATACACCATTGTAATTCAAAATATAAATACACCATTATTTACATATTTTTAACATTACCAAAATCAACCTTACAAAATCAACCCTAACAAAATCAACCCTAACAATAAATAAATCAGTCCTAATGTATGAACAAAACACGGTCAATTATGTATTCAAGGTCCTGGTCGTGCAAGGTATGAACATAATAACACGGTCAATATTGTATTCACACAATAACGTACTCATAACACTTTTTGTAACGCCCAAAATATTTAGTTATGGTTAGTTAATTAAATATTTTTAATAATTATTTTTGAATGATTATGTTGGTTGCGTCGAGGAATATTACTGATAATCATATTATTATTATTAAGTCAGTGAAGTGGGTCTGAAGGGTGTCGTTGGTGATAGTAATGTTGGGGGTGTGGAATTAAACCCAAATAATAATTATAAGGATTATTATTATTTAAATTAATAATAATAAGAATTGGGATTTTTGGTTGTCAATAGAAGCGAACGTGGAATTGAGAACAGAAGAGACATAGCGATGCGAGAAAGAAGATTTTGACAGAGAAAGGTGAATCGACCGAGGAATTCTAGAGCAACCTTCAATCCAAGGTAAGGGTGGGGTTCTTGCTCTATATTGGGATTATGATGAGTGATAGATAGTTTGGGATGTACGAATTGATAGGTTGTGTCAGTCGATGTGATTAACTGTAGAAATCCCAAATTGTGTTATAGGAACGTTGTTATTTTGTAGGTATTGTCGTTGTTATGGATTGAAATTAAACCAATTGAGTCGTGTGCAATTGTGAAAATCTGGTTTTTGGTGTTTAGGATGCAGTATGAATCGACACATGTACCTATGTATCGATACGAGTTTGATGAATTTGAAAACCAGGGGCTGGAAAAACTCTTGAATCAATACAAAGGGTCTTAGGTTGACTCATAGGGCAAAATTACACTGCTTGTATCGACTCATACGAGTCTTGAATCGATACAAGATGGATTTGGATCGACACATGAGAGCCATGCATCGACTCATACTGTGTTATTTTAGAAAAACTGAAAAATTAAAGCTGCATGAGTCGACTCATGCGACTCTTGTATCGATACAAAAGGGTTTTGTATTGATACATAGAGTTATGTATCGATCCAAGTAGTACAGAAAAACAGGTAAATGTTTGGAAACTTGTTTTGGTTGTATCTTTGCGACCGTAACTTCGATTCTGGTGCCGTTTGGACCGTTGGAAAACTGGGATCATGATTTAGCCTATAATAATATTGTTAAACACTATAGGTGAGAATTTGGATAGGTTGAGGTAGTTTCCGTATGTGATTTCTTCGTTGTTGTACGTTGTCGTTGTTGAGGCTTGATGGCCAACGTTGTTGGATTGCGTTGTTGGACTACGTTGTTGGATTACGTTGTCGTTGTTGTTGTTGTTGTCATATGCTGTTTAATTTCATCGCATACATACATTGCATAATATGTTGCCCTATCTTGGCAGAATACGTTGAGCCGTTGGGGGCAATGTCGTATACGTTGAAGGCTTACGCCTTGATGCCTCAAAATTACTGGTAATGGAATTACGTTGGGAGTTCTACTCCGTCGGTACCACATGCATGTGCATTAGTCGAGTCGCATGTCATAATACTTTATGATGATGTTGTTGTGATAATTGGATTACGTCGTTGTGAATGATTGCGTGTAGTTGTGGAATAGTTGCATGTTGTGATGGAATAATTGTGTGTTACCGTTGATTACTCGTGTGATTACAAATGGTGATGTTCTATGATTTCGAACTTTATATTGTTTATCATAACTTTAATTATATAGTTTGATATCTCACCCTTTACTTGTTTTTGTCGTTACCTTTATATTGGTAACGTGCAGGTGATCAAGAGGAGTAGTTTTTGCTGATGTGGTTCCGGTTTAGTGTCGTTTGCTCTGATAGTATCACTCAGGGGAAAACATGCGTTGTTTCTATTATTTCATGGTTTTATGTTGAACTGATATTGTTGAATAGTCAGGAGATGTTTTGTTTTACGTTGTAGAACCATTTGAATTCCGCTGCATGTTTAATGAACTGATTACGTTGTTAACCATTGAGTAGTGCTATGTATTTGTTGAAGAGAGAATGACATGTATACGTTGTGATTATGTTGATTTGTGGCATTCCGATTATGTGGATTTTCAATAAACGATGATTTTTGAAAACTCTAATATTTTATTAAATGAAATACGTGGGGTAGAATCGGGGTGTTACAATAGTGGTATCAGCGCAGGTCGGTCCCTCCGGTCAAGTTGTTGAGTCTGTAACAATCGAGTATTGTTAATTATTTCTAACTGTTGGTGGTGTTGCATTATTAAGTTGAAATGGATGGAAGGAACCTGCTGCTTTGGAAGCAATGGCTAATGCGATGGAGAATCAGCCAAATGTTGGCGGGGATGCTGGATACCAAAGCTTGGCGACTTTCCAGAGGGAGAATCCGCCAGTGTTCAAGGGTAAGCATGACCCTGATGGAGCGCTTGATTGGCTGAAAGAGATAGAGAGGATCTTTCGCGTAATGGATTGCACCCAAGCGTAGAAGGTTCATTATGGGACACATATGTTAGCAAGTGAGGTTGACGATTGGTGGCTGGAAACATGTCAGAGATTGGAGGCTGTAGGTGAGGAAATCACTTGGGCTGTTTTCCGTAGAGAATTTATGAGGAAGTACTATCCTGAAGATGTTCGAGGTAAGAAAGAAATCGAGTTCCTTGAGTTGAAGCGGGGAAGCAAGACTTTGACCGAGTATGCTGCAAAGTTCGTGGAGTTGGCTAAGTTCTATCCACACTTTAATGGGGAAGCTGCTGAATTTTCCAAGTGCATCAAGTTTGAGAACGGGTTACGTTCAGATATTAAGAAAGTTGTTGGCTATCATAAGATTCATGACTTTTCTGATCTAGTTGATAGTTGCAGGATCTATGAGGAGGATAGTAATGCTCATCATAAGATTCTGACTGATAAGAGAGGCAAGGGTCAACAGGACCGTGGAAAGCCTTATGATGCTGGTAGAGGTAAGCAGAGAGTTGCTTAGGGACAGAAGACTAGTAGGGGAGATGCTCCTGCTAAGATTATTTGTTTCAAATATGGGCAAGCTGGGCATAAGAGTTTTGCTTGCACTGCTGATGTGAAAAGATGTTTCCGTTGTGGTAAGCTTGGGCTTACAATGTCTGACTGCAAACATAAGGATATGATATGTTTCGACTGTGGAGAAGAAGGACACTTGAGTAGTCAGTGTTTGAAAGCAAAGAATGGACAGACTAGCAGAAAGGCATTTGCTTTAGCTGGGAATCCGTCAGCTAGTGAGGAAAAACTCATTAGAGGTACATGTTTCATTAATAGTACACCTTTAATTACTATTATTGATACTGGTGCTACTCATTGTTTTGTTGCTGCTGATTATGTTAAAAGATTGGGTCTTATGTTGTCCTCTATGAATGGAGAAATGGTCGTCGAAATTCCAGCTAAGGGATCGGTGACTACTTCTCTAGTATGTTTGAATAACCCTTTGTCAATCTTCGACAGAGACTTTGGTGTTGATTTGATTTGTTTGTCGTTAAGCGGACTAGATGTGATCTTGGGTATGAACTGGTTAGAATGTAACTATGTTCATATCAATTGTTATGACAAGTCTTTGAGGTTTTCTACCCCTGAAGAGGAAGGAGTTGGTTTGTTGACTGGTAAGCAGTTAAAGCGACTGATGCAAGATGAAGCGCAGATGTTCTCGTTGATGGCGACGTTGTTTGTTGAGAATCAAGTTAGATTGAATGAGTTGCAGGTGGTGCAAGAATTTCCTGAAGTGTTTCCTGATGAAATTCCTGAAGTACCCCCTGAGAGGGATATTGAATTTGCGATTGATCTTGTACCTGGTACCAGACCTATTTCTATGGCACCATACATGATACCTGCATCTGAGTTATCTGAACTGAAGAAGCAATTAGAAGAGTTGCTTAAGAAAAAGTTTGTAAAACCAAGTGTATCTCCGTGGGGAGCGCCTGTGTTGTTAGTAAAGAAGAAAGATGGGAGTATGAGACTTTGTGTTGATTATCGACAGTTGAATAAAGTGACGATTAAGAACAAGTATCCGCTTCCAAGAATTGATGATTTGATGGATCAACTAGTGGGTGCTAGTGTATTTTCTAAAATTGATTTGAGATCTGGATATCACCAGATTAGAGTGAAAGAAGATGATATTCAGAAAACCGCATTCAGGACTCGGTATGGACACTACGAGTATTCGGTGATGCCTTTCGGTGTTACTAATGCGCCAGGAGTATTCATGGAGTACATGAACTGTATTTTCATACTTACTTGGATTGATTTGTGGTGGTATTCATTGATGACATTCTGATTTACTCTAAATCAGAAGAAGAACATGCAGAACACCTGAGGGTCGTATTGCGAGTTTTGAAAGAGAAAGAGTTGTATGCGAAGTTGTCCAAGTGTGACTTTTGGCTAAAAGAGGTTAGTTTTCTTGGCCATGTCATTTCTGGTAGTGGAATTGCTGTGGATCCTTCTAAGGTTGATGCTGTGTTGAACCGGGAAACTCCGAAGTCGGTTACAGAGATTAGGAGCTTCTTGGGATTAGCCTTATATAGACTGTTTCAAGGGTTTTCGTCGGCACTTTGACTAAGTTGACTTGCAAAGGGAAAGCCTTTGTCTGGGATGTTCGACGAGAAGAGAGTTTCAATGAGTTGAAGAAGAGGTTGACGTCGGCTCTAGTTTTGATTTTACCTGATGCAGAAGAGTCTTTTGTTGTGTACTGCGATGCGTGTCTGATGGGGTTAGGTGGTGTGCTTATGCAAGATGGAAAAGTGGTTGCTTATGCGTCTAGGCAATTGAGAACTCACGAAAAGAATTATCCTACGCATGATCTTGAATTGGCTGCAGTGGTATTTGTATTGAAAATTTGGAGGCATTATCTGTATGATTCCCGATTTGAGGTGTTTAATGATCATAAGAGTTTGAAGTACCTTTTTGATCAGAAAGAGTTGAATATGAGGCAGCGAAGGTGGTTAGAGTTGTTGAAGGATTATGATTTCGGTTTGAATTATCATCCCGGAAAAGCTTATGTTGTAGCCGATGCTTTGAGTCGAAAGACTTTGCATATGTCGGCCATGATGGGTAAGGAGTTGGAGTTGATTGAGCAATTCTGAGATTTGATTTTGGTTTGTGAAGTGACACCGAATATTGTTATGTTGGGAATGTATTAACAATGATTTTCTTGACAATATTAAAGAGGCTCAGAAGCGAGATGTGAAGTTGGTGGATTTGATGATAGGCAATGATTAACCCGAGAATGATGATTTCAAGTTGGATGCGCAAGGTGTGTTGAGATTCCGAGATCGTATGTGTATTCTTGATGATGAAGCGATTAAGAAAGTGATTCTTGAGGAGAGTCATAGAAGCAATTTGAGTATTCATCCGGGAGATACTAAAATGTATCAGGATTTGAAAGGTTTGTTTTGGTGGCCTGGTATGAAACGTGATGTGGAACCAGTTTGTGTATGCTTGTTTGACTTTCCAGAAGTCAAAGATTGAGCATCAGAAGCCTGCAAGGTTGATGCAACCGTTAGAAGTTTTGGAATGGAAATGGGACAACATTTTGATGGATTTTGTAACGAGTTTGCCTAATACCGTCAGAGGACATGATTCGATATGGGTGATTGTTGATAGGCTTACGAAGTCGGCACAATTTATACCTATTAACATTACTTATCCGATTGCAAAGTTGGCTGAGATTTATGTCAGAGCGATTTTGAAGTTGCATGGTGTCCCGGTGAGTATTGTGTCGTATAGAGATTCGAGGTTTACTTCTGATTTTTGAAAGAGTTTGCAGGAAGTGTTAGGATCTAAGTTGAAGTTGAGTTCGGCGTATCATCCACAGACAGATGGTTGGACTGAGAGAACTATTCAGTCATTAGAGGATTTGTTGAGAGTTTGTGTTCTTGAGCAGAGTTTCTCATGGGATACTTATCTTCTGTTGATTGAGTTCACTTACAATAATAGTTACCATTCTATTATTGGGATGACACCTTTTGAGGCGTTATATGGGCGGAGGTGTAGGACTCCGTTATGTTGGCATGAATCTGGTGAAAGTGTAGTAGTTGGACCAGAGATTGTTCGAGAGACTACTGAGAAAGTGAAGTTTATTCGAGAAAATATGAAAGCTTCATAGAGAAGAAAAGATTTAGAATTTCAGGCTGGTGAGCATGTGTTTCTGAGAGTCACGCCTGTGACTGGTTTTGGGCGAGCTCTGAAGTCTAAGAAGCTTACTCCTCGTTTTATTGGTCCGTATCGGATATCGGATCAAGTTGGGAAAGTTGCTTACCGTGTGGCGTTACCGCCAAATCTTGCTAATTTGCATGATGTGTTTCATGTATCGCAACTCCGCAAGTATATTCCCGATCCGTCTCATGTGATTCAGATGGACGATGTGCAAGTGCATGACAATCTCACAGTGGAGACGATGCATGTGTGAATTATGGATCGCGAGATGAAGGTTCTTAGAGGTAAAGAGATTGCGTTGGTTAAAGTTGTTTGGTTGGGAGCTGCTGGTGAAAGCTTGACCTGGATGTTGGAGAGCAAGATGCGAAACTCCTATCCCGAGCTATTTGAAGCAGGTAAACTTCTATTTTCGAGGACGAAAATGTCCTAGTAGGGGAGAGTTGTAACGCCCGAAATATTTAGTTATGGTTAGTTAATTAAATATTTTTAATAATTATTTTTGAATGATTATGTTGGTTGCGTCGAGGAATATTACCGATAATCATATTATTATTATTTAGTCAATGAAGTGGGCCTGAAGGGTGGCGTTGGTGATAGTAATGTTGGAGGTGTGGAATTAAGCCCAAATAATAATTATAAGGATTATTATTATTTAAATTAATAATGAAAAGAATTGAGATTTTTGGTTGTCAGTAGAAGCGAACGTGGAATTGAGAACAGAAGAGATAAAGCGACGCGAGAAAGAAGATTTTGAAGGAGAAAGGTGAATCGACCGAGGAATTCTAGAGCAACCTTAAATCCAAGGTAAGGGTGGGGTTCTTTTTTTTATAATTGGGGTTATAGTGGGCAATAGATAGTTTGGGATGTAGGAATCGCTAGGTTGTGTCAGTCGATGTGATTAACCGGAGAAAATCCCGAATTGTGTTATAGGAACGTTGTTATTTCGTGGGTATTGTCGTTGTTGATCGAAAGTAACATGTAATTGTTGTTATTATGTGTATGTTGCTAATAATAATTAAAATCATGCGTAATTCTGCTGTCATGTGAATTGCTGTTGTTACGGATTGAAATTAAACCAATTGAATCGTGTGCAATTGTGAAAATCTGGTTTTTGGTGTTTAGGATGTAGTATGAATCGACACATGTACCTATGTATCGATACAAGTTTGATGAATTTGAAAACCAGGGGCTGGAAAAACTCTTGCACCGATACAAAGGGTCTTAGGTTGACTCATAGGGCAAAATTACACTGCTTGTATCGACTCATACGAGTCTTGAATCGATACAAGATGGCTTTGGATCGACACATGAGAGCCATGCATTGACTCATACTGTGTTATTTTAGAAAAACAGAAAAATTAAAGCTGCATGATTCGACTCATGCAACTCTTGTATTGATACAAGAGGGTTTTGTATTGATACATAGAGTTATGTATCGATCCAAGTAGTACGGAAAAATAGGAAAATGTTTAGAAACTTGTTTTGATCGTATCTTCGCGACCGTAACTCTGATTTTGTTGCCGCTTGGACCGTTGGAAAGCTGGGATCATGATTTATCCTATAATAATGTTGTTAAACACTATAGGTGAGAAATAGGTTTAGGTAGTTTTCGTACGTGATTTCGTCGTTGTTGTACGTTGTCATTGTTGAGGCTTGACGGCCAACGTTGTTGGATTGCGTTGTTGGACTACGTTGTTGGATTATGTTGTCGTTGTTGTTGTTGTCGTATGTTGTTTAATTTCATAGCATACATACATTGCATAATATATTGGCCTATGTTGGCAGAATACGTTGAGCCGTTGGGGGCAATGTCGTTTACGTTGAAGGCTTACGCCTTGATGCCTCGAAATTACTGGTAATGGAATTATGTTGGGAGTTCTACTCTGTCGGTACCACATGCATGTGCATTAGTCGAGTCGCATGTCATAATACTTTCTGATGATGTTGTTGTGATAATTGGATTACATCGTTATGTATGATTGCGTGTAGTTGTGGAATAGTTGCATCTTGTGATGGAATAGTTGTTTGTTACCGTTGATTACTCGTGTGATTACAAATGGTGATGTTATATGATTTCGAATTGTATATTATTTATCATAACTTTAATTATATAGTTTGATATCTCACCCTTTACTTGTTTTCGTTGTTACCTTTATGTTGGTAACGTGCAGGTGATCAGGAGGAGTAGTCTTTGCTGATGTGGTTCCGGTTTAGTGTCGTTTGCTCTGATACGTAGCACTCGGGGGAAAATGCGCGTTGTTTCTATTATTTCGTTGTTTTATGTTGAAATTGATATTGTTGAATAGTCAGGAGATGTTTTATTTTGCGTTGTAGAACCATTTGAATTCTGCTGCATGTTTAATGAACTAATTACGTTGTTAACCATTGAGTAGTGCTATGCATCTGTTGAAGAGATAATGACATGTATACGTTGTGTTTATGCTGATTTGTGGCATTCCGATTATGTGGATTTTCAATATACGATGATTTTTGAAAACTCTGATATTTTATTAAATGAAATACGTGGGGTAGAATCGGGGTGTTACACTTTTCACACAATAATGTATTCATACCTTATATGATTCTTTGCTCAATAAAATATTGACACAATTCCTCTTTGATTTCTTCCAACTGAAGTTTCGTATAATATGCACACTTTTGTTCATCGAAGTACTACATAACAAAACATAATATGTATAATTTATTTAAAAGTAATAAATTATATGAAACATTTGATAAATAATAAAACAAATCCTAAGTTATAAATTCATACCGTGACTGGAATCTCTATTTGATTCATTTGAAGGATTTCTTTGATAAACCTCAAAACGAAGTATCCGCAATCTATACCTTTTTGCTGTTGAGGACCCTAAATAGAAAAACAAATAATAATATATAGTTGTCTTGTTTTATCAAGTAGCATGAATATTATAAGCAAAATTGTGGAAATTAATATACCTGCACTTTGATCCAATTAATGTTGTTTGATTTAGACCGTCGTACCCGAGCTTCTCTTTGACATCGGAATACTTGTTTTGCTCTAACAAAATAAAAATATATATATTTAGAACAACGTCACAGAAATAATTAAATATATAAATACACACGAATATTAGAATAATCTCACTTGCGTATCAATCCTTAACTCATATCTGGATAATTTATCCAATCACCATCAACCAAATTCAGATAATAGACCACTTCTTTTATAGGATCGATAGAAACCAACAACCAGTGACATCTATAAATTAAAACTACAGTTTAATTGAAAAATTTCTATGCAAAAAATACAAATATTAAAATGAACTTAGAATGAAAAATCGACCTCTTCTTCCACCCACATGTGACAACTTTATGTGCAAAAGGCTTGCCAAACTGAATACTCACATCTTTCACCTTTTCAAAAATTTGATCACCTGTCAAAGGTTTTTGGTATCTCCGTTGAACGCTTTTCTCCATCCACGATATTGATGTTTAAAATTTAAGAATCTACGATGACCGAGAAAGACATTCTTCTGACAAAGTTTCAATCGCATCATATCGGTTCCATCTTCACAGGCAGGACACGCTTTTTCACCTTTAATGCTATACCCGGATAGATTTCCGTGTGCTAGAAAATCGTTAATTGTTCCAAACAACATCACCCTCAAGTTGAAACTTTCTTTCCTATACCCATCATAAACCTCCACACCCTTCTCCCACAAAATCTTCAAATCTTCGATTAAAGGTTCCAAGTATACGTCCATGTCATTTCTTGGTTGTTTAGGCCCAGAAATTAACATAGATAACATCATGTACTTACGCTTCATACATAGCCATGGAGGTAGGTTATAAATCATAAGAATCACAGGCCATGTGCTATGCGAGATACTTTGAATACCGTGTGGGTTCATTCCATTAGTAGACAATTCCAAGCGAAGGTTTCTTGCTTCTTTTCCAAATTCAGGATAATCATTATCAATTTTCATCCACTATGGTGAGTCTGCCGGATGTCGAAACTTTCCATCAATAATTCTTTCATTTGCATGCCATGTCAAGTGTCTTGAATCGGTTTCACTTCGATACATCCGTCTAAATATCGAAATTATAGGAAAATACCATAAGACTTTTATCGGAGACAACGTTTTGTTATATCGAGTGGCACCACATTTAGGACACTTATTTAACGATTCATACTCGTTTCAAAACAAAACGCAATTTTTTGGACAGGCATGTATTGTAACACCCTTTTAAATACCCCGCAAATAGTATAAATCACTCAGAGTTAACATGTATTAAAGGGCGTCACAATTACTAAAAATAAATTTCAGACATATGTCATGCTTTACTAAGGAACATAATTCAATTAATTATCAAATACACATGTTCAACACAGCGGAATAACATCAGAACTTGAATAATTTCAAATCCCACATAAAGTCATCAAAGGTCAACGCCTTGAATCACCAAAACAATTATCCAATTAAACATCAAATATAAACTGAGTTTAATAATAACTCCAGACAAGCGTTCCCCAGTGTTACAAATCAAAGCATGACACCGACACACGATAAAATAAAAGCATAGCTCTACTAGTCATCCTTGATCGAAAAAATAGCAAGTGTACTATTTTCGCCGATATAGTTATAATGAGTTTCCCCAAGTATCGATCTCGAGGACTGCGTAGTAAATACCTATTCGTGCTCTTAATTCAATTGAACAAAAATAATGGTTGGGTTGATTTTAACACTTTCAATTATGCTCGTAACAAGTAATGACTGATGAAATATAATGAGAATGAAGCTAGGGTGAGTGGTTGATTTAACAAAACTATGATCCGAATTCAGATTTCCTCATTGCATATGAAAACTATCAATTACCTATCTCTAGATTGTTCTTCCTTAAGTCCTTAATGAAGACAACTATTAAAACCCTAATCTTTATTCAAATGTCCATTCAAACAAATCTTGGTTTTAACCATAAAAATATCGAGAATTCAAGTGATTAAAAGAGAATTCCTAGTCCTAGGTTAGACTCCTAATAACCTAATTGTGTAGAAACCCTAACAATCACAATCCTGCCAATTGTTAGTCATAGGTCTACATGTATTTGTCCGATACATGATCATAAGAACGCTACACAATTAAATTGAAATACAAAAACACTGCATTAAGGAAATCAAGTATTCGAATTCATACAATGATCAAATCAGGACCACCCCCTAGCATTGGGGAGTTTAGCCTCTCATAGTATTAAAAGAAAACATCAAATAAGAGTTAAACATTACAAAGAATAATGATGACTTTGATCTTCAATGGTGGCTGCCCTTGAATCTCGCCGTCTCTGAATTACTCTCCGTCGCTTTCTTTTCCTGTGATAGTTCTTTCGTGATTTCAAAAGTAGGTTTTCCTAACCTCAAATTCCTTCTAATAGTCTCTTCTCTAATCTCCTTTAGGAAAAAGTCAGAAGTACCCTTAATGACAACAACGAGCTCCAAAAATAAGAAAAATCAAGTTTCCACACGCTGTCATCAACACGGGCCGTGTTGATGAACACGAGTGCCCGTGTTGATCTCTAAATCAAAAGTCATGCTCCAGACCATTCAACATGGGCCGTGTTGATGAACACGGGTGCCCGTGTTGATCCACTGTCTTGTGTAGTTTTTGCACTTTCCACTTGCTTTTCAACACGGGCCGTGTTGATTAACACGGGTGCCCGTGTTGATCCACTGACTTGTGTAGTTTTGCGCTTTCCACTTGCCTTTCAACACGGGCCGTGTTGATGAACACGGGTGCCCGTGTTGACCTCTAAAATCTTTAAAATCTTCAACTCTCAGCCTTCCGAGGTGCTTATCGTCCTGCCATAAGTTCCTTCTATCGCATGCATTAACCTGAAACACTGAGACTACCCAACAAAAGCAAAAACAAATACTTTTAAAGACACTTAAACTCAAAAATGCACAACAAGACTAAAATAACCAGAACACATTAACTTCCTTAAAAGCAACTAAAAACGACCACAGATGTTACCAGATTGATGAATTTATGCCGAATAGAACACAGAAACTTACTAGAAATGGTGACCGATCACAACCCCAAACTTATCTCATTGCTTGTCCTCAAGTAATGATTGAGTCCAACAGAGGTCACCCACGAATATCTTCTTTCCACAACACAACCTGTGTCTTTCGCAATTTAATTTCTTCTTTCTGATCAAGAGGCTGGCTTCTCGAATCGATCTGTCTACCACACTTCCACGTCAGAAGACTCATTCACCTGCAAGCTTTTCACACTCTCACCAAATCTCTCAGGGTTACAGTGTTTGCACTCACAGACTGAAGCATGCAATATCATTCTTAACTTTAAATTGATTCTACTCGCACTACACATACAGATTTCACACACTTTATGAGGTCTTTAGGTTGTAACGGGGCTTAGGTACGGCGGGATAAACAAGAAAATTGGTTAACAAAGGTTTTTGGCTCGGCATTCATGTAACTTTTCTTCTATCTTATGCTACACTCGTACTTTTTGGGGTTCATTCGCTTTGACTCATCTTTACTCATGTTTTCTTTGAGCAATGTATTAACTAGAGTCCGACATATAGGCAAGTGTTCTCTTTCTTTCCTTTTTCTTTTTTTTTTCTAGAACATTCATGTTCCTTTAGTTTTCTTTTTCTCTTTTTCTCTTTTTTATTTTTTCTTTTTTGAATCTTTTTTTACTCACTTGCCCTTAATTTTTATGAATTACTACCCCAAACTTAAATTCGTGCAACACTTAAAATTGATCACAATCATGCCGAGCAATGGTGAGACAAATGTGGTGAAAGGTTAACATGGGGTTTATTACAACGGAGACAAAACAAACAAACATGAAAATCAAAACTAAGCTCAACGTGGTTCACGAGGGATAACATTTAATATGGGTAGGCTAGAAAGGCTCAAGGTTAAACAAACAACATGCCTCAGTGTGTGTCGTCATGATGTGCTGTGCTAAAAGAACATACGCAAAATCAGAATGATAAAGTCATACATGCCCGATCTCTCATGATGATATTTTTGTATTTGGCCTTTGGTAATCTCACCATGTGGGTTAAGCTTGCATACTCTGAAGTCCTCCTCGTGTCATGTGGTTTCTTTTTCGACTCGGGCCTACCATCCGACAATTTCAGTCCAGTTCCACTAACTTGCGTCCGACCTTTAATTCTTTAGTTGTGTCAACTTACGGGGTTCCTTAGGAGATCAAGTACGGGGAGTGTCGTTCAACCACTCATTGTCAGTTCCATCTTCATCCAACAACTATCAATCAATCTGTAACGTAATGGTGACTGTGCAACAAAACAAAACAACAGAACAAACCAAGAACAGATAAAATGAAGTAAAAACGAAAAAAAGAAAAAAATGAAAGGGGAATGCAAAACAAAATATATTAACTAAAATATTGAGCCTCCCCTACCTGAATTAAACATTGACCTCAATGTTTTAACCCCAAGTAGAGGCGACTCACAGAACTCACTGAGACGGAGGAGGTGGAGGGTCGTGCGGAAAATGTAACATGAGACGTTGCATCATGGCCTACATGTCATCCATAACAACGCCTTGTCGAAACAACTCCACACCTTGTCTTGTCTGCTCGGTGCGAAGAGCACCCATTTCAGATTGCACCCACCCCCCATTGATCTTGAGACATAGAGGAAGATCCCCCATCTTGTCGGGTAAAACTTTGGGGTGGTGGACTGAACTGTGCTACAGTTGGAGTGTCATCCTCCATATCGTCACCTGAAAACTGATGATAACGAGGGGGACTATCCCCTAACGAAGGGGCAGAAGCTGCATAGAGCCAATTAGCAACATTTGCAATACTGATAAAATATGGAGCTGGTAATGCAAGAATATGGCGATCACGACTAACAAGCGAATAATACCTGGGATGCACCACAATCATACCTTGATTGACCAAATTTTGCATGTCAATCTTTTTACCTGCCATAGCCGGTTCTTCCATCAATAACCGACCATAATTAAGGTGATCCGCGATCTGAGTGATCATGCCACCCACTGAAATGTCACCTGTGTTGGCATAGCCAACTTGCTTCAGATGATTAACTGCAAAGGCAGCCACATTAACCTGGCTGTTCTCTGTCATGCAGTGCATGAAGAAGAGTTCTCTCTTGGCAGTAACGACGGTACTATCGTCGCGTCCGAAAAGTGTAAAAGTTAGTCCCTTCTGGGCATACCTGAAACAAGGATTCTGAATGCCCGAGGCTTTACCAGTGCTCGGGTTATAACCAGTTTTACCAATAATCGTCGTCCAGTATTCTGCAGCTACAAAAGTTTCTGGGGGCGCGCCATATCCAGCAGAAGGAAGTTTTAGAGCCGCTCCAACTTCCTGCAAAGACAAGGTGTGTTCCTCACCAAAGAGCTGAAATACCAAGTCACCATAATACTCCATTTCGGAGCCATTCCACCTGCGTCTCAGTTTAAATTCAACAGCACTCAAAAATTCTAGAGTGATTTTTTCAAATGTTGGTGCTTCAAATTGCATAAATTATAACATGCCTAAGTTACCAAACATGTGATGAATCTCTTCTCTCAATCCTAGTTTATCCAGAGTTTCATTGCAAATATACCTCGTTGGAAGTAACTTACGCTTTGCGAGTGCTTCGTACCGCTTACGGTGTTCCGGTTTTTCAAACACCAGATCATGTGCATTAGGAATGCGACGTGCTCGCTGGTGTGGTCTTGAAGATTCAGCAACTTCCTTTCCTCTCATGGATCTTTTGGGAGGCATACTTGAAACCTACAAGAGAGAAATTTCGAAAAAATAATAACACACAATTATAAAAAAACCAATACCGTTACTGAGTAGAGGATGGAAAATGAGGTCACTTTAGTGCAGAGGAAAAATTATTTGGAGCAGTTTATGATGGGGAGAATGAAGCTTTTTGTTCTTAAGTTCTCATGGAGGCTAGGGTTCTACTGGAGGAAGAAGGTTGAGGGAATTAGAAAACAAAAAAAGTGAGAGAAAAGTGGTGGATGGAAGTTATAAATCAAGTGGGGTCCACAAGATTAAAAAAAACAAATTAAAATTTCAAACCCGTGCACAACAACACGGGCCGTGTTCCGAAACACGGGCACCCGTGTTGATGTTCTGTGACGCTTCAATAGTTGTGTGCTACAGGGAAAACAACACGGGCCGTGTTGATGCTCTGTTTCTCCCTAAAACTTCATGTTCCGCTAAGAAAACCACACGGGCCGTGTTGATGAACACGGGCACCCGTGTGGATGCTCTATTTCTGTCAAACCTTGAAATTCCCATGCTATTTTCGGGTGCACTTGTTCGATTTTTTTTAATCAGATCCTATTTACTCCAGCTTATCCAATCTCTCTTTCCCTAATAACAACAAAGAAAACAAAACAAAAATAAAATGCGTTAGAGTGAAAATCTATGGGTTGCCTCCCACGAAGCGCTTCGTTTAACGTCGCATGGCTCGACGGTTGCGCCCCTCATCCGATGAGACGCACCGGATCAATCAATCCCGGTTCTAGTCCTATATAATAGGGCTTCAACCTCTGTCCATTCACTTTGAAAACATATCCATTGTGGGGATTCTGAATTTCAATCGCCCCATGGGGAAATACCTTATGCACTACAAACGGACCGGACCAACGGGACTTCAATTTTCCCGAAAATAGCTTCAATCTGGAGTTGAACAACAACACTTGCTGACCCTCCCAAAACTCCTTCTTTTGTATTCTCTGATCATGCCATTTTCTTGTTTGTTCCTTATATACTTTGGCATTCTCGTAAGCCTGATTACAAAATTCCTCTAACTCATGAAGTTGTAGAATTTTGGATTCACCGGCTTTTGCAAGATCACAATTTAAAAACTTGGAGGCCCAAAAAGCCTTGTGCTTGAGTTCAAGAGGTAGGTGACAAGCTTTACCATAAATCATTTGATAAGGAGACATACCGATTGGTGTTTTGAAAGCAGTTCTGTATGCCCATAGTGCATCATCCAACTTTACTGACCAATCCTTCCTCGACGCACTTACCGTCTTTTCCAAGATTTGCTTTATTTGTCTATTGGACACTTCAACTTGCCCACTCGTTTGAGGATGATATGGAGTCACAATCTTGTGTTTCACATTATATTTCTTCAACAAGTTTTCCATGAGCTTGTTTAAGAAGTGTGTCCCTTCATCACTGATAAGTGCCCTAGGCACTCCAAACCTCGAGAAGATGTTATGCTTGAGAAAACTCACCACTACTCGCGCATCATTCGTAGGTAGTGCCACAGCTTCTACCCATTTCGACACATAATCCATAGCGACTAGGATGTAGTTTTTTCCGAATGATGGTGGAAACGGGCCCATGAAATCAATTCCCCACACGTCAAATAACTCCACCTCAAGCATACCCTTCTGTGGCATCAGGTTTCTTTTAGAGATATTTCCAGTCCTCTGGCATCTATCACATTCTTTCACCATTACTTGAGCGTCTTTGAACAATGTGGGCCAATACAATCCAGATTGGAGGACTTTTGCAGCTGTTCTGTCTCCACTAAAGTGCCCCCCATAGTCTGAATCATGACAGGCTTTCAAGACTTCTCTCTGCTCTTCCTCTAGAACACACCTGCGGATTAATCCGTCCACCCCTTTCTTATACAGGAATGGCTCGTCCCACAAATAGAACCTGCAATCATGAACAAACTTTTTCTTTTTGTTAAAATCAAAATCCTCAGGTATGATACCGCCTACCAGGTAATTTGCGTAGTCTGCAAACCATGGCACTCCCGTGATAGCTTGGATTCGTTTGTCAACGAACTCATCCTGGATGGGGTGTGTCTTTTCCATCTCCATTATTGGCGACATCCTTGATAGGTGATCGCTCTTGTTTTCACACCCTTTTTATCCCGAATCTCTAAGTCAAATTCTTGCGGCAAAGATCCATCTCAACAATCTTGGTTTTGATTCTGTTTAGAAAACAAATATTTCAAAGCGGCATGGTCAATGTAAACGATTACCTTTGTTCCTAATAAATAGGATGCGAATCATCAAAGGCATACACCACGCCAACAATTCTTTTTACGTGGTAGCATAGTTCATCGGCGATTCAACACATGACTTGCATAGTAAATAACATGCAACTTCTCTCTTCTTTTCCCAAGCGCTCCCTATGTCACTCGCATCACACATTATTTCGGAAGGTAGGGACCAATCGGGAGAAATAACTATTGGTGCGGTCACCAACCTATTCTTCAATGTTTCAAAGGCTTCCCCACATATTTTATCAAACACGAAAGGAGTGTCTTTCACCAGTAAGCTAGTCAATGGCTTCGCGATTTTTGAAAAATCTCTTATGAACCTGCGGTAGAATCCCGCATGTCCTAAGAAACTTCTTATACTCTTCTCATTTACCGGGGGGTAAATGTGCTATCACCTCTACTTTCGCTTTGTCCACTTCAATCCCTCTATGTGAAATCTTGTGGCCCAACACTATTCCCTCTCTCACCATGAAGTTACATTTTTCCCAGTTGAGGATTAGGTTGGTTTGTTGACATCTTTCTAGGACCAGAGACAAATTTGCCAAACATTCGTCAAACGAGTGTCCGAACACCAAAAAGTCATCCATAAATTCTTCCATGTTCCTCTCGAGCATGTCAGCGAATATAGACGTCATGCACCTTTGAAAAGTAGCTGGGGCGTTACATAAGCCAAATGGCATCCGTCTGTAGGCAAAAAAACCGTAAGGACATGTGAAGCGGTCTTCTCACGATCTTGAGGCTCTGCAATTTGGTTTATGTAGGAATACCCATCTAAAAGCAATAGTAATCGTGCCCGACTAACCTTTCTAACATCTGATCAATGAAAGGAAGAGGAAAGTGATCCTTCCTTGTAGCAATGTTCAACCTTCTGTAATCAATGCACACTCTCCATCCGGTGACTGTTCTGGTTGGAATCAACTCGTTTTTCTCGTTCATCATAACCGTTGTTCCTCCCTTTTTTGGTACAACATGAACCGGACTCACCCATGAGCTATCAGATATCGGGTAAATGAGTCCCGCATCCAACAACTTCACGACTTCCTTGCGCTGACTTCCTTCATAGTGGATTAAGTCTCCTTTGAGGTTGCACAACTGGCTTATGATCATCTTCCATTAGAATCTTGTGCATACACACTGTAGGGATAATACCTTTCAAGTCTTCGATTGCCCATCCAATAGCATTTTTGTATCTCTTGAGTACCTGTATGATTTTTTCCTCCTGCACAACTTTTAAGGCAGAGATGATAATTGCCGGACATTTCTCTTCTGAATCAAGAAAAATGTATTTCAAATTTCCAGGTAGCTGCTTCAACTCCGTCCCTTTCTTTTCTTCCTTTTTCTCTACGAAAGGTTGTGGTTGCCTTAAATCTTCCCACCTGTTTGGTGTATGTTTCGACCATTTAGGTTGAGCTTCCATCATATCTAATACCTCTAACTCCTTTTCATCAATCCCTCCATCTCGTTCAAAAATATCCAGACTCAACACTCTCTCTAGAGGTAATTCAGGTACATGACAATGCACTGATTTGATGAATAATGTATCCAAAACTTCAACATTCTTGCTTGTGCCAATATCTTCTTTGAACTTCATTGACTCTCTAACATTGATTTTTAGCTCTTCATCGTAGACCTTCAGGGTCATTGTTCCTTCTTCCATGTCTATCATTACTCTGCCTGTTTCAAGAAAAGGCCTTCCCAATATTATTGGAATTTCTCCGTTCTCCAGCATATCCAGAACCACAAAATCAACCGGAAACACAAATTTGTCTATCTTCACAAGAACATTCGTTGCTATTCCATGTGGTCTTTTCATCGAATTGTCAGCAAACTGTAATGTCATCCTTGTATCTTTGACTTCACCAATGCCAAGCTTGTTATAAATTGAGAGAGCCATAAGTCTTACACCAGCGCCAAGGTCAATCAGTGCCTTTTTGAATGTCCTATCCCATATAGCACAGGGAATAGTTACTGCCCCTTTGTCTTTCTTTTTTAGTGGAACCTTCAGACCCTGCAAAATAACACTACACCTTTCAGTTAGTATAACCGGTTCAGTCTCCAATGAGCGCTTTTTGGAGATGATGTCCTTCATGAACTTTGCATAAATTGGCATCTTCTCTAAAGCTTTAGAAAATGGAATGTTAATCTCAAGCTTCTTGAATAACTCCAAAAATTTCTCGAAGTTCTTCTCATTCAGATCTTTCTTCTTTGTTCTTGCAGGGTATAGGAGGACAACTTTAGGTTTCTCTTCTTTAGGCTTTTCTTTTTCTCCCACAGGTCTTCTTATTTCTTCCTCAGTCTCTTTTTGATCCTCCCTGATTTCTAGATCTACTTCAAGCAAGCCCTCCTCTTCAATCTCTTTTTTCTCAACATCTCCCACGGTTTTGCCACTTCTTGTCACCACAGCTTTCATCCCCTGATTATCTCTTGGATTTGGTACGGTTGAACTCGGCAGAGAGCCTGGTGCTTGCACATTCGCCAATTGTTGAGCTATTTGCCCCATCTGAACCTCAAGATTTTTGATTGACGCTGAGGTGTTCTTGTGATTGTTTCTTGTTTCATCCTGAAATTGGATATTATGAGCTGCCATCTTTTCAATAGCTAACTCCCAATCTACTTTCTTAGGAGTTTGTTGTTGTTGTTGTGGATACTGGTTTTGGTATTGACCCTGACCTTGTTGTTGAGTGTTTGCTTTTTGATCCCTCCATCCAAAGTTTGGATGGTTCTTCCAACCTGGATTATAAGTGTTGGAATAAGGATTATTCTGTTTGAGGAACTTGATTTCTTTAATCTGCTGAGCTGTTGCAAGATAGTGTGCTGTCAGATGAGGTCCGCCACAAATATCACATATAGCACTTTGACCTTGTTGGACTTGAGCCACCTGTTGTGTAGTAATATTCATGGCTTTCAACTTCTTTTCTACTTCGGCAGCTATTGTTTCTTCAATTTTCAACTGCTTGTTGGCTTCCAACTTCAAATCTATTACTCCATCTGGCTTGCTTGTAACCCTGTCGTATAACTCCAGATGCTCATTTGCAGCTATCGCTTCAATAATCTTCCTGATGCCGGTGGCTGTTGAGAAGTTAGATGAGCCACCAGCAGCTGTGTCAATGAGTTGCTTCGTTTTGATTCTCAGACCATTCACAAACATCTGCATCTGCTTGGTTTGATCCAGGTTATGAGTAAGGCAAGCAACCAAGAGCCTCTTAAATCTCTTGAAGGAGTCACCCAATGATTCACCCTCCTTCTGCTTGAAATTGATGATTTCATATCTCTTTCTCATAAACACCGATGCTGGAAAATATTCATTGAGAAAAGTTGTTTCCATCTCTTCCCAAGATGTAATGCTGCCTGCGGGAAGGGAATAAAACCACTCATCTGCTTCATCTGCCAAAGTGAACGGAAACATTCGCAACTTTTTCTGTTCTTCAGTATGCCCATCTATTTTGAGAGTAGTGCTCATAGTCAGGAATCGTTGCAATTGTTAGCATCCTCATTTACCCTTCCAGAAAAAGATCTCTTCTCCAACTGAGTGATGGTGCTCGGATGGAGCTGAAAATTTGGAACATTAACGGGTTGGTTGACAATGGTCAATCTTCCCCCTGGTACATTTGTCCCTCCATAATCCCCTAGCAATCTCTCTTGAGGTGGATTCATTGCCTCGTCTTCTGACTCTGAGCCGGAGTGTGTTGAATTCCTATCTTCTTCCTCAGCCAGTCTTGCCTGCTTTGCTCCTCTTCGCCGAGCACGAAGGGTTCTTTCTATTTCTGCGTCAAAAAGATATTCTGCTGAGGCCTGACCTCGCATAAAATATTAGACACAAAATTAGTTCTAATACAATGTAATAAAAAATAAATAAACGAATGAATAGAAAATTTTTAATTGCAGAGCAATAAAATTTCAATCAAACTTGATCGGAAAAATAGCAAGTGTACTATTTTCGCCGATGTAGTTATAATGAGTTTCCCCAAGTATCGATCTCGAGGACTGCGTATTAAATACCTATTCATGCTCTTAATTCAATTGAACAAAAACAATGGTTGGGTTGATTTTAACACTTTCAATTATGCTCGTAACAAGTAATGACTGATGAAATATAATGAGAATGAAGCTAGGGTGAGTGGTTGATTTAACAAAACTATGATCCGAATTCAGATTTCCTCATTGCATATGAAAACTATCAATTACCTATCTCTAGATTGTTCTTCCTTAAGTCCTTAATGAAGACAACTATTAAAACCCTAATCTTTATTCAAATGTCCATTCAAACAAATCTTGGTTTTAACCATAAAAATATCGAGAATTCAAGTGATTAAAAGAGAATTCCTAGTCCTAGGTTAGACTCCTAATAACCTAATTGTGTAGAAACCCTAACAATCACAATCCTGCCAACTGTTAGTCATAGGTCTACATGTATTTGTCCGATACATGATCATAAGAACGCTACACAATTAAATTGAAATACAAAAACACTGCATTAAGGAAATCAAGTATTCGAATTCATACAATGATCAAATCAGGACCACCCCCTAGCATTGGGGAGTTTAGCCTCTCATAGTATTAAAAGAAAACATCAAATAAGAGTTAAACATTACAAAGAATAATGATGACTTTGATCTTCAATGGTGGCTGCCCTTGAATCTCGCCGTCTCTGAATTACTCTCCGTCGCTTTCTTTTCCTGTGATAGTTCTTTCGTGATTTCAAAAGTAGGTTTTCCTAACCTCAAATTCCTTCTAATAGTCTCTTCTCTAATCTCCTTTAGGCAAAAGTCAGAAGTACCCTTAATGACAACAACGAGTTCCAAAAATAAGAAAAATCAAATTTCCACACGCTGTCATCAACACGGGCCGTGTTGATGAACACGAGTGCCCGTGTTGATCTCTAAATCAAAAGTCATGCTCCAGACCATTCAACATGGGCCGTGTTGATGAACACGGGTGCCCGTGTTGATCCACTGTCTTGTTTAGTTTTTGCACTTTCCACTTGCTTTTCAACACAGGCCGTGTTGATTAACACGGGCCGTGTTGATTAACACGGGTGCCCGTGTTGATCCACTGACTTGTGTAGTTTTGCGCTTTCCACTTGCCTTTCAACACGGGCCGTGTTGATGAACACGGGTGCCCGTGTTGACCTCTGAAATCTTCAAAATCTTCAACTCTCCAGGTGCTTATCGTCCTGCCATAAGTTTCTTCTATCGCATGCATTAACCTGAAACACTGAGACTACCCAACAAAAGCATAAAACAAATACTTTTAAAGACACTTAAACTCAAAAATGCACAACAAGACTAAAATAACCAGAACACATTAACTTCCTTAAAAGCAACTAAAAACGACCACATATGTTACCAGATTGATGAATTTATGCCGAATAGAACACAGAAACTTACTAGAAATGGTGACCGATCACAACCCCAAACTTATCTCATTGCTTGTCCTCAAGTAATGATTGAGTCCAACAGAGGTCACCCACGAATATATTCTTTCCACAACACAACCTGTGTCTTTCGCAATTTAATTTCTCCTTCCTGATCAAGAGGCTGGCTTCTCGAATCGATCTGTCTACCACACTTCCACGCCAGAAGACTTGATCGGAAAAATAGCAAGTTTACTATTCTGCCTCTTGTAATAATAGGGAAATTCCCCGAATGTCGATCTCAAGGACTGCGTATTGATATCCAGTTCAATCTATAGTTCAATTAAACAAAAACTTCTAGAGTTTAGGTTTGAATTTCTAGAATAGAATATTTGCAACTAAAATAAATAAATAAATGCTAAGGACTATTTCGACAGATATGAGTAACCTGCTATGGAAGATGTATAATTTGCCCTATAATAACCTTGAACCCTGATCTTTTCAACAAGTTCATAAACATTCAATTACCAGCCCTTTAGGTTATTTTCCCCTAAGTCCTTAGTGGGAAAACCTTTGAACCTTCAATCTTAAATCCTAAATCCTTAGAGATTTATGATGAAATCAAGCCTTTGTTTTATCAAGGGTTAGATCCGGTAACTTTAGAGTATCCCTAGTCCTAGGTGATATCTACTATAGTCTAATCGTACAAAAACCTTAACAACCGCGGTCCGGTGATTGTTAAGTAAATCAATTCTTGTTGGTCCGACAAAGAAAGCATAAAAATATTGCGATTAAATTAAATAATAAAACCATGAAATTGATCACTCGGGCGTCAACATAGTTCTGAGTCAAATCGGGGACACCCATAGCATTAGGGTTTAGCTACTCATACTATTCAAAGATAACGAAGATAAATTGTAAATGTTACAAGTATTAGGGAAATTTGATCTTCAATCCTTTACATTCATGAAAACCTCCTTCGAAACCCTTGTTTTCTCCAATCTTCTCTCCGGAATTCTCTGCTGGAAAAAGTCCTCTTTCTTTCCAAAATTCCTTTTATAGTCTCACCTCATCCAAGTCTTAGCCAAAGTCCAAAGTACCCTTAATGACAAAGAAAAGGTCCAAAACTCAAAAAGTGAAGTTTCCACGTCCATCAACACGGGCGTGTTGATTAACACGGGTGCCCGTGTTGATCTGTTGAATAAAAAATATTTGCTGCCAGGCCAATCAACATGGGCAGTGTTGATTCACGCGGGCGCCCGTGTTAATCAACACGGGCCGTGTTAATCAACACGGTGCCGTGTTGATTCATGACTTTTTGCGTTTTCTAGTGGCTTTTCAACACGGGCCGTGTTGATTCACACGGGGGCCCGTGTTGATGCATCTGTGGCATCCAATATTCTGATTTTTGCACTTCTTTTGCCCCGATTTATCTTGTTTTATTCTTATGACCCTGAAAACACTCAAACACATAACCAAAGCGTAAAATGCGATAAAATGACATATATCACTAGACAAATAAAAGAAACGATAACGAAATTCAATGCTAAATAACTGTGT
The DNA here is from genome assembly GCA_021764765.1 of Vicia sativa. NCBI lineage: Eukaryota > Viridiplantae > Streptophyta > Magnoliopsida > Fabales > Fabaceae > Vicia > Vicia sativa. Next base: position 283,100,133 of record CM038792.1, read on the forward strand.
AAAAACCACCGATCAAGACTCATTCACCTGCAAGCTTTTCACACTCTCACCAAATCTCTCAGGGTTACAGTGTTTGCACTCACAGACTGAAGCATGCAATATCATTCTTAACTTTGAATTGATTCTACTCGCACTACACATACAAATTTCACACACTTTATGAGGTCTTTAGGTTGTAACGGGGCTTAGGTACGGTGGGATAAACAAGAAAATTGGTTAACAAAGGTTTTTGGCTCGGCATTCATGTAACTTTTCTTCTATCTTATGCTACACTCGTACTTTATGCCGAATAGAACACAGAAACTTACTAGATATGGTGACCGATCAATCCTCACCGACTCCTAGCTGCTAAGCTTCAATCTGAAATCATCAAAGTAAGGGTGAGACTACATCATAATTAACATGAATTATAAATTCATAAAATAAATAGAATTTCATAAGCTATTATTTAACCCTATTTAGCATAATCAGATTCAATCATTCATTCCACAAAATAATTGCCAAATTCATGCATCAAACTCAACAAACAAATTATAACACTGGAAACCATCCTATCATGTTATAATCCATACAATATGCAATGCAAGATTCTATGCATGTGGTACCAAAAGTGAACTAAGTCACACACTGATCCATAATCACTCAGATATAGTTACATCGATTCGTCCATAATCACCCGGACATGAATCCATCCTCACCATCCATAATCACTCGAGAACGGTTATTGGCAATACTCACTAATTCCACACAATGGGAATTAGCTACCACCAGAATGTATATGGATGCACATCATAAAAGCATGCAACATTCAACACAGGTTATGATAACATCATACATCATAAAACATCATCAATCCAAAGCATGATATCCATCATTTATCATGAACATCATCAAACAGTATAAACATGCACAATAAATTACACATCAATTTGTAATACCATCACCAACATATGAATACAACCATCAATATGCACTCATACATCATCATAACATCAACATACCATCGCATATACATCAAATATGCACACAATAATAAACCACATAATTGGAAAATCAATGCTTTTTAAAATAAAATCAAGTTAATGTTATTTTCTTCATTTTATAAAATAGAATATTTAATTTAAGGAATAATGTCCAAAACGGCGATTAAAAAGGACTTACGGTTCAAAAGTTATGAATTTTTAAAGTTTAATATTTTTCAAAAAGTAACAGTGGTAACCAGTTCCTCCAGGGGAGTAACCGGTTCGCACAATCATGTGAAAACCCATTGCTGGAAAATGTATGGAGAACCCGGTTCCTCCCAGGGGATAACCAGTTCCCACGTTTTATAAAAATCAACTTTCTGGAAAACGTAGCAGGAACCCGGTTCCCTCCACGGGGTAATCGGTTCCCACGACTCAGAAAAACCACTTTGCTGGAAATTATATGAGGAACTCGGTTCCTCTCAGAGGGTAACCGGTTCCTGCGACATCTGTAGTAGAAAAAACTTACTTTGACAGCATTCTCTACTATTCCAATTCACCCAATCATACTAATACAAATTCAATTCACATCAACACCAAAATAAAACCCATTACATGTTTCCAATGCAACAATGACATACCAAAACATCCTACCATAACTCTATAACATCAAATTGCATCAAAACATCAAAGATCATGAAATTGAGGTTTAAACTCGAAAATCTAAAAATCCTAAATTGGGATTCCTAATCTCTTACTCTATTCTACCATCCTCAAAATCCATAATACACTATAATTAGAGCAATCACCCCTTACCTTAGTCAAAATCTTGAATCGTCCTTGAGCTTTAGGTTCCTCTTCCTCCTTTGCTCTTCTTCTCTTTTCACGTATGATCCTCTTCTCACTTTTTCCCAATTCCTTTTTCTTTCTTATTATTCTATTATAATAATAATAATAAAATAATTAGAGGCTTTTACTCCACCCCTCTCCTCTACTAATCACCACATAAGCCCAATTCTTTTTCCTTTATTTATTTTCCAATAATTCTAATATTCCAATAATTTCCAAAAATCAAATTTTAATTAATTAAATGATTAAAATTCCAATTTAGTAATAATTGAAAATATTGGGGTGTTACAACTCTCCTCGAAAACATACCTTAGACGAAAAGTTTCGGGTAAGAGTTCTTCATCTGACTTTCCAACTCCCAGGTAACATTACCACCTGCTGGTCCTCCCCAAGCTACTTTCACCAAAGCTATCTCTTTACCTCGCAATTTCTTCAACTTCCTATCCTCAATCCTCATAGGAAATGTTTCAACAGTTAGATTATCTCGCACCTGTATATCATCTACCTGAATCTCATGAGACGGATCAACAATGTACTTCCTCAACTGAGATACATGGAGTTAACTTCTTTGGAACGAACCAATAAAACACGGAGTTAACTTCTTTGAATTCAAATCCTGACCAATGCCAGTCATCGGAGTAACTCTCATAAACACATGATCTCCTTCACTGAACTCGAGATTCTTCCTCCTCTTATCATGATAACTCTTCTGACGAATCTGAGAAGCTCTCATCTTCTCCTCAATCATCTTAATCTTCTCTGAAGTCTGTTGGACAATCTCTAGCCCAATCACAACACTTTCTCCTAATTCATACCAACACAACGATGTTCTACACCTCCTACCATACAATGCCTCAAATGGAGTCATACCAATACTCGAATGAAAACTATTATTGTAGGTAAACTCAATCAAAGGTAAGTAATTATCCCAAGCTCCACCTTTCTCTAACACACAAGCACGTAACAAGTCCTCTAATGACTGAATCGTTCTTTCCGTCTGACCATCTGTCTGCAGATGATAAGTAGAACTCAACCTCAACTTAGTACCCAAGGCTTCTTGCAACCCTATTCAGAATTTAGACGTAAACCTTGGATCCCTATCCGACACAATACTAGTAGGAATACCGTGCAGACTCACAATCCTCTCAACATACAACTGAGCCAATTTCTCCATCGGATAATCCATTCTCATCGGTATAAAGTGGGCAGATTTCGTCAACCTATCCACTATAACCCAAATAGCATCACAAATCTTAGCTGTTGTTATTTCCCAAAATTTTCCCTCCTACTTCTCAAGACAATTCACATCTCAATTCTTAAGGATTTCACAAGGGTGGACCAGACAAACCCTCTCATAAGCAACCAATCCAAGTGATTCAAGTGATTCAAGTGGTCATCATACCTCATCCTATGTTCCAAGGGATCACTATTTCAAGTTTCAAGCCTTACAAGTCAAATTTGCTCATCCAATTGCTCAGATAACTGAAAATCAACTATGTTGGACAAAAAGTCAACTGTGGTCAACATACAGTCAAACTTCACGATTTTTGGTCAACATCAATATTTTGAAGTGGTATTCATAATTTGATCAAGATTTGATCATGATTCATCAAGAAAAGCCAAGATCTGATCAAAAGTTAAAGTTTCCAAATTAGGGCTTCTCTAGACAAAAGTCAACAGAACTTTGACCAAGCATAACTTTCACATACTTCATCAGAAATTTCTCCACCACAACTCATTTTGAAGAGAATTCAATTCTCTACAACTTCATGTATCAGAAGATTGGGTAGAAAATGCTTCATTTGGAAGCTATGGATCAAGACATTATAGGTCCTCCTAGAAAAGTCAACAAAAGTCATATTTTTTCAAAGAAGTGTCCATGAGCATGGAAACTCCAATGAAGGTGAAACCAAAAAGGCTATTTAGAAGACATCTTGAGCTTTCTAAAAAGTCCAAGAACACCCAAAAATGTTGAAAATTGAGCAAGATACAAATTGTGCAAGTTGAGCATTTTTGAGGAGGTGCATGAAGAAAAATACCTTGCAAAAGCCAAAAATTTCCAAATGGGCCTAAAATTTTATGATTTTAACTTGATCATGAGATTATCCATGACTACTGTGCAACACGCCACGCCCTCTACCTCATTTATTTGTTTATTTTTTAATTTAATAACTTAAATTCAAATTTAATTAAATAAAATACAAAATTAAAAGATAAGGCAAGATTGGTTGGATATTTGCATGGCTTGGGGTCCAAGATAGCTCATTACAAGCTGTCAATTTCGTGCAAGGAAATTGAGGAAAGATTGATCAAGATTGGAAAGATTTTGTGCAATTTTTCAAATCAAATATTCTCCATTTAAGGAGAATATTTTCTCTTAATGCCTTGACCTAATTCCACTCATCTATAAATATCTAGCTTTCTTACAAGATCAGGAGCTCCTTTAGACAACCCTTACACGTGCAGCCAGCTTCTCACAAACCCTAGAAATTTCTCAAATTTCTTCCAAAGTTGGCAAAATCGTGTTTTGCTTTCCATCCAGTTTCAAGCACTTCCAAGCACTTAAACGTGTTCCTGAGGTATTGTAGGGTAGGTACATGTCCAGAAACATGGCCATAACACGTTGAATCATGCCATACATATACTTCCGTTTGCATATTTTTCATGAATTTGCATTCTACTTTTTATTGTGTTTTAATCGAAACTAACAATTCTAATGTGTTCCTAAGGTTCATTAGAGAAGGTTAGATCAATCATAGCAAGCTTTCCATGGCTTAATCATGAAATACCATTGCTAGGGCTCATGAACTGTGCAGCTTCGTATCCACTGTTAGAGTCTGTTTCAGGGCAAGAGAATACCACCATTTTCGTAGCATCCTAATTAGTGGATCTGGGTTATTTTGGTTTGTGTTTTCATGCGTTTTTCAGGTTTTGGTGTTTGAACACGATCGGAGAAGACGACCGGAGCATTGCTCCGGTGCTTCTGATTCAGAGGCTATTAACCCTTACCTATTTATGGGTTTAGAAGGATGAATGGATGTATCACCGACCCAGCGGTTCACCTTGCGCGCACTATGTCATTCTCTCTATCAGGTCGTGGGTTCAAACCCCACCTTTTGCAATATTTTTCTTTTTGCCTTGCGTTTCAGTTGCGGAGTTCGCCCGAAGTTCCATCTTCTGGATCCTTTCCATCCAGAAGTGCCAACTTTTGGGCGTCAAGCACCGAAGCTCCACGGGCCTCGTCGACATCGAAGTGCCAACCACGGGTCTCCCAACATAATTCCTCCAGAAGTTCCAACTTCTGGATGGTTCCATATGTGAAGCCCCCAGGAGCTCCAGCTTATGGGATGGCTTCTGTCAGAAGCTCTCCAACGTTTTTTTATTTTCCATATTTTTCTTATTTAATAATTAATTAATTTAATTAGTAATTAGGTTAAGTAATTTAGGACTAATTAGAATAACTTTCATTAATATTTTCTTTTATTTAATTTAATTAATTAATTTAGGTTAGTATTCACTAATATTTCTTTAAATTAATTAAAATCAAATAGATCTAGGTTATTCTCACATAAATTCAAATTTCAAAAATACCAAAAATATTAGGACTAGTTTTCTTTTCCGCTATTTATATATCTTGCATTTTAAATTCTAGAAAGGTTGTATAGGTCGAAAAACATTTTATCATGTAATAGCGTAGGATTTTACTTTCCGCGCTTTACTTTCCGCACCCCCTATTATATATCTGCCCCAAAGCCATGTAATAGCGTAGGACCTTTATATTTCCACAATTTATTTTCCGCACCTATTAAACTGCTAGTAATTAGGCGTGTATGGCAATATAAAATCAATATAGACCACTAATCACAAGATAAATATCTGAAAAACAATACACTCTTCTCACACATGCACCCCTAGGGTATTCTCTCTCGTTGCCTTATAAATGGTCAAGTACCTCGAACGTGGGGGTATCTTAGTATGGTTGCCAACGAAATATCATCATAGTCCCTTCGACTTAAAAGATCATAGACCCTCGATGTTGCCTACGAATACATGATCTCGTCCCTCGGTTGTTTCCTACGAAAAATGATGATCGTCCCTCCGAATGTGCTAGGATACTCCTACAAGTTCCCTTCTATGACCATCCGATGTCCCTTTGAATGTCCCTTTACATCCAACGAATAGGGTTACCTACCAACTAATGGTATGGATAGCGCTATTCTAAAGGAAAGCAAAATAACACGGAAACGACCGTTCTGAGTAGGTAAATAAGTCTCTTTTGCTTGCTCAATCAAAAATCATTTTTTTACACCTCACACTTTTCTCAAAAACTTTTCCAAAACAATACATTTCCAAACACTTCGTATACATTCCAGCGTGAATCATTACAAAGTCAAAGCGAAATGCCTTTCCAAAACATTTTCAAACACACAGAAAGCAAATTTCAAAGTGAGCTAAGCCATTAAGAGCTCGTAGATAACTACGGATGGAAAGGGTGCTAATACCTTCCCTTTTCATAACCAACTCCCTTACTCAGAATCTAACGAAGGTCTTTTCCTGTTCTTTTCGCCTTCCCTTAATTGGATAAAAGAAAAGTCAGTGGCGACTCTTGCTATCCGCAACGTCAATCTACCCACTAAACCAACATCCAATTTCTGTCCGGTTCGAATCTCATCAAGAATGCCACTAGTCAACTTCAGCATACCCAACTTAACATCATTAGGAGTGTTCTCACATACTAAACTCATATCTCTGAACTGTTCAACTAAATCCAATTCACGCGCCATCAACGTAGACATATGCAACGACTTCCTACTCAATGCATCTGCAATAACGTTTTCCTTACCAGGATGGTAATTCAAACCAAAATCACAATCCTTCAGAAATTCTAACCATCTTCTCTGCCTCATATTGAGCTCTTTCTAATCGAAGAGATATTTCAGACTCTTATGATTGTTGAATACCTCAAATCGAGAACCATACAAATAATACCTCCACAATTTCAAAACAAATACTACAGCCGCCAACACCAAATCATGAGTCAGATAATTCTTTTCATGAATCTTCAATTGTCTTGAAGCATAAGCTACTACCTGCTTATCCTACATCAAAACACTGCCTAAACCCATCAGTGAAGCATCACAGTACACAATAAAAGATTCCACCGAATTCGGCAAAATTAAGATCGGAGCACTAGTCAATCTCTTCTTCAAATCTTGGAAACCTTTCTCACATTCAGAATCCCATACAAACACTTGTACTTTTCTCGTGAACTTAGTCAACGACATAGCTAACTTCGAAAATCCTTCAATAAACTTTCTATAGTAACTTGCAAGACCAAGAAAACTACGGATTTCAGAAGCATTCTTCGGCACCTCCCACTGAGATACCGCTTCTACCTTCGTAGGGTCAACGACAATCCCATTCTTGGAAATTACATGACCAAGAAAACTTACTTCACTCAACCAGAATTCACACTTAGCCAACTTTGCATAAATCTTCTTGTCTTTCAACAACTCCAACACAATCTTGAGATGTTCTGCATGCTCTTCATCACTCCTTGAGTAGATCAGAATGTCATCAATAAAAACCACCACAAATTTATCAAGATACAGATGAAATATCTTGTTCATATACTCCATGAAAACACCAAGTGCATTAGTAACTCCAAACAGCATAATAGAATACTCATAGTGTCCATACCTCGTTCTGAATGCAGTCTTCTGAATATCTTCCGCTTTTACACAAATATGATGATATCCAGACCTCAGATCAATCTTATTGAATACACAAGATCCAACTAGTTGATCCATCAAATCATCAATCCTCGGCAATGGATACCGATTCTTGATCGTAACTTTATTCAACTGCCTGTAATCAACACACAGCCTCATCGAACCTTCTTTCTTTTTAACCAACAACACAAGAGCACCCCACGGCGAAACACTCAGACGAATAAAATTCTTCTCAAGAAACTCTTCCAATTTCTTCTTCAGTTCTGCCAATTCGGATGCCGCCATGCGATACGACGCCATCGACACCGAACTAGTTCCAGGAATCAAATCTATAGAAAATTCCACTTCTTTTCAGGTGGCAACTCACTAACATCTTCCAGAAAAACTTCTGGAAATTCATTCACAACGGGTAAATCATTACTCTTAGCCTCCCCCTTCACCTCAATCGATGAACACAACATAGACACTACCGCACCGTCATTAATAGCTACATTCATCTGCTTAACAGACATAGTCAAATCTTCGACACTAACAACTTCAGGAAAACTAACCGTCTTCGCAAAATAGTTGATATGAACCTGGTTGAATTCCAACCAGTTCATTCCAAGGATGATATCAAGTTGTTCTAATGGTAGGCATACTAAATCCATACCAAAACCTCTACCAAAAATTATAATAGGACAGTTCCTACACATGAATGAAGTAGTCACTGAACCCGACGCAGGAGTATCAATAACCATACTTCCTTTCATATCAAATATTTCCAAATTCAATCTTTTAGCACAATCCAAAGCAATGAACGAATGAGTCGCTCTAGTATCAATAATCACAATCAAAGGTGTGCCACTAATAAAACATGTACCTTTAATCAATCGATCATCAGGATTAGTCTCTTGCCCAGCTAACGCAAACACTTTCCCACCAGACTGCTCCTTCTATGGCTTAGTGCATTGCAGACGAGTATGACCTTCCTCTCCACAGTTGTAACAAGTCACAATTCACAATCTGTAATCATTAGCCACATGCCCAAGTTTCCCACACTTGAAACACTTCTTATCAATACTCTTGCATTCCTAAATATGATGCCCCATTTCACCACACTTGTAGCACTTAATCAAAGCATTAGAATCTCCCCCACTAGGCCTTTTCCACCCACCAGACTTTTGGTTACTTCTGTCGTACGGTTTGCCACGACCCATCTGTTGCTTTCCTTTCTTATCAGCAAACCCACGAGAGTTCGACCTAGTATTAGCAAGATCCTTTTCCATAATCCTACTATAATCCACCAAATCAGAAAACCTGCGAATACGCTGATACCTGATACCTTGCTTAATCTCATTACGGAGACCATTTTCAAACATGATACACTTAGAGAATTCTCCCTCTTCATCATTGTTATAGTGAGCATAATACTTAGCCAACTCAGTAAACTTAGAAGCATACTCACTTACAATCATACTATCCTACTTGAGCTCTAAAAATGCGATCTCTTTCTTTCCCCGAATGTCTTCAGGAAAGTACGTTCTCAGAAAAGCCCTTTTGAACACAGCCCAAGTCAGCACAGTACCCTCTTGCTCCATCTCAGTTCTGGTAGCAACCCACCAGTCTTCAGCTTCTTCTGCCAGCATATAAGTACCATACCTCACTTTCAAATCCTCAGCACAATCAATCACTCGAAAGATCCTTTCAATCTCCTTCAACCACTTCTGAACGCCATTAGGGTCATGCGTTCCTTTGAACAATGGAGGATTGTTCCTCTAAAAATTTCCCAGCTTCCTGTCATCACCAATACCAGCTCCCTACTGATTTTCTCCAAGCACACCAGCAAGCATTCCCAAAGTCTCAACAATCGCATCGTCATCTCTTCTATTACCTCTTCCATCCATTATTCTGAGAATCCACAAAACAATTCTTATTAGAGCACAAGTATCGATAGTGTTACCTTGCACTAGTCGCATACAAAAGGGATAACGACACTAAGACACTGGTCACAACGATCGACTATGCTCTGATACCACTATTGTAACACCCTTCTAAATATCCCGCGAATAATCTAAATCACTCAGAGTTAACATGTATTAAAGAGCGTCACAATTACTAAAAATAAATTCCATACATATGTCATGCTTTACTAAGGAACATAATTCAATTAATTATCAAATACACATGTTCAACATAGCAGAATAACATCAGAACTTGGATAATTTCAAATCCCACATAAAGTCATCAAAGTTCAACGCCTTGAATCACCAAAACAATTATCCAATTAAACATCAAATATAAACTGAGTTTAATAATAACTCTAGACAGGCGTTCCCCATTGTTACAAATCAGAGCATGACACCGACACACGATAAAATAAAAGCATAGCTCTACTAGCCATCCTCACCGACTCCTAGCTTCTAAGCTTCAATCTGAAATCATCAAAGTAAGGGTGAGACTACATCATAATTAACATGCATTATAAATTCATAAAATAAATAGAATTTCATAAGTTATAATTTCACCCTATTTAGCATAATCAAATTCAATCGTTCATTCCGCAAAACAATTGTCAAATTCATGCATCAAACTCAACAAACAAATTATAACACTGGAAACCATCCTATCATATTATACTCCATACAAAATACAATGCAAGACTCTATGAATGTGGTACCAAAAATGAACTAAGTCACACACTGATCCATAATCACCCGGATACAGTTACATTGATTCGTCCATAATCACCGGGACATGAATCCATCATCACCACCCATAATGACCTGAGAACGGTTATTGGCAATACTCACTAATTCCATACAATGGGAGTTAGCTACCACCATAATGTATATGCATGCACATCATAAAAGCATGCAACATAAAACACAGGTTATGATAACATCATACATCATAAACCATCATCAATCCAAAGCATGATATCTATCATTTATCATGAACATCATCAAACAACATAAATATGCACAAGCAATTACACATAAATTCGTAATACCATCACCAACATATGAATACAACCATCAATATGCACTCATACATCATCACAACATCAACATACCATTGCAGATACATCAAATATGCACATAAGAATAAACCACATAATCGGAAAATTAATGCTTTTCAAAATAAAATCAAGTTAATGTTATTTTCTTCATTGCACAAAATAGAATATTTAATTTAAGGAATAATGTCCAAAACGACGATTAAAAAGGACTTACGGTTCAAAAGTTATGAATTTTTAAAGTTTAATATTTTTCAAAAAGTAACAGTGGTAACCGATTCCTCCAGGGGAGTAACCGGTTCCCACAATCATGTGAAAATACGTTGCTGGAAAATATATGGAGAACCCGGTTCCTCCTAGGGAGTAACCGGTTCCCACGTTTTATAAAAATCAACTTTCTGGAAAGTGTACCAGGAACCCGGTTTCCCCCACAGGGTAATCGGTTCCCATGACTCAGAAAAACCACTTTGCTGGAAATTATATGAGGAACCCGGTTCCTCTTAGAGGGTAACCGGTTCCTGCGACGTCTGTAGCAGAAAAACTTAATTTGACAGCATTCTCTACCATTTCAATTCACCCAATCATACCAATACGAATTCAATTCACATCAACACCAAAATTGAATCCATTACATATTTCCAATGCAACAATGACATACCAAAACATCCCACCACAACTCTATAACATCAAATTGCATCAAAACATCAAAGATCATGAAATTGGGGTTTAAACTCGAAAACCTAAAAATTCTAAATTGGGATTCCTAATCTCTTACTTTATTCTACCATCCTCAAAATCCATAATACACTATAATTAGAGCAATCACCGTTTACCTTAGTCAAAATCTTGAATCGTCCTTGAACTTTAGGTTCCTCTTCCTCCTTCCCTCTTCTTCTCTTTTCACGTATGATCCTCTTCTCACTTTTTCCCAATTCCTTTTTCTTTCTTATTATTCTATTATAATAATAATAATAATAATAATAATAATAATAATAATAATAAAATAATAATAATTAGAAGCTTTTACTCCATACACCCCTCTACTCTACTAATCACCACATAAGCCCAATTCTTTTTCCTTTATTTATTTTCTAATAATTCTAATATTCCAATAATTTTCAAAAATCAAATTTTAATTAATTAAATGATTAAAATTCCAATTTAGTAATAATTGAAAATATTGGGGTGTTACATGTATCTTTTCATAACTCATGCCAATAGAGTACAACATTATCCTCTGGTAGCATATCTTTCATAAGAGCTAATAACTTTGTGAAACTTTTATCCGACCATCCATTGCCCGACTTTTATCCGACCAACCATTGTCCGCCTTTAAGTTGTACAACTTTAATACCGCAGACAATCTTGTGAATTTTGTACAACCATTATACAACGGTTTCTCTGCATCGCTTACCAACCTCTCGAATATTTTGGGACAATCATTAAGATCTTCTTCAAGTGCTTCTGCAATATCTTCGACTTGATCATAATCGTATGTATCTGTGCAATTGTCGTTTGAAGCATAGGTCCTATTATCCCCCGATTCAACATTCTCGTTACTTTTCTCACCATGCATATTCCAACATGTATAACTTCTATCAATTCCATACCGTATTAAATGTGATGCCAACTGAACCGCGTCAACCCGGTTCCTATAACAACAACACAAACAAGGACATGTCATTTGAATGGGGTCTTTAGCGTGCGCAACAGCAAACTTAATGAATTCCGATACTCCATTCTCGTACTCTTTCGACAATCGATTAGAATAATCTATGTCTTATCTATAGTTTTACATGTATCTTTTCATAACTCATGCCAATAGAGTACAACATTATCCTCTGGTAGCATATCTTTCATAAGAGCTAATAACTCTGTGAAACTTTTATCCGACCATCCATTTCCCGACTTTTATCCGACCAACCATTGTCCGCCTTTAAGTTGTACAACTTTAATACCGCAGACAATCTTGTGAATTTTGTACAACCATTATACAACGGTTTCTGCGCTACCCAACCTCTCGAATATTTTGGGACAATCATTAAGATCTTCTTCAAGTGCTTCTGCAATATCTTCGACTTGATCATAATCGTATGTATCTGTGCAATTGTCGTTTGAAGCATAGGTCCTATTATCCCCCGATTCAACATTCTCGTTACTTTTCTCACCATGCATATTCCAACATGTATAACTTCTATCAATTCCATACCGTATTAAATGCGATGCCAACTGAACCGCGTCAACCCGGTTCCTATAACAACAACACAAACAAGGACATGTCATTTGAATGGGGTCTTTAGCGTGCGCAACAGCAAACTTAATGAATTCCGATACTCCATTCTCGTACTCTTTCGACAATCGATTAGAATAATCTATGTCTTATCTATAGTTTTACTAATTAAGCTAAACGAAAACAACTAATTAAGACACAAAAGAGTATACTGCGTTTCTATCAAAACGCAAAGTATACACGTCTGTCAAGTATACTGCGCTTTTTAAAGTAAGATATCAATTACACATCGGTCAAGTATAGTGCGCTATAGGCCTATTAATGAAAATTGAAGAGAAATTCAAAAATTGTATTGTTAAATTGATACAACAATTCGGTCCTCAATCAAAGACCATATGAGTTGTTATCATTCATTTCAACTTCATGCTCATTGTCTTGCTCATCGTGGTGGAGATTGCATGCATGGCAGCTGTAAACATTTATAAATAATTAATCAAATCATCATCATTAAGATTTCTATATTATTGCACATTTTGACATATGAAATTCAATAAAATGCATATTATAATTAAAATTTCTTAATAAAAATTAGCATTATTATTGACATGTTGTATAATTGTATGAAATGGAATTCATATTCTCTGCCACCCTAAAATTCAAGGTAATGTTATTTCTTAAACAAAAGACTTAAGTTACATAGGTTTTTTACAAATGGTTTTACAAGTTTTACGTAAAATGAATATGATCGGTACGTCCTTGTAAGTTGGATCAGACATTCATCTTACATATTAGTTTTCAAAAATCAAAGTTAAGTTTAATCTAAATTACAAGATAGAACTTTGATAAGCCTCGTAGAGGCTTGTATATATTTCCAATCAATGAATAAAACATCTAATGAGATTAAAACATCTTTAATTATTATTTTGTTATTTCTACTCTTTTAGGACATGTTATAATAGACTTATATTAGCTTATCTATGTCAATAAATTACAATTCATTTTCTAATATATTTTGTATAACTTAGTTACTAATTGTGTAAAATTAAAATTAAAATTAGAATATACTTATAATTAGTAGCGATAATTATGTAATTGTTTGTAGTTATTAGGACTATACTATTTATAGAGGAATATATAGTTATTAGAACAAACATGGAAATCCATAAGAGACTGTTGAAAAATCATACACATGACAGATAAAGAGAGACACAAACCTGAACGTTCTTGTTCCTTAAAATCACCATCTATGCAACAACTTGATGTTTGTGCTTATTTTCCAAGGATTTCGATTTCCAATATCGATAATATAGAAACTGCACCAAAATCTAGAACTCAAGTTAAGGTTGACATATTTCTCCTAGCACCATTGGATGTATAACATGTATTTTCCATTTATTTTGTAGTCATAATGTTTCGTACATGTGTAGAAACAAAAGTTTCTTATGCGCATGCACGAGTTTGTTACTAGTATATATACGTAAAAAAAGGATACAAAAGAATCAAGAAGGGAACATCCTCCAGATTCTACAAGCCATGGAAGATTCGGACAGATTTTCGACCATTCCAAGCTCCTAACTAATATGCTGCATAAAAGCAAATTTTCATGTTTTTTTTAATATCTTACATAGTTTCACACCATGTTTTTTGTATTTTCAAATGTGAAAAGTCACAGTGGATGCATACCTTGCTATATAAGTGGTATTCCCAATTAAAGCAAAAAGAAACAATAGAGGATTCACACCCTACATGTTAAAAAAATGATTTTGACATTTAGTAATCATATATCTCAAATTCTTGTTTGATGATAAATAAGAAGAAAAAAAGAATCATAGGTTTCAATGGTTGAAGTTCCTAACCTCAAAGCTACCTCTTCTAAACTGAAAAATTGATGAAAATCATGGTCAAGTCAATATGAAGTTATGAACTCAAATTTCAACATAACTTTCTACTAATATAGGATATGTGAGACTCGAAGAATTTATTAAAATAATTTCTTACATTTAAAAAAATTTGAGGAAGTCTTCCACCCATATATATAACTGCCATTCCCCAACCAAGGTAAGTTCCAATGCCATGGTGCATTTCTGTGCCATAACTCGGCAACCGATCGCCACTAGCCTGAAAATAAAGAAATAATAACAGCATGATGGTTAAAATTTACGTTCTCACGGGCCAAGACGAGTTGGACCATTGGAAATTTCAGCTCGCCCTGCCAAAAGGACAGGCTACACGGGTCAATACAACCGAACAAACCCTTTTCGCCATATTAAAGTGTGTAGAAAAGTTGTGACTTGTATTACAATACCTGCAAAAGCTTTCTTCCGACATGAATCACAAATTGGTTTCTCGGTTTTGAGACCTCGGAATGATTTATCGTATCTTGAGAATGAAGTAGATTTAAGGCAGCTAGAAAAGTTAATGTTGTCACCTGAAAAACAAGATAAAGGTGAGAAGTCTCGTTAAGGCAGATTAGTTGGTAATTGTGCAGGGACATTCAAATGACATTTCAGCCATTAGGGTATCACACAAAAAAATTCAATGCTAAAAGTTTCATTGTTGTAAAAAGAGTAGTGGCATTAGAAAAATTTAATTACCAAACATAGAGTATTCTTGATCTTCAAAGATGGTGCGGATTGCGTCAAGACGGATGGCACGAGTAAAGGTTCTTCGATAGGGTCTAAAGAAGAAGATGCAAATATTTCTGCTAATTCTGATTTTTGAGTATAACTCTGCGATAGATATCTTGCTGACCTAATGGATTCAAAAGAAAAGAGTTATGATACGAAAACTAAGAACCGGTTGAATCGATTGAGGCTAAGAGAAAAGGTTAAGAGCATAACAAAACATTTAACATAAATTTGAATGAAAAAGAGTAATTACTGATAGTATGATTGTCCTCCAACATGGCTTTTTTGAGCAAGAGCTGGAAAAGAAATTGCCGAACTCATACCAAAGACTTTTCTTTGTTCAACAATATTGTCATTTTCAGCTCCAACATTGCCTTGTTCATCAACTGTTGATGTTTCAATCTGATCATGATCATATTTTAAAAGTTAGAACACATCATAGTGTCAATTACAGACAGCAAAATAGTGTATCACCAAACAATAGAAATATGTCCAAATTCTGCAATAGTTATATCCAGAGTCGTTTTAACTTTTTGGAGGCTACTGTGTAAATTAGCTACAATTCAACTGTGACAAAACAACTTAGGACTCTATACTCTATTTAGTCATGATTTAAGTGTGACAAATCTATTAGGAGACCTTATTTAACCACAATTTAACCGTGAAAAATTTGAGACTGTGTTTTGTCGCCCACGTTGCACATCTTCAAAGACGGCGAATGTTATATCCATCACTAAACATATAAGAATAAGTCAAAAATTGCTTACAACATGAAGCATAGTCGAGTTTTTACCTGGAATTGTTTCTTGTACTTAAGTCGGGGAAATATGTGTCTGTAGTAAATTGCTTGTGAACAAAGTATAAGTGTGATCATAGTATAGACCTGCATATCATTACAAAAAGAGAATAGGTCACTCATCTAGATAATTGTAGAAATTAACGAAAAAATTTATCAGTTCTCAGAACCTATCGAAGCTCTGACACATACACAAATACTAAATGAGACACTGACACGTCGACACTGATTATAATTTTAATTAATTGAATGTGATAACATGTGTCAGTTTCATGTCTAGTATCCTTGTTTGTGTCGGCTTTTAGGTCAACCTTCGGCTAGAGTCTTACCACTGCCGTATATACTTGAGTCGGTAGCTGCATAAACACAAAATTTAGTCATTCAACTCAGCATAATCTTATGATTAACTCAACTTTCACAAATTCTATAGGCATGCTTGGACAAACAACTTATTTGTTGCTTATAGCACAAGCGCTTAACAAAATAAGTGCTTATGAATAAGCTGGAATAAGCTGTTTTTTATATCTTCAAGACATGATAGAAACACTTACAGTTGCAGGTTCAAGTAAGCATCCAAAGACATTGAATAAATCTCTGCAGAGTAAAATAAATTGTATCAATATAGTTAAAAAAATTACATGCAAACATAACAAAATCACTTAAAAAAAGGGCTTAATTTACCCGATTATCCATGTCAACATGAAAGTAGCAGAAAGACCATGAGCAGATTTTTCATTGTAGTTGGTGATTAACTGAGGTATCTCAGCAATCATCCAAACAATGATGCTAATTACACCTAATGTAACAGAAGCTGTTTCTCTCTCATTTCTCATAAACATTTGAACCAACTTCAAACAATGATGATTTCCAAAACACAATGAAGTTGTGATAGCAATCATTTTCATTCTGTCAAATAATTGGTATCTGCAAAATCAGTTTCAGAATCTGTTATGAAAATGGCTTAAAGTACAAGACTAGCAAAGAATGTCTGATTCTTAAAACATTACATAACAAGACAAAAACATTATAAAAAGGAAAAAAAAAAACTAGTATATCCTAATTCCAATCATGCTGAAAAGTAACATTATAATAACAAAGGAATATTGAGATTATCAATATCACTTTTCATAAAGTTTGTATTTAATTAAAAAATAATTTTATGTTTATCGATAAAGGACCGAGTAATATCTGTATCAAAAGTTTTTCTGACAATATTTTGTTTGATTTTAAATATTATTTGAGAATCTTCTAAATGGAATGAAGTAAAGTTGAATGAAATAATTTTGTTTGAAAAATCAATAATTTGTTTAATGTCAATCAATTTACATGAACCAAAATTTTGATTGCACCAAAATGATAACAGATTAAAATAAAATTTATAAAAAAATACATATTAAATCTTTACTCACCAATCACACTGATAATTTGATTGGTGAAACAAGAGACATGAGAATATATATTTGGTCTCGAGTCACCAATCAGAGAGACGTCTCAATTGGTGAGCCAACATACACAGAGGAAGAAAGAGTACTGACTAGGTTTAGGGTTCAAAATATAAAAATGAATATAAAGAAAACAGTTTACCAGAGAAAGAAAGGAGTAATAATTTGGAGCTTATTGTTGGTTGTTTGAAATTCAAATGTTATGTTTCATATATAGGATAGAGAAAAAGAAGAAAAAAATGAGAAAGATATTTGAAAAGAAAGATGGAGAAAAATAATAACAAACTATAACAACGTGGATTTATTCTACAACTTAAATTTGGCATGAAAAATAGTGCTATTAGTTTATGTAACAAACCCAAATTCCACCTATACATGAAGACATGAAGTGCTGTAACAAAAAAAAAAGTTTATGTGTAACAAACCCTAATTCCACCTTTACATGAAGACATGAAGTGCTGTAACAAAAAAAAATTAGAATTTATATATATATATAATTTTGTTTTTTAGATGTGAGAATTTTAAATTATTTTGTTTAATAAAACTTGATGTATTTGGTCAAAAGTTTAAATGGGTACATCACTTATAAATGGTAACTAAATATTAAACATTAATTTATAAATATTTCAATATCACGTAAAACTATACTATAGGTTATGAAAACCATTTCTCCATCAATGCATATTTAAAAAAAATTAATTATAGTAATTCATTTATCAAAAATATATTTTTCTTTAACTATTCAGAAACAAAATTATATTATAAAGAGACAGAAATGAACTTAATTTTAAAATTAATAGAAGTATTTTTTTAATTCAATAATAGAAGTATTTCTAAAAATATGTTATTAATAAATGTGAAATTTTCTTTTTATTTTGGTAAGAAAGAGGGTCAAAGCCCAACAACACGAAAAACTACTCCGTAAAAATTCTAGAATACACTTCATCATTATTATCGTATTCAATTAACTAAACCATTCACATAGGTATTTCGTTATAAACTAAGAAATCATCGTTCAACTTCTTCCCTTTCTGAATAAGCAGGTTGACACATTTGTTGCTCTCTTTATAAACATGATGAACTTCAATTGCTCTGAAATTAGTCAAAAGATTCTTAATATGAACCACTAAATTTTCAGCAACCATATTTTTGTTATTCATTCTCATGATGCTAGTAACTGCAATGCTAGAATCAGACTCCAATTCTACCTTCTTTCAACCACGCTCCATAGCAAATTTCAACCCTATGCAAATGCTCCAAAATTGTGCCATTCGGAGGGCTGCAAGAACCTATGCCTTTAGTGAAACCACCAAGCCAAGAACCATATTTATCCCTCAAAATACCCCAACATCCTAACACTCCTTTACTATCATGGGCATCGTCGACATCTAACTTCACAAAGGAGGGAATAGGAGGAATTCATTTAACCAAATTCTCACCCTGACCTTACTACAAAAAAAGTCAATATTTGTCAGGGGAATTAGCCAGGGGTTAAACCCCAAACAAAAAAAACAACGTTGCTAGGGGTAAATTCCCTCGCTAACTGAAAATTCCTTTAAAAAAATCAATTACGTGGGTATCCCCTCGTAAATAGGGAAGATGTAATTTTTGAATTTTGAAATGTTAAATTGCGAGGGGCTACCCCTAGGAAACAAAAATACCGCCAAAAGTTAAGGTATTTAACGAGGAGATACCCCTAGGAAACTGTACTATGTAAATTGCGAGGGGCTACCCCACGCCACCTAGACAACTTTATCAGTGTGCAGACTGCGCGTGCAGGCTGTAATTATGAAAGTTTCTATTTTTGAGGGGCACCCATCGCTAAATATTCCCGTTTTTTTCCCGAGGGGTGCCCCTCGCCAATTGCAAGCGCATTAAATACCGCGCTGCTTCTCTTCTTTATTAAAACCAGTTATTATTATATTTTTAAAACATATTTATCCCTCAACCTCTTTCTCTCTCACAGCCTCTATCTCTCTTCTTCTTCCCCATTCTTCCATATATCAACCTCCATTTTTATTCATCTTCTACTCTTCAATTAATTTTATTAGTCACAAATCTTAGAGAAAAACTTCAATCAATCACTGTAATTCTTCATCAAAGGTACTCAATTTAATTTTTTTTGTTTTTTTACATATAAATGTTTAGATTTGATATATATTTATTTTGTAATATTAGGTTATAAAATATAAAATAAAAATTATTATTATTATTATTATTATTATTATTATTATTATTATTATTATTATTATTATTATATATATATATATATATATATATATATATATATATATATATATATATATATATATATATATATATATATATATATATATATACATACATACATATATATATATATATGTATATATAGTAACTATAAAAATTTATTGTTTTGTGATTTTTAATTTATGTGTAAATATATTAATTATTTTAGAAAACAGTATGTAATTTTTTAAAAACAGTATGTAGCTATATTAATTATTTTAAATAAACAGTATATTAATTTATTGTATATATATTTTATAAATTTGAAAAACAGTATGTATAATAATAATTTGGTTATTATATATATATATATATATATATATATATATATATATATATATATATATATATATATATATATATATATATATATATATATATATATATATATATATATATATATATATATATATATATATATATATATATATATATATATATATATATATATATATATATATATATATATATAGAAAACATTAAAATATATTTAAAAAACAGTATATAAAAAATACTCAATGTATAAAAATAGTATGTATAAATTTTAAAAATAGTATTTATAATTAAAAAAAAATTTAAAAACGGTATTTATTCGAATATATTGAGTAAATAAACAATATGTATAATTTTTATATATGTTTTTTTTTTTAAATGTGTTTGAATTTTTCACATATTTTCTAAAAATATATATTTTTATGATAAATAGTATATATATATTTAAAATTTGTAATGTTTATGAATAAATTAGTAAATATAACTTTTTGAAATATGTAAATGTTTATGAATAAATTAGTAAACATGATTTTTTGAAATATGTATAATGTTTAAAAATTATGGGACTAAATTTGTTTTAATAAGGAGATAAATACACTATGATGTATAATAGTGTATACATGATTTTTTTTGAAAAGAGACATAATTTTTTGAAAGATGTATAATGTTTAAAAATTATAGGACTAAACATAATTTTTTGAATTACTTCTTCTAAAAGTTATAAATTTTTATATAAAAGTATACTTATTATTTAAATAAATACTTTGTATATTTTTAAATTGAAAGAAGACAATTTATGTTTAAGATTAAAAATATATATTTATGACTAAAAAATTTTGTTTGGCACTAAATATGTCTAATACAATAAAATATATGTTTATGACTAAAAAATAGATGTATATAAAAACATCATAGTATTTTAGAAAACATAGAAGTAAAATATGTTTATTTAAATAAAAAATTGTACAATATCTTGTAAAAATACATGTAGAAATATAAGGTAGATACTTGTAAAAATATGATGAGCAAACAAGGAGGGAGCGTATCTGGAAAAAAAATTATCAGCAAAAAATTAAATACCACCAAGGCAGACTTGTCATCTGGCCCGATTCTGGATCGTAAGTGTTTATATATGTTTTATATTATATTTAAATTTTGAATTTTATTTAGTTAATTCTAACACAAGTTTTTTGTTGTTTAGGACCTTGCCCTCACATCAGGCAGTATCGATCATCACATTCATTATTAAAGAGAAGTATACAAAATTTTGACCGAATTATAAAGTTGTAGATGATGATAAA
This sequence comes from Vicia sativa, assembly GCA_021764765.1. NCBI lineage: Eukaryota > Viridiplantae > Streptophyta > Magnoliopsida > Fabales > Fabaceae > Vicia > Vicia sativa. Next base: position 283,121,611 of record CM038792.1, read on the forward strand.
AGACAAGATTGGTTTAAGGCATTTCGGGTATAATTGACTTATCGTGACATTTTTTTTATATTTTTTTGAGATATTAATCATCATTATATTTTATTGCATGTTTTTGAATTCGTACAACAATGTAGGAGCAATGTATTTGGGATGTTAGAGATGAGGTTGCAGTTAAAGAAAATTTTAACTCAAAATGTGGTGCCCGGTTTTCTAACACCATAAGAAATGTCAGACTGAAATGGAAGAAAAAACAGCAACGTCCACGTTGGATAAGTCCATATATATTTGAGCAGCTTATTGCCCATTGAAATTCTGAAAAATTTAAGAAAATATCTAAGAAGGCAAAGAAAAATAGAGCATCTGAAGTTGGTGGCTGCAACTACGCAAGCGGTAGTATAAGTGTTGCTGAAGTTGCATGAAGGATGGTATGTAAATTTATTTATTTTTTTAATTAATCATTTTGATTCTATGATTAATTAATTATTTTTCACTTTTTTAATTAGCGTGAGGAGTTTGGTAGAAATCCACTTCTTAATGAGCTCCATTTGGAGACTCATCTCAAGAGAAATGGAGAGTTTATTGACGACCGCTCAAGAAACACCCAAGTAAGTTTTTCTTATATTAAAAATATTTTATTTATTTCTTTTATATGTATCTAGCTTATTCTAATCATTATAACATTTATTTATTTTTATAGGAGGAGTTTGATAGACAACTTGCCATAAAGTTATCAAATCACCCTGAATTAGCTGAACCACAATCAGGATATCCTGTTGATCCTAGTTTGGCTTTTAGTACATGATATGATACTGCAGGTGGAAAGAAGAAAAATGGGAGAGTGTATGGTGCTGGAGGTTACGCCAAAACTATCAAGCCGCGTGATAGGTGTTTCAGAATGAGACTTGCTGATGGTGAAGAAACATCAGTCCAACCTATCTTAACCGCCGAAATGCTTGAAACTGTGAGAAATTTGGCTAATTTTGAGGCAGCACAACAAATTGCAGCAAGAAATACAAAAATTGAAGAGATGAAGAAAAGACAATTAGAGATGCAACAAGAAATGCAAAGAAGGAAAATTAAGTTGCGGGAAGAAATGAGGAGGCAAGCACAAGAGTATCAAGAAGCAATGCGTTGCAAATGAGCGGGTTCTAAGATTTGATCAATTTTTTGCTTCACAAAATTATGGTGGTGGATTTGGAGGAACTGATGATAATGAAGGAGTTGTTGAAGAAGAAGAGAAAGAAGAACAAAATGAAGAGTAATATCATAATTATGTCGAATATTTGGATTTTTTTTAATTTGTATGATATATTATTTTAAGTATGTTGAACTTAAGACTTTTATTATAATTTTGATGAATTTTTATTATATTTTAAGTTTATATTATTATATAATTTTAATTATTATATAAATTTATATTAATTATATATAAATATTCTATTATTATTATTTATTTTATTTTTGGTCAGATTTTATTTTTTTTTAAAATAATTTTGCAATTTGCCATGGGATAAACTCTTGGGTACATGTCATCATTATTGCATTTTGCCACGGGTTAAACCCTTGGCAAAACATCTGACCAATTGTAGACATGTCTGTACACCTAGCCTGCGCCAACTGACTTTATGTCTGCATGTGTTATTTATAGTTGACAATTGGCGAGAGGATTTTCCCCTAAGTAAATAGCGAAGTGTTTAGCCCCTCGCAAATTGTTTTGCGACCCCCTGTTTTGCTTGGGGAGCAGTCCCCTCGCAATTTAAATATTTGTGATGATAACAAAGAGTATGTTTGAGTGAACAATTTTGTTACTCTAATGTTTGTTGTATTTCTAAGAATAAACAAACCGGTTTTGCTTCTGAAGAATGGTGTGGCCAAGACATTAAAAGAGAAAATGCTCCGCTTCTAATCTACAAAGGTTCTGATGAACAAGTAGCGAGGAAAACTTCATAAGGCTCTGAAGCTAAGTTAATCTAATACGATCGTCTGAAGAAACCAATCAGAAGATATGAAGATAGAAGTGCTACTTATGTCAAGATGCTGAAGACTCAAGTTTTAGAAGACAAAGGATTCTGAAGACCAAGTGCTTAAAGACTTTGAAGACGTGGCTCTGAAGATTCTAAAGACTTGAAGTTCTTCTGAACTTATGTTATGGTACAAGGTTACAAGACCAAGCGCTGAAGACGTGATTTTGAAGACTCTGAAGACTTGAAGTTCTACCAACCTTATGTTACAATGCAAGGCTCTTCAAAACCAAGTGTTAAGGACTCTGAAGAGGTAGATCTGAAGACTTGAAGTTTTTATTATCCAGATGTTATGTTCCCACTTCTAAACTCATGCTTGCAGAAGCCTCTGAAGTGCAGAAGAAAGTAGATAACGTTAATGTGGTACAATAGTATATGGTACAAATAAACATTTCATTCCACTATCATGAAGGACGAATGCTACGTACAATCTTGTCCCCCACTTTCTTTTAAGCCGCCATAAAATTCATATTTCTAGAAGTACCCTTCAACAGTTACATCACATGCATGGCAGTATATAAGGGCTTGAATACTTGAAGAAACAACTGCTAATTCATAAGGAAACTCTCTACGCTTAAACGCTATCTTTATTTGTAAAAAGATGTAAATTATTTCAAGTCATTGTACTAAAAATCTGTTTACATATCAGCTTGTGTAGAAGCATATTTATTTGTAAACAAACTTGTTATCAAACTTTTGTTTGATTGTTCCTTGAGAGACCAGTTGGGTCAGCTTCTCAAAAAGTCTAGGACAGTTAGTCTTAGAGGTTGTTAGTCACACATAGTTGGTGTGTGCAGGTGTTAGTCATCGGTGGTTTCCCGTTCAAGTGTAATCAGTTTGGTTATAGTGGATTAAGTCCTCTGTGGAATGAGGAAAATTACCTTGGAAGGGTAGACTAGAGTAACTTGAGGTTTTCAAGTGAATTAGGATAAAAAATTTGTGTTCTTTACTTCTTTTTATTGGAACCTTGGATGCCTTACTCTAATTTTCCTCTTAGGTTCTTTGATACACTTGGTTACAGTTCTTTGCCCAAAACAGTAGATTAAATTTAGACTCCAACCTCTGGTGCTTTTATGATAAATCCTTGGATCCTATTATTTTATTCTTATCTGATCAATTGATTGCGTTTAGTCTAAACATGGGTCTTGTCATTATTTTTTGTTGTGCGATTTATTCTTCCACTTGTCTTTCTAAAAGAAAATCTATGTGGTCTGATTTGAATTTGGTTCAAAACACTCACTGATCACCTACTTACAAATTGTACCACTATCAGCATTCAAGATTCAAATGGCGAAAATCAATTCAATCACTTTCTTCTGACAACAAAGAGATGAGATAGTCGAAAATATATGTGCAATAGCATAGTTGAAACTCAACAAGATTATTTCTGCATAGCTTTTTACTATTCTGACAATTTCCTCTTACTAGGATATTCGTCTCTTGTATACAAACTGCCTGACCATAGGCCACTTTTCAAAATTAATGCAAATTCCCTTTCTTTTACAATGTTAATTTTTATTTTTGTTTGCATAAAGTCCAATGTTTGTTTTGAATGATTATATGCATCTAACAATAAACACCCATTCACAAACATACTAAAAGTGAACAGAAACAAGCAATTACTACAGGCTCTAGGAATTGAGATGACGACCAAAGTCACCAATGTATCCCCACAGAGTCACTTTCGCAAGAAATACATCCACAGGATCATCAATCCCCCATAGAGCCATCGCTCTCCCTACGAAGACAAATTTTCTCCGACGAAGTACTAGCCTCCTCCCAACAGTGTTCCTACACTTCAACTCTATCACGTTAGTCCCCGAGTAGTGATCCTATCAGCTTCATCAAGCTTCAACTCTATCACATTAGTCCTCGAGCAGTGATCTTATCAGCTTCATCAAGCTTCAACTGTATCACATTAGTCCCCGAGCAGTGATCCTATTAGATTCATCACCTCAAGTGAGCCCTACCAGACTCATCACCTCAAGTGATCCTTACCAGACTCATCGCCTCAAGTGATCCCTACCAGACTCATCACCTCAAGTGATCCTTACCAGATTCATCACCTCAAGTGATCCTTACCAGACTCATCGCCTCAAGTGATCCTTACCAGACTCATCGCCTCAGGTGATCTTATCCGATGCATCAACTCAAGTGATCCTATCAGCCTTGTCAAGCTTTAATGACCCTATCAGCGTCACCACGCCATGATCAGACAGTGGCAGATTATGACATTTCATGTCATCCCCAGCCAAGGTCTATGCATAAGATCCTCAGCCGAGTATCTCTCGATCATTGCTATTCTTCCAACAGCATTAATATCCAGACCCAAGATTCGGTCAGATAGTGCATCGGAGGAATCTGAAGCATCTCTTTTCTCCCCAATCAGGTTTTTCAACAACTTGGCCCCTAAGTGAGCGTCAGAGGTCTCCAGCGGAGCACTCCTATCTTCTTCAAGATGGATATGTTTTGAAATACCACAACATCTACATTCATACATCTGCATAAAAGTCATAACATATGCATACATTATAGTAGCATTACCATACATTATCACGCATCATAATCTGCATAGGACTAACCATATCCTGTCAAGATTTTATCTCCCCTGCAGGTAAAAGTCATTTTCCAAATAGAAGGTCAAAGATTAATGCCCGAAACAAGACGGGAGAACTATCTGAAAGACCACACAAATTATATCCAGGCAACAGATTATGGATTAACACCCGAAACAAGACGGGAAAACTATTCGCATCCTGCCAAGTATTCATCTCAGGAATGGCCAAGACAAAGGTTTATTCTGACTCTCTACTACTATCAAGCCCCCCGGGTGGCATCTTTAAGCCCATCTCCGACTACGCATCTTCATTACCCTGGATGGCATCTTTAAGCCCATCTCCGTTTTCTCTCATCCAAAAGACAAACGCAGAGTCTAGTGTACGACTCACTCTTCAGTATCAGCTTCTCCAAATGGAATCTATAAGCCCATTCCAACGCATCATCAACTGACGATTCTATTCCATACAACGGCGAGTGCAAATTTTCAGGTGTACTCGAGTGTTCAATCATCTTCTACCTTCAGGTCACGAAAGGCAAGCATGCCAATCTAACCCTTCCAGTACAAGAAGATTGAACAGGGGCAACTGTTATACCCCAAAATTTTCCCTCCTACTTCTCAAGACAATTCACATCTTCATATTTAAGGATTTCACAAGGGTGGACCAGACAAACCCTCTTCTAAGCAATCAATCCAAACTAGGGTTTTGCTCCTCTCAAGTCAAAATGTATTTCCAAGGCTTCAAGTGGTTATCATACCTCATCATATGCCTCAAGGGATCACCATGTCAAGCTTCAAGTCTTACAAGTTCAAATTACTCATCTAATTGCTTAGATAGCTAAAAATCAACTGTGTTGGACAAAAAGTCAAGTGTGGTCAACATACAGTTAAACTTCATAATTTTTGGTCAACATCAACATTTTGAAGTGATATTCATCATTTGATCAAGGGTTGATCAGGATTCCTCAAGAAAAGTCAGGATCTGATCAAAAGTCAAAGTTTCCAAATTAGGGCTTCTCTAGACAAAAGTCAACAGAACTTTGACCAAGCATAACTTTCACGTACTTCATCAGAAATTTCTCCACCACAACTCATTTTGAAGAGAATTCAATTCTATCCAACTTCATGTCTCACAAGCTTGGGCAGAAAATGCTTCATTTGGAAGCTATGGATCAAGACACTAAAGGTCCTTCTAGAAAAGTCAACAAAAGTCATCTTTTTGCAAAGAAGTGTCCATGAGCATGGAAACTCCAATGAAGATGAAACCAAAAAGGCTGTTTATAAGACATCTTGAGATTTCTAAAAAGTCCAAGAACACCCAAAAATGTTGAAAATTGAGCAAGATACAAATTGTGCAAGTTGAGCATTTTTTAGGAGGTGCATGAAGAAAAATACCTTGCAAAAGCCAAAAATTTCCAAATGGGCCTAAGATTTTATGATTTTAACTTGATCATGAGATTATCCATGACCACTATGCAGCATGCCACGCCCTCTATGTCTTTATTTATTTATTTTTGAATTAAAATAACTTAAATTCAAATTTAATTAAATAAAATGCAAAATTAAAAGATAAGGCAAGATTGGTTGGATATTTGCATGGCTTGGGGTCCAAGATAGCTCATTACAAGCTTTCAATTTCGTGCAAGAAGATTGAGGAAAGATTGGAAAGATTTTGTGCAATTTTTCAAATCAAATATTCTCCATTTAAGGAGAATATTTTCTCTTAATGCCTTGACCTAATTCCACTCATCTATAAATATCTAGCTTTCTTACAAGATCAGGACCTCCTTTAGACAACCCTTACACGTGCAGCCAACTTCTCACAAACCCTAGAAATTTCTCAAATTTCTTCAAAAGTTGGCAAAAATCGTGTTCTACTTTCTAGTCACTTTTAAGCATTCCATTGTGATCCTGAGGTAAGTCTGAGTAAGTATGCATCATCATACATGATCATAACACGTTGAAACATGCCATATGAATTGCTCCGATGTGCATTTTTTCTTGAATTCGTGTTTTACATTTGAGTGTGTTTTGCTTGCAACTAATGATTTTAATGTGTTCATAGCATGATATAGAACAGGTTTGGGCAGTCGTTTAAAGTTTTCCATGGCTTAATCACTAGATGCCATTGTTAGGGCAGAAACTGGAAGAGCTTCGTATCTGTAGTTCTAGGCCGATTAAGAACTATTTAACACCACCAATCGATTCGTAGCCCTTGAATTAAGGGGATAGGGTACCCTTGTTGCATTCATATTGCTTATTTTGCAGGTTGGTGATTGAACCCGATCGGAGAAGATGACCAGAGCTTTGCTCCGGTGCTTCTGACTCAGAGGCTTGTAACCCTTACCTATTTATGGGTTCAGAAGGATGAATGGATGTATCATCGCCCCAGCGGTTCACCTTGCGTGCACTATGTCATCCTCCCTATCAGGTCGTGGGTTCAAACTCCACCTTTTGCAACTTTTTCTATTTTGCATTGCAGGTTTCCAGATTTCCAGAAGTTACGCCCCAGAAGCTCCAGCTTCTGGATCCTTTCCAGCCAAAAGTGCCAACTTCTAGGCATCACCAACACTAGAAGCTCCAGCTTCTAGGCCTCATCAGCAGCAGGAGTGCCAACTTCTAAGTCTCCCAGCGCAGAATTCCTCCAGAAGTTCCAACTTCTGGATGGCCCCAGACGTGAAGCCCCGGCTCCACGGATGCCCCTTCGAGTCTCGAGCTCCGACACGGACCTTTCGATGCGAAACCCAGTGCCAACGGCGCCTCAAGACGAAACCCGTGTGCCAACTGGTGCCTCAAAAAAGAAACTCCCAAAAGCTCCAGCTTCTGGGATGGCTTCTGTCAGAAGCTCTCCAACGTTTTTTTAATATATTTTCCACATTTTTCTTATTTTACTTATTTAATAATTAATTAATTTAATTACTAATTAGGTTAATTAATTTATGATTAATTAGATAACTTTCACTAATATTTTCTTTTATTTAATTTAATTAATTAATTTAGGTTAGTATTCACTAATATTTTTTTAATTAAAATCAACTAGATCTAGGTCATTCTCACATATACTCAAATTCCAAAAATACCCAAAAATATTAGGACTAGTTTTCTTTTCTGCTATTTATTTTCTCGCATTTTTAATTCTAGAAAGGTTGTATAGGTCGCAAATTTTTATCATGTAATAGCGTAGGATTTTACTTTCCGCACTTTACTTTCCGCACCTCCTATTATGTATCTGCCCCAAAGCCATGTAATAGCGTAGGACCCTTTATATTTCTGCAATTTACTTTCTGCACCTATTAAAATGCTAGTAATTAGGTGTGTATGGCAAGATAAAAAAATCAATCTAGACCACTAATACAAGATAAAATATCTGAATACAACACTCATCTCACACATGCACCCCTTAGGGTATTCTCTCTCGTTGCCTTATAAATGGTCAAGTCCCTCGAACGTGGGGATATCTTAGCACGGTTGCCTACGAAATATCATCATAGTCCCGTTGACTTAAAAGACCATAGTCCATCGATGTTGCCTAAACGAATACATGATCTAGTCCCTCGATTGTTGCCTACGAAAAGTGATGATCGTCCCTACAAATGTGCAAGGATACTCCTACAAGTTGCCTTCTATGACCATCCGATGTCCCTTCGAATGACCCTTTAAATCCAACAAATAAAGTTACCTGCCAAACAATGGTATGGATAGCTTTATTTTAAAGGAAAGCAAAATAACACGGAAACGACCGTTCTGAGTAGGTAATAAGTCTCATTTGCTTGCTCAAATCCTTTTTTACACCTCACACTTTTCTCAAAAACTTTTCCAAAACAAAACATTTCCAAACACTTCGTATACATTCCAGTGTGAATCATTATGAAGTCAAAGCGAAATGCCTTTTCAAAACATTTTCACACACAGAAAGCAAATTTCAAAGTGAGCTAAAGCAATTACGAGCCCGTAGATAACTACGGATGGAAAGGGTGCTAACACCTTCCTTTTTCATAACCAACTCCCTTACTCAGAATCTAACGAAGGTCTTTTCCTGTTCTTTTCGCCTTCCCTTAATTGGATAAAAGAAAAGTCGGTGGCGACTCTTGTTATCCTACTGTTGGTTGTTCGATGTTTATTTTAAACAAGAAAGTTCAGTTGCTTAAGGCTAAGCTCAAAGTTGGAATTAGAATGTTTTTGGTAATGTGCATGAGAAGGTCAAAAATTATTTTGAGCAACTTTATCTTATTCAGCAAGTTATTCATGCGGATGGTTATTCTAAGAAAATGATGTTGAAAGAAAAGTGTGTGCAAACTGACTTGGAGAAAATGTTTGAGATGGAAGAAAATTTTTGGAAGGAGAAATCCAGGGTCGATTGGCATCTTGATGGTGATCGAACCATATCCTTTTTTCACATAATGGCGAAGATAAAGGGATCTCGTAATTTCATTTCTCATCTCTTGGATTATGACAATATCCTGCTGGAATTGGACAACATAGCCTTCCACGCCACAATTTATTTTTCTAACTTGTTTGTTAATTCAGCTACAAGTCAAGACTTTGCAATTTTAGAGGATATCATTTCTAATTTGATGTCGGATCAAATGAATCTGCTTTTGAAAGCCTCCTCGTCATTGGAAGAAATAAAAAATGTGGTTTTTTTAGTTTGAGCAAAGATAGTGCACTGGGCCCGGATGAGTTTGGATGTTTTTTCCAAATATACTGGAATATTGTGCATATCAGCGTGTCTAAAGCTTTTTTTCAATTCTTCAATCAAAATTGGATTCTTCCAAACTTCAACACTAGCACCATTGTGCTGCTGACCAAGATAAAAGATTATGATTCTTTAGACAAGTTTCGTCTGATTTCTTTATCAAACTTCAAATTCAAGATTATTTCCATAAAAAATGCGGATAGGTTAGCATCATTCATGCCTCTGCTGATTTATAAGGAACAAAAAGGATTCTTTAGGGGAAGAAACATCAAGGATTGTATTTTTTTATCCTCAGAAGCTTTTAATATTCTAGATAAAAAAGTTTAGGCGGTAATCTTGCTTTTCAAGTCAATGTAAATAAAGCTTTTGATACTTTAGATTAGAATTCTTACTCAATATCCTTGCCTATTTTGATTTATATCCTAGATTTATCAGCTGGATTTCAACCATTCTTAATTATGTGCACATGTCTGTTATGATCAATGGTTCCCTTCATGGTTATTTCAAATTCTCCAGGGGGTGACGGAAGGAGATCCACTCTCTTTTTTGCTTTTCTGCTTAGCTAAAGAGGTGTTAAGTAGAGGTATCACTGATTTAGGGTCTAAGGGTTGTTTGAAACTGTTGTTGGGTTCTCGTAATGCTCTTTTTCCTACTCACACTCTTTATGCCGATGGTATCCTTAATTTCTACATATGCACAAAATCTAATATCACTGCTCTTTTTTCTCTCTTTGATTGTTATGCTAAGGCTTCGAGTTAGATCTTTAGCACCCGAAAATATTCTCTTTATGTCGGTGGTATGAATCATAGTAAGCTGAATTATTTACTTGATATCATGGGTTTCTGCAAAGGCTCTTTTCCTATGCAATATCTTGGGGTGCCTATTTTAAAGGGAAAGTGAAAATTGATCATATTTTCCCTTATGCAGACAAAATGGTTTCTAAGTTGGCTACTTGGAAGGGTTTTTGTTATCTATTGTTGGTAGAGTGCTTCTGGTTGAATCATTTATTAAGTCTATGATTATGCATTTCATTGGTGTCTACTCGTGGCTTGTCTCCCTCTTAAAACATGTTGAAAGGGCATGTAGAAACTTCATCTGGAGCGGCAACTCCAATCAAAGAAAGATGGTCATGGTGTCGCGAAAAAAGCTATGACAGCCAAAAGATTTGGGGGGATTAGGCATTAGATATCTTATTTGTCTCAACAAAGCTTCTAATTTTAAACTTTGCTTGGATTTTTTAGACTCAAAGGAAGATTAGGGTTTTTGTTCATGTAACTTGTGTTTATGGTTTTATTCCTCTCTCCAATTTAATTTGGTTTTTGATTGTTTTAGTCAAAATTTGCCAAAGGGGGAGATTGTTAGTTCCATGATTTTTTTTATTGGATAAATTTTGTTAAAACATGTTTCTACTAATTTTGAGAAAGATTTTTTAACATATGCATCAACTGCCATAGCAATTTTAGTTGTTCATAGTTTTTCAGTCAGATGTCAAAGCAAATGTTGTGACATCCTGGTCTTATGGAAGCAGACACTGCTACTGGATTTTATCCTTGAAGATTTAATTTGAAGAGATGAGTATCTGGAATATTTTTTACTCATTACAGACACATGCCAATCAAGGATTTTGTTAGAAACAAGTGCATATTTGATTGGTTACTAAAAAGGATCAATTGAGATTTTTTAGGAAAATTTTTATGAAGATTGTTTCTGTTTTTGTAAAGAATATTTTGCAGGAATTTTTCAGCTAAAGATTGGATTTGATTGAAGAGTCCATGCCAGTCCAAGCCCAACTGCATAAGTTATATAAGGATTCATCCAAGACCTAGTTTTTAATAAGCATAGTTTATTGTAAAACCTTGTGAAAATAAGGGTTTAGGATTTTGGTAGTTCCTAAGGTTCTTCGCGTGTGCTTTTGTATGTCATTATGTATCTCTGATACATTTGAGTTGACTGATTGTTGCTTGTTTATCAAGCTATTATTCTCCTTGAAGTTGTGAAGCAAGAGTGAGTGTTGTTCTTAGTGAAGCTTTTAAGCAAACTAAGTATTTGTAATTTGGAAGTGTGTTCTTCTTGTTTGGTTTATTCAAACATTCATTGGGATTGGTCTTTTATCACTATGGTGATTGTGAGTGAGAGTGATTCTCATATCTAGGAGGTATCTTGGTAGACGTTGAACTAAGTAGGGATTAACTGAAAAGTTATAAATGGTGGAATTTAGCTTCAAATTAATACTGCTAATAGTGGATTTCCTTCCTGGCTTGGTAGCCCCATAGTAGGTGAGTTGCACCGAAATGGTTTAACATATTGTTGTGTTCTTTAAGATTCTGCATTTTACTTTTTGCACAATCTTGTTGCTTTTCTACATGTTTGTTTTATGTTAGCAAATGTTATAACATTTGTAGTGACATTGTGTATTGTTGAGACATCAATCTTAATATCTGATTTTGTGTGTGCCAGAATTTCGGTTATGATGATGTTGCTATGATGGTGTTATTAAGATGAATTACACTACTATTTGTTGTGATGATGTTGGCATACAAATTCAAGAGTGTACCAATGTGTATGTGTTGTTGATGATGATGTTATTGCATGTTATAATTCATGCATCAATGATGTCAGAACTTTGGTTCTATTATGATGTGGACTCAATTCCTATGGTGATGGTTCGAGTCGAGTAGCTAATTCCTTTTCCCGAGGAATTAGTAAAGTGTTACCTATGGTGATGGTAGTGATTTATTATGCTCCAGTTCAAGAGGAAGCAAGATCTTATGATGGGGATCTTGATCCTATAGCGAGGTTCAGGGAGCGAAATGAGCTTGTTTGTTCATAATTGGTACCACATGCATTTAGTCAGTGATGTTGCATTAGCATTCTATATGGAATTGCATAAATCTATTTATGCTACATGATGTGGTGATATGTGTGCGTGCTTATGTGAATATGTGTGAACTTTGTGATGCTATGTTGTATATGAATTGTTTATGATGTTTGTGTGAGTTTATGATTTGTTGAAGTTCATGACGCTAATTGAAAAAATTCGATTACGAACAAAAACAATAAAGTCGCCACCTAATTTTATTTATTCCTAATGAGGAAAGGGAAAATATAGATAAAACCCGAGGAATGAAATGTGAAAAGGAATGGTCTTCGAGACCAAGAGATGCGGGTTCGGGAGTCGGTTATGCAAGGGGAAGGTATTAGCACCCCTCACATTCATCGTACTCGATGGGACCCATTTAGTTCTAAGTGTGTTTGTGTGTTTAAAATTAAATTTTCAATCTTTTAATTATTATATGCGAAAAGAGAAATGAAAAGAGAAACATGTTTTAATTTTTTGAAAGTGTGCTCGCCAAGATGTTAGAATCTCGTGCCTACGTATTTCCTAAATGCGATGAGAAAGTCAGAGTTTACATAGTTCTCGGTTGCGAGAACATGTGTTGGTTGGTTGATTTTATTTATGAAAATAGGAGCTTAATCGTATGTGGACGATAAGACATCACTAGTGCAATTCGCGTGTGTGCGAAAGGAGATCGCGTGTGAGCGATGTGAGTTTGAAAAAAGGACTTGCACGTGGGCAATGTTTGATGAGTTGAATTGATTTTAATTGTGGGTGAAAAGTACCGAACAATAGGACTAGCATCCTACGATTCAAATACTAGAAACCAGAGGAGCTCAATGCTCAACGAGTCGTCTATCATCCCAAAAAGTTTTCTTGTGAAAAAATGAGGTGAAGCAAAGTTCACGTTATTAAGAGTCTTTAAACAATTGGACTAGCATCCAACGATTTAAAGACTTGGAGTTTATTTGGCACAAGTTTTTTAAACAATTGGTCTAGCAACCAACGATTTAAATACTTGGGTTTTATTATGAAAGAGTTTTGAAAATGCACTCGACGTTGGATTGAGGTTTGAAAATTTATCATGAAAGGTCTTAAAGATGAGAAGAGAATTGATTTGGGCTATGATTAACCAAGAAAGCTCGATTAATCTCGAGAGAATAGACAAGTGTCTACTCCCTATCATGAGGCCCTTATTGAATGATAATTTGGTATGTGGACCAAGGCGCGAGAATGGAAATGAAACGAATAAATATATACAAGTATGAAATAAAACGAATAAATGAATTAAAAGCCCATACAAGGTGGTTTGCACAAATGATAAGACAATTAACAATTGTGTAGGTGCATGCGCGAAATAAATTTAATCGACTAATTAAACGAAACTAAATCAAGTAATTAGTTTAATAAAATTAATTAGATGGACTAATCAATTTTAAATAACCTAATTAGATAATTAAATAATGTTTAACTAATAAACTAAAGCCTCGTTGTAAGCCCAAGAGCAAGCGTGGTGTGTGCACAAATGTGTGGCCGTTGCGACGCTTCTAAGCTTTGTCGACTCAAGGTTAAAAATGGCTTGCACGAGTATTAGTTTGAAATATTTGGTTTGTGCATGCGATGAATAATTAAATGATAACGCAATAAAATATTTACTAACTATTACATCATGTGGGGAGTGGGGGTACAAATTTACAAATGGGGATGAAATAGATTAATTACAAGTTCATACGAATGTACAGGAGAGATAAATAATAATTCCATAATTAAAATAAAGCAAGATTAATTCTTAAAAAAAACTATTTAATAAAAGAATTTTTTGATTATTTAAAAATGTCTAGAGAAGAAATTCAACCTAAATTGTTATTAAAATTTTTGGAATGAAACTATTATATATTAATCTAAGAGATAACTATATATTTTTGAAGTTTTTTTTTCGAAATAAATACTAAACAACCTAATAAAAAATTAATAAAGACTGAGTTAAAATAATTTAAATATTAAAATATAATTATTCTAATTAAACTAATAAGTAACATCTAAAATGAGGTGTAATAAAACCATAGGAATGATAGATTAGCAAAAGTGTCCAATTAGAGTTAAGCCCAAATCCATTTACTAATCTTATCTAAAATTCTATTTTCATGGTCAAAAGAGCAAAACAACACCAAAATGTAAAGAAAATTTTAATATACAAAACTAAACAAAATTATACTAAACTAATATCAAATTATAAATTTAAAATCAAATCTTATTTTTATATGAAGCAAAAAAATTATTAATTAACAAAACAAAATAGAAAAATAACATCTAAATAAAATTATCAAAAAGTAATAGGCATAAAAAAAGGGTAAATCAATGGTGTACAAAAATTTGTTGGGAGAGGAAGCTAATGGAGGTGGTGATACCGCGACGGAAGGGACAGCGGTGAGATTGGAGTTGCTTAATAACAGAGGGTGGATTTACGGTTGTTGTTGATGAGGGAGTGAAGAGTGTTGTTTTGGTATTGTTTTTCTGGATCAAGTTTGTTAGATGATGGTGATAATAAAAGAAGGGTGAGAGGTTTTTTCTGTGAGAGAGTGAGGTTCTGTTAGTGTGGTGGTTGTTAAGATGAAGAAGAAATGGGTAAGGTTTCGTGAGAAAGATGAAGATAGTTATTTTGCGCTTGTTGTTTTTTTTCTTTCTTTTTGAACAATGATATCTCATAAATTAAGTTTAGTTAAATGTTATAATGTCAAAACTATCCCTAACGACTAAATGGACCACAAAAATAGAAAGTATAAAAAATGATAAATCCAAAAGTATTTTTGTTTGAATTTTCTAAAATAAATATTGAACACCTAAAATTGTCAAAAACGATAAAAGTTTGGATAATAAATTATCCGAAAAAATAAAAAGAGTACATTAAAATAAACTATGGGTCTCAAAGATTCAAGAAAAATTATAGAAAAGATCAAAATCGGAATAAAATGATAATAAAGAATACTCGACTTTAAAACACTTACGGTCAAAAACGAGACTAAAAAATGTATCGAAAAATTAGAGAGAACACATTTTCATGATCTACGCGACACATAGATTCATAAAGCAGTGAGTTAAAGGCGAAAACTTGAAATATTTTCCCGCTAATTTTTCGCACAATGTTGAATCACTTTTAACAGTCTGTTTATAAAACCAAAAATTCAATATTATCGACATATGATCAACTTAACATGATACAAGAAACAGGTAGAGAGATAAAAATGCATGAAATAAAATAACGGGTATTTACAACTACAAAATGATACAAATGTCGATTTAAATTGACTTTTGGTCAACTTAAATACGACTAATGTTGCAGATGCAATGAATGGATGATTGCTTAATGTCGATGACCTAATGGAAGCGTATGCAGATGAATAATGATGGCAAGATGAAAATATATGATGTGCTAATGCAGCTAAAAAACTCAGGGTGAAATTTAGGGTGTGACAGAAGTTATTAATGATTTTAAATAATTGATGCAATCTATCTTCCCTTATGTTGTTTATAATTGATTATGATTACTCCCCGCTTTTGTTTGAATGTTGCCTCCACGTGGGTAACATGCAAATACTTAGGAGTAGATTTCATAGAAGTGGAATCTAGCCACTCGAGACTCTCTTTAGTTTATCGTTTTATATAGTAGAATCCTGCTCTGATTCAGGTAACATCGGGTTGGGGTTAACGTTCGATTTCTAAACTACTATGTCGCTTATTTTAGAATCAATTTCCAATTATTTTGTTGAAATGTTTATGTGACGGTTTGAGTTGAGTATCGAAAATATTTGTTATTATTATTAAAGTTGGAGTTTAAGACATACCACTAAGTGTTGTATTACTTACTATGATTACCTGATGATGATTTCGTTGCAAATATTTTCATATGAGTTTGGGTGTCGTGTATACATCATAAATGTGCATGTGAGAAAAGTTAAATACTTTGTCGTAACCCATGTTATGAAGCAAGATATGACGTCTTTATGAAGTGTGAAGCTCTTGTGTTGTTGTTTTAATTTATTTATTTGTAAATTATACATGTGGTTTAGAAGGGTGTTACATGATTCACTATTCAAATATTCATAAACCCTAAAAACCCTTTTGCATTACTCACACGAGTGTAATACGGTGAACTGACTTTGAGATTTTTGTATCGCAAATGTGCGGATAGCAAGAGTCGCCACCGACTTTTCTTTTATCCAATTAAGGGAAGGTAAAAAGTACAGAAAAAGACCTTCGTTAGATTCTGAGTAAGGGAGAAGGTTATGAAAAGGGAAGGTATTAGCACCCCTTTCCATCCGTAGTTATCTACGGGCTCTTAGTTGCTCTTAGATCACTTTAAAATTGTGCTTTCTGTGTGTTTAACAAAAAATGTTTTGAAAAAGGCATTTCGCTTTGACTTTGTAATGATTCATGTAGGAATGTATACAAAGTGTTCGGAAATGTTTCGTTTTGAAAAGAGTTTGAGCTTTGACAAAAAGTGTGAGGTGTAAAAAGTATTTGATTTGAGCAAGCAACTAAAAGTCTTATTACCTACTCAGAATTGGTCGTTTCCATGTTATTTTACGTTCCTTTAGAATAGCGTTATCCGTACCATTAGTTGGTAGGTAACCCTATTCGTTGGATGTAGAAGGGACATTCGAAGGGACATCGTACGGTCATAGAAGGCCACTTGTAGGAGTATCCTAGCATATTCGAAGGGACTATCATCATTTTTCGTAGGCAACAATCGAGGGTCAAGATCATGTATTCGTAGATGACATCGTGGGTCTATGATCTTTGTATCGGAGGGACCATGATGATTTGTTTTGAAGGCAACGGTGCTAGAATACCTCTACGTTCGAGGGACTTGACCATTTGTATTCGTAAAGGCAACGAGAGAGAATTACCCTAAGGGGTGCATGTGTGAAGAGAGTGTGTCAAATTCAGATATTTTATCTTGCCATTATGAGTGATCTATGTCCAATTTTATCTTGCCATACACGCCTAATTACTAGCAGTTTATAGGGTGCAGAAAGTAAAGTGCGGAAAGATAAAGTCCTACGCTATTACATGGCTTTGGGGCAGATACATAATGAGAGTGCGGAAAATAAAAACCCTAATTAAACTATTACATCCCATAGGCAATTACATAATTGAAAAAGAAAAGCAAGAAAAATCGTCCGAAACGGTATAACCTGTGAACAGATGCAAAATCGGAAATACGAGAAAATTGCAATAAGAGGAAAATGTTAGTAAAACAAATATTTTTGAATGAGGAAAAAGGTTTTGTGTTAGTAATGACATTAATATGATAAAATAAATTTATGGTAATTTTTGGAATTGATTTGATAATTTAAAAACAATTAAAAGTCATTTAAATGATTAATTAGTAATTAAATTAAATATGCATGCAAAAATAATAATTTTAATTTTAAAAATTAAATAAGTATTTTTCTGATGATTATGCAAAAAATAAATATTTTTGGAGTTTTCTAGATGCATGATAAAAATATTAAAGATAAATTAAAATGCATGAAAATATTAAAGAAAATAAAAAATAAAAAAAACATGTTAGTTTTGTAAAGAGTTAAAAAAGATGGTCTTGCCAGGGATCGAACTGGAGACTTCTTGCTGAAAACTTAAGCATGCTTGCCTCTACCACTGGGCCAAAGTGCACTTGGTGTTTGGAAATTGCAAAGTGTTGTTTTTAAACGAATCGTGTCATGAGTATGCTTCAAAACACAGTCAACACGCGTGGACCCCAGCTGGAACGGATGGACGAATCAGATTGCTTCCTCGCGCCACGCAAGCTCACGCCGGAGTCAACAAAGTCCACGACGCCGGAGCCCTAGCTCCGGTCGTCTTCTCTGATTGCTCAAACCTTCAAACCTGAAAAATACGCAAAATAAAAAGGCAAAAGGTACCCTACCCCCCTAAATCGAGGGCTGCGAACACGATGGTGGTGTTCGTTTGCCCTGAAAATGCTTGTATCAACCGGTTTGATTCAAACAGTTCAAAAAGCCCTAGCCATGGTGATTCGAGTTCTACGCGTGCAAGCTTACATGTAATGCATCATTCATGATCTAAAGAGTGTCCTGAGTCCAAATATGCAAGCAAAAACAATTAGTAACGCATGAATAATGAAAATCGAAATTCAAAAATATACCAAATCGGAGCAAGCTTGGGAACACGATCTGGGCAGTCTTGGCTTCAAGTAAGGGTTGGTATTGGCTCCTGGGAACCTCAGGAACATGTTTGGATGGCTGGAACACCTTGAATCTTGCTGGAAGTTGGAATTCGAATTTCACAACTTTGTGAAATTTTTGAACAAAATAAGGGTTGTTGTAGGGGCTATGGTTTCGTCCTTTGTCTTGTGTAATGAGCTGGGTATTTATAGAGTGAAGAGTGAGGGCAAAGAGAGTGATAAAAGATCTCCTCTTGAATGCAAAAATAATTTCCTTTCCAATAAAATCAAATCTTTGAAAATTTGATTTTCTCTTCCATATGCAAGCTAGCACGAATTTGGCAAGTTATATGGGCTATCTTGGACCTCAAGTTTGATAAAAATCCAATCCATTTGAAAATATATCTTGTTTTCATATTTTATATAATTTAAATTTGAATTAAATGGTTTTAATTTCAAAAATAAATCAAAAAAATAGAATGTGGTCATGGCAAGGCATCAATAGGTCACAAATAATATTATGATCAAGTTTGGATCATAAAATTATAGGCCCATTTGGAAAAAATTGGATTTTGACAAATATCTCATTTTGTGCAATTGTTCAAAAATGCCCAACTTGTACAAGGTGTATTTTTCTCAATTTTCCACATTTTTCAATGTTCTTGGACTTTTTAGAAAGCTATAAGTGTCCTCTAAACAACCTCTTTAGTTTCATCTCAATTGGAGTTTCCATGCTCAATAAATCTTCAAAACAAAAAGTTGACTTTTAGTTGACTTTGAAAAGGACCTGTAATGTTTTGATCCATACATTCCAAATGAAGCATTTTTTGAACATTCTTTTGAGACATGAAGTTGTAGAGAATTGAATTTCCTTCAAAATTAGAGGTCGTGGAAAAATTTCTGAGAAAGTATGAAGAAGTTGTGCTCAGTCAAAGTTCAGTTGACTTTTCACTAAAAAACCCTAATTTGGAAAGTTTGACTTTTGAGCAAATCTTGAGTTTTCTTGATGAATCATGATCAACCCTTGATCAAATGATGAATGTGACTTCAAAATGAGGATGTTGACTAAAAATCAGGAAGTTTGACTGTATGTTGACCACGTTGACTTTCTCGTCTAATTGATTTTCAACCATCTGAGCAATTGTCTGAGGAAACTTGGCTTGTGAGGCTTGAAACTTGACATGGAGAATCTTTGAAGCACATGAGGAGGCATGATGACCATTGGAGATGTTGGAAGTCCATCTGGATCTGAGAAATGCCAAACCCTAGTTTGGGTTGATTGTCTAGGAGAGGGTTTGTCTGATCAACCCTTGAGGAATCCTTGAGTATGGATGTATGAAATGTCTTGAGGAGTTGGAGGGCAAATTTTGGGGTATGACAACGAGCAGGGGTCATCTCATTGTATTGATCACAAGTACAATTAGAATCTACTGTGGGGCCTTTATAAAATGGCATAGGCATCTCCTTCACTCAATATTTTGTTGCCTTAATCACATTTACATTATGGTGAGATGAGTTACCATCGCCATTAACAATACAGATGGTAGAGAGAATGAGGTCATAACGAAGATGTGAGCCACTATGGAGAAATTACATTGTTTTAGCCAAACCTTGAAGGGAAGCATCTTAACCGTTCAAGTACGGTGTTACGATGAAAACCTACTGTTGCACCCCAAATTTTACCCTGATTTTTTCACATTCATTTATTTATATCATATTTAATTTTTACTTGCGTATTTCTATTTTATTCGCATTCCTGTGTTAAATTTAATTTTCATTCATATCTTTTGCATTTCTCGCGCATTTTTCTATGGTATGTTGGTTTAAATTTTTCATCTGATTATATTTTCTTTTTGAGCAATTTATATTTAAATTTTTACTAACATTGTGATAAAATATAAAAAAATCGCGTCTTTCCCTTTTGTTGGTTATTTAAATTTTTTATTTTTAGTATTGTAAAAATTATATTTATAAGAAATATATAGATTTTCTTTTTATTTAATTTAGAGTTTAATTTTTATTTAGTTAATATAATTTATAATTATAAGTATGTAAATATCTAAGCAAGAGGGTCTGTTGGTCTTTTTACAATACCTAGATGAGAGTTGTTTGGCTATAAAGAAGGAAACGGAGGCCAATAACCGGGGGACCAATTTTGAAACACAGAAACAGAGGCAACGGATAAAAAAACAAAAGTTATAAAAAAAATCATCTTCATCTTGTCTTCAGCCTCTTCCTCCATCGCCGTCCCTTCCCTCACTCCATATCCCTTTTGTTACCTGCTTCCCTGTACCCTCCGTCAACTCCCTTCATCTCCACGCCGTTATTCCGCCGTAACCCTCTTCCATTTCACCTCCTTTCCCTGTCGCTGCTACTTCCGTGAAACTCCCACCGTATCTGTCGGTCCCTGCTACTCCGACCTCCCGCGTCTCTCTCTCACACCTTCGACCTAACCTCCATCTCCGCTACCCATCCACGCTACCATTCCCTCTGTTTCTGCCTCACAAACCCCCGTCTCAATCTCCCTTCCAGCCGCAGCCTTCACCAACCGAAACACTCACCGTCCCCATTCTCAACCCCATAATAGAAATCAACCCCTTTCATCTGCCTCGACAGAAACTCACCTCTGTTTCTCACTCGCTGCTGCCATACCCCCATCAGCCGCTTCATCATTCCTCTCCGATTCTGCCCTCACCGCAACGTCGACAACAACAATTTTCTCATTCAACGAGTGCTACCCACAACAAATGAACACTTGGTGGAGTCAGTGTTTCGCGTTTCTCGCTCAGACTGAAGAATAAATCTTCAAGTTCACCCACTTTAGGTTTGTTTCGATGTATATGTCAGAACTTCACTTTGCTATGTGTTTGTGTTCAGTTTTTGATTATGAAATTGGAACTGTAATGCTGTCTGTCTCTTCTACATTTATGCTGCTGAAAAAGGTTACATTCTGAGTTGTTATGCTGCCTAAACGATTGTAGTTATGTTTATGTTTTTTTTCCTGAGTTTAGTAGTACATTGCAAAAGCTCTGCGAAATAAGTTTGGGCTTGATATAGTTTTCTGAACTGTTGGTGTTGTATCAAGTTTAAAACGAATGTCATAATTCTGCTGGGTCGATACTTGTTATGCGGGCTAAACTTGAGCAAAATTTTGATATCAAGGTTTCATTAGTTTTCTTGTTTCATTCTGTGACCTAAAAAACCGAAATTATCTTAAGTTTATTTGATTGAAAATGCTCAAAATCATGTGGCTGTATTGAAAGCATTGGAATTGCGAGTGAAGCAATATTAGTTTGGTTTCGATGAAGGTGATGATGTTTCCGCGTTTATTCGCGAGAAACCTAGCCGAGAAACCATTTGGCATTTATTTGTTTAGTTTCAATGACGGTTTAATGATTATACCGCGTTACTCGCGTGTAAATCTAACCGAGAAACGTGTGGGAATATCGTGTTTTGTAATTTTAATTGAATTTGGATTTAGTTTCGATGAAGGTAATGGTAATATTGCGTTTATTCGCGAGGAACCTAGCCGAGAAACTATGCGGGCAGCTTTGTTGTTATTCCCTTTGAGGCGATTTCGAACGAGAATGTTTGTTGTAACATTGTTTTTACCGCTATTCTCAATTAAAGTGCAAACCGTGTCGATTTTGTATATGCGTGTTTAGTTTTGATGAAGGTGATTTAGTTTCCGCGTTTATTCGCGTAGAAACTAACCGAGAAACCATTAGAATATCCTCTTGTTTTCATTTTAATTTCAATCGTAGTTTTTGTTTGAATAATATTCAAGAATAGTTTCAATGACGGTTTAACGATAATACCGCGTTATTTCGCGTGTACATCTAACCGAGGAACTTTGAGGGCAATATATCATTTATTTTGAGCGA
This sequence comes from Vicia sativa, assembly GCA_021764765.1. Classification (NCBI taxonomy): domain Eukaryota; kingdom Viridiplantae; phylum Streptophyta; class Magnoliopsida; order Fabales; family Fabaceae; genus Vicia; species Vicia sativa. Next base: position 283,143,780 of record CM038792.1, read on the forward strand.
ATTTGTGTAGAAAGTCATTTTATTTCAAGAATAGTTGATAACATAACGGCTGCCCGGTGTTGTCTTGTTTAATACTAACTTGCGTTGTAATTAATTCTCCATATTTCGATTTTATTATAACTTGAACTTTCTTTGATTTTAATTCATTTGTGTATTGAAATATTCGAATGACCGTTTGCTTAATTCTTCATCTCATTCATGTATATTATACTAACTTCGTCCGATTCTATTACTAACCATTTTTCGATTTATTGCAATCTTATTCCACACTATGCTACTAATGTATCCATTACTTGTGAAGATATCCGAGGGTGGTCCGAGCATGCATTTTCTTTTAAGTGCATCGACATACACTTTTATTTATATACTGTTATTTATAATTATGTTACTGTTTTGATTCAATATTTAGTAATGTATGTATAGATATACTCATTATTTTTATGTTTTATTTTTATACTGTAAATATAATTATACTTAGTACTATTTTTATTTCATATATTTAGTATTGTAAATATATATTATATACATACTATTATTATTATACTTTATCTATTAATTCGTAAATAAGTTTGAATTTAATTATATTAATCTTCTTTGTGTTGCAATTTTAAATTTTTAATTCAATTTAATTTTTGAATATGTATGAACACAAGTATATTATTTAATTTCTTAGAATTAGTTCATATAATCTATTCTATATAATAAAATAAAATGCAATAATTAATATTTAAGTTTCACCGCATTTAGTTTCTGTTGTATGCTTTTACATATTTAATTTATCATTTCTTCTTTAATTTAATTTATCCCCATTTGGAAAAATGTATCCCAATCCCCTTGTTGCGTTGTAAATAATTTTATCGCTTTCTATTTTATTTTACCGTTTAATCCCCATTTACATTTGATGTATCCCTCTCCCAAGAACAAATCTTGTAATAATTATCTAGTGCACATTTATTTTATTTAATTTAACTGTCACTTACACAAAACCAAAAAAAAATCTTTTTTAAACTAATAATTGTAAATCATTTTTAACCCGTAAGTCGACAAAGCTTCGAAGCGTCGCGATAACCACACATGCACACATGTACGCTTGATCCTGGGCCTTCTTACAGTCAGCCTATTTCGATTAATTGTTCCAATTAGTCGTTATAGTAGACTAGCCCACTTTGCTAGTACACATGTAATTTAATTGTTTTATACTTAGGTTGGCCACCTTGTATGGGCTTTGTCGATTTTACTTGTGATTTACAATTATCTCGATCCTATTCTTTCTCCATTCACCAAGAATTTAAAACACTTTCAATAAAAGTCGACCCAACGTCGAGTCTTCTTCTCAAACCTCGATCCAACGTCGAGTTATTTTTCAAAAATCAATTTTTCTACAAAACAAAAAAAACATGGTGCTATGGTATTTAAGTAAATCGTTAGAGGATAGCCCGACGATTTAATTAAAATGTAAAGTATTTGGGCCATTAGAGGGTAACCCAATGACTTAAATACTTTATTCCATACACTTAATAAAAGTGAACTTTGTTTCACCTCACTCTTTTCATAATAAAGATTTTGGATGAGAGATGATCGGTTGACCTCAATCACCAATCTCGAGTATTGAATCGTTAGAGGATAGCCCAACGTTTTGGTACTTGTCATCTACAATTTAAAATCAATTCCAACACATTCAATATCTTTTGTGCGCTCTAAGCACCTTTTACCTTTAAAACCTTTTTTCAAGATTAGACATGATTCATTTATAAATGAGATGCTTCTTCCTCTATTCCCAAGGTTATCGACTTCTCCACTTGAGTACCAGAGGCGTTCTCAAACCCTCCCTCATGTTGGTGCGTAGTCCTTTATTATTCATCACACCTTGTGGACGTTAGACGAGTCTTCTCCTTTAAAAATGACGACTTGTCTTTTCATTTAAAATCAATCAACAAACAATCATTTTCTAGCCGAACTACGGCGCTCTGACTTTCCCATTGCACGAGGGAATACGTAAGCACTAAGTCTTACGACCAAAGGCGAGCAAAAATAATAAAAACATTTCTCCTCTCTTTCTTTCTCTTTTCAAAACTTAGAAGATCGTAAAATTTTCACACTAACACACAAACACACTTTGAACTAAATGGGTACCATCGAGTACGATGGATGTGAGGAGTGCTAATACCTTCCCCTTGCATAACCAACTCCCGAACCTACAACTCTTAATTTCGTAGACCGTCTTATCCGATTTTTGTGGTTTTTATCTATATTTCCCCGTTTTTTTTAGAACAAATAAAATTAGGTGGCGATTTCATTGTTGTTTTTGAAAATTATTTAATTGATTTTTAAAAAAAAACGAGTTGCTTCACCTACCAGAACACAATGATGTTCTCTCTCCGACGAAATTTGCGGCAGTATAGTACAAGGAAACTTCAAAGTGCCATCATTGGTGAAGTTTGATGGAATTAATGAACCCACGTGATCACATTTCCAACATCAACACTTATATGGTGTTAATTAGTATCCAAATCCTTGAAATAAAAGGTCTTGTCCAGTAATTTCAAGGAATTAGCTCTTAGGTGGTACATGAGTCTTCCTTGCCTTTCGGTGACCACTTATCCAGATCTCTCGAGGAAATTGATCCATCAGTTTTCAGGAAGTAAACACCAAAAATATTAGCAACTAACTATTTGATGCTTGTTAGGGGCACTTTGAGTCCTTGAGGGAGTATATCTAATATTGCAATGAGGCAACTATAAAAGTGGTACCTCCAAACAAGGAAATATTTGCATGAGCATTTCAAAATGGTTTAAAGGTCGGACACTTCAACGACTATCTAGTCCAAAATCTGATTTTTTTTCAAAGAAAGTCATGAATGTCATAGAACATGTTGTTGGTAGGTCTGGTTCGTTGCAACAACAACGCCTAAGCCACTATATTATTTCCCTTTAGGGATAAGATGATTTTCAAATGTAGTGGGAAGCCCATAAATTACTTTGCACATCTCAACACCCACCGAGTGAAAATATGGCGTAAGTTCTTCACACACACGTCATCCCACCTCTGCCAATTCCGAAGTCAAAAAACATGGGACCCAAACCTAATAGGTGGTTCAAATATCACTAGGTTAAGGGCCATCAAACTCATAATGCCCACCAATTCAAGAGAAAAGGTTGAGTGCTTTATTCAACAAGGCCCCTTAAAGAAGTATGGCAAAGAAAGCTCTCAACAAATAGGTGTGCGTCCTAAGACTAAGGTCAAGACCAACCCAAAAATCATAGATCTAAAAAAGACAAAGAGTCAAAGAGAATAGGGGGACGGATCGATCTGCCATAGATTTAATATTATCACGAAAAGGTGTTCTTAAAGTGGAAAAACATGAAGATTACTCAAAAGAAATGGAGTGTCATTATCAAAGTTTTAGAGTATATTATATTTATATTATTTAATAGTGTGACACATATTTTATATAGTTTGATATTTATATAATGCAAACATTAGTAATTGTATTCTCCATTTCTTCAAAGAAATGGAGAAGATCTTAACTCGTTCACCCCACCCACGTTACCATAAAAAAGAATAGAATCATTGTTCAAAATCATTAACTTTTCAACTACATTTATTTTTAATTCTCGAACATAACAAATATATTAAATTCTATTATGTTGACAAAGAAAAAGCAATATTTTTTTATTAATGTTTTAAAAAAATTACTTACCTTATACAAAAATAAAAAATAAAAATTAAGGAAATAGATAAGGGTACCATATGTTTGGGAATATTCGTGAGTTTTGAGAAGCTAGTTGGCCCAAAATCGATTTTTGATATGATAATGTGTACGAATGATAGTGAAAATGGTAGAACCATTAGTTAATATGTAAGCATATGCCATTGTCAATGGTTGGAAGTTTGGGTTTGTGAAAACCAGACATCATCGTGAGACATATATATGTCATCACCAACTTTATTTCAACTTTACTGTCCCTTCAAATATTAAAGAAGAATAAATAAACGACAAGAAAGGAGCATCAAAGCTAAAATAACACACCAAAAATCACATGTTCAATATAAACAATATTTTATCCTAGAATTTTTATAAAAGAAATATAGGATTTAAAAATAATAATATTGCAATATGTAACACTCGAAAATAATTTATTTCAAATTTAAAATATGAAATATGTTTAGTAAAATGATTCTTTTTATACTAAAATGAAAAAGTTATTTTGAATAATATTTTTATAAAGTTAAAAAAAAAAATATTTAATTGAAGTTTTAGTATTTTTTATTTTATCTCATTTATTAAATTAATTCATAATTTTAAATTCAAACAACTTTAGTTAATCTACCATATTTTTCACTTAATATTGATAATGTGTCCATTTTTTTAATGATGTGTGATTTATATTTTGAATTTTTAAAGTTTCATAAAGATTTTTATATAATTATTTGTAAAATAAATATATTATTAATTTTAAGTAGACAGATATAAAAGAAATGTCAAAAATATTTGAATTTTAAAATAGAAGAATCAATTTTAAAAATTAGATCAAATAAGGGAATAGTAATTAATTTTTTAAAATTATATATAAATTCTTATTATATTAAAATATTTAATAATAAATATTTGAATTACTATAAAAAGTTAATTTATAATAAATAAGTTTGAAGTAAAAAATTTTATTTTAATAACTTAAAAAAATAACTTAAATTTAAATTTTCATTAAGTAAATGAGAGTCTTCGAGAGTGTATTATTTTCAATATTTGATGTTCGAATCCCATAGTAATAATAATTTATACATATTTTTGTTTTGATTATAAATGAATTATTTCAAATAATCCATTTTTATTATTGGAGAGTGAAATTAGTCCCTTTGAATATTAAATTGAAAAGGAAAAAGAAAAGAAATAATTAATAGGAGCCTTGTGCCGTATAAATGAGGGAATAAATTTGAGTATAGATTCTCCAAAGTACTTAGGAGTTAGGAGTCCTAACAATATATTCTTGTGATTCCAAAATCTACTTTTGCAATTAATTAGTAATACATACATGCATATATGATATTACCTTACTTTTTATTATAACTAGTTTTGGATTTTTGTATATATATTAAGAAAAATAATAATGGTAGTATGAAAATGATAAATTATAAAATATTTTTATAAATTTATTATTCATTAATAATATAGAGAAGATAAATTTATATAATTCAAATGAGATGATAATAAACTTTTAAAATTATAATAAAAAATATTATTAGTTATTCATTGATAATATAAAATGATTCATGCTGTAGTATAATATATTTTTTTTCTAAAACCACTTATAATAAAAATAAAAATGGATGGAGTAATTGATTAGTGGTTATATCTATAACCAATATGTGCAGCATCTATCTGGTTGGAGATTAGATTTTAGGACAAATGCTTGGAAGTACAATGTTGTTTGAGATTTATATAAATAGGGATTGAGGCAAGCATTCCTAGTATTTATTTCCAACAAAATGTATAACATGTTAGGGTGGAAGCCTTGGAAAACAAAAACTCCTAATACTTTGTCAGTAAGTCTCACTTCCTTTATTAATTCACATTTTTATGCACTTAGTATGTATTTTTTTATTTATTTAATGTATTATATAATATTCATTTTAATTTAAATATCAACCAAGTTTTTATGTTGGTGTAGATTGTGGAACTTAAGGTGCATATGGATTGCCAAGGATGTGAAGAAAGAATCACAAGGGCCATCTCTAAACTAAATGGCAAGAAACCATTTCCTCAATATATTACTTTTTAATAAAATTGTCAATTCGAACCAAATTTCTCAAATCGAATTAAAGTTAAAATAATCAAACCATTATATTTTATCAGTGAACTAAATTTATATTGCATAAACGGTTCTAAAACTGAATCAAATGAAAAATAAACTTAATGCATCAAAAGAATATTGATAGATGCTATGCATGCAGGTGTTGATAGTTTGGAGATAGACATGGAAAACCAGAAGGTAACAGTAACAGGATATGTAGACAAAAGTAAGGTGTTGAAAACTGTGAGAAGAACAGGAAGAAAAGCTGAGTATTGGCCATTTCCTTATGACAGTGAATATTATCCATATGCTTCACAATATTTGGATGAATCTACATTCACTTCTTCTTATAACTATTACAGACATGGTTTCAATGAGACTATTCATGGATATTTTCCTGATCAGGTTTACTCAACTGTTCCTGATGAAACTGTTTTTCTCTTCAGTGATGACAATGTTCATGCTCCATGCACCATCATGTAATGAATGTATATCTATATCCAAATATTATACTAATAACAATTTAAATTTTGATATAATAAATAAAATTGATAGTAATCGAATCAAAATCGATAATATATATAACATGATTTGAATCCATATATACATATTTTCCGGTCCGACCAGGCCAAAACGCAACCTATGCCTCTGCCTCGTTAAAAACCTTACCAAGGAAAACCCAGAGGGATAAAACCTTGATGAAGGGAAAAAGAGTGCAGAGATAACTATACAAATCGACAAAACTTATACAAACGTATAGTGAAGTGAACAATTTCTCCATTTGTTACGAAAAGTCCGAAGAATGTCGTGAGGTTGCTTGGAAGTCAAGGTAACTTAGCTGTGAAATAGTTTCTAGCCATAGATGAGGTCGAACTTTATCAAAAGCAGTTTCAATGGCCGAAATAGTTGGAAGTTGTTTCAATTTAGATCGCCAAAAGGAGAAGGGATTTGTAATATTATATCAACCGGTGCTGCCGGATAAATCACCGGAAAGTGCACTTCCATATGAAACTGATCCGGTTTGAGACGTGCTGTTGACTCGAGCTTTCTGGAACTGTCGTATACGAAAAGCGTCACGAGGAGGTGGTTGGCTTTGAACAGATGTAGTATCATCATCTTCTTGTCCTAAACATTATAATAACAAGTTAAAATTGGAGTTCAACGTCAAAACACAGAAGAAAGCTAAAAGAGCATTCTTATTCTAGAGAGCTTATTTAATAAGCCAAAAAAATGGATTGTTTTATAAATGTAAGCATATAGTATAGTCAAAATGGATTATGCACATACTGTCTAATTCTTTTCTTTTCCCATAATGCTTTCGACCAATTGATTTATGCGACAACCCACTTTGAACAGGGTGAGACTTGCTCGAACCGGACAGTTCACTTGTAGCAGGAGCAGGACCTCCTGGCATCCCAGTTTTACCACTTTGACCAATTGGAAGGTCGTTCTGCAAACAAATCGATAGCACGATATCCACATTTGGAGTTGGACCTGCATATTTCAAAACACGGTTATCGAAAAGAGAGTATTGTGTGATTGATGCAAATCGAAGTTAACAGAAATATTCAAAATTACCGTCGACTGTGGGTAGGTTTGCTAAAAATGCAACCAAAGCAGGCGGTGTAGCTTTAAGAATTTCATCGAATGCATTTGTGGTAGCACCTGTACCCGGATTCTGCTTTGGATCGTATATCAACATCTTTGAAGTATCGGGATAGACAACCTTTGACGACGCATTTGAAATGTTCTCTACAGATCTCTTATCTGAATTAATAGTGTATCGTTAACCGCATAATAAGAAATATTGTGAAACCAAACGTGAGAATGAGTATAATACCGGTAAGAGTCGTGCCGTTAAGAATAATAGACTTCTCGACTTTCTTATTGAGATTTTTGGCAAGCCACTATAAAAGTCGAAATTAAAATGAATTACTATATAAGTCACAAATATAACAGAAGAATTCGTGAAAGACGGGAAAATTTTATTTTTACCTCTTGTCGAGATAAATGATCGAGATCATTAGAAGAGCACGGCCATAGATCCATGAAACTATAACGTGATACGACATCTTGCAGAGAACTCTCTGATGCTGTCGTTGCATCTTCGCCAAACGCTTCTTTTCTTCTTTGCTCAACCTACATATGATACAACGATAAATAAATTATCAAAACACGTTAAAGTTTATTTACGTGAAGTTTATTCAACTGGCATAAGCATCGGTTTAATTGAATCCATAGAGTACTCTACCTTGAGCATGCTGGAAAGATCCCCGTAAGTTTGCTCAAATTGAACGAACCTTTTCCAAACCTGCAAGCGAGATTAGTTACGAGCAAATTCAACATAAAATTACAACTACTAAATATTCTGCAACTGAATATACCTCAACCGATTTCTCTGGAGGAAGTGAACTCAATGCCCTCTCGAATAAAGCACGTATATTTTGGTCATCATTCAAACGCGTCAAGAAATCGGCATATCTGAAACGTTGAGTTAAAAATAACACTCCGAGTATAAGATTTAAAAACTAATACTATATTTTGGAGGAGTTAAACGACGAGATCAATCAGAGACGAGAGAAAGTAGAACTCACTCGAGAATATAAACCGGCTCATGCATGAAGCGTTTTAATCCGGCTTCAAAAACGTTATGAGCCATCTGCAAGGATAATCCGAATTAATTTTCCAGAAGTTAAAAAGTATAAGACTCAAAGGACAGAACGGGTAAGAAAGGTAAGACCTTAGGATCCTTGTCAAGACAGAAAGCCACGGATGCATAAGCAACGTAAACATGATATGAACAAGTCGGGGATTTGCGAGCATCCAGAAAGTACTTCCTTGCAGCTTCAACACCTTCAGTTCTTCTTAGAAAACGAATGAACTGTAGCATGAAACCGATATCATGGAAATATATATCAACATTCTCAATATATTACAATAGGAACTTGAACCGGCAAACATTCAAATTTCTGATCATGACATAAGACTTATTTACGGATTTTCAAAAAAACCGCATATTAAACGGAAAAAAACGCATACTTGAATATGAGCAAGTGCCGTTGCATTTTCACCGTCTCCCAAAAGGTTTTCGTGTATTTTCTTTGCAGCCTGAAAAAAAACAATACATTAAAAATCCCACAATTCTCAATAACAGTAATCACTATTGTTTTCGTCACATTCATCCAATCAGTAATACCTGGATTGCTCCACGGGATTCCTCTAGCTCTGCGTAGGCATATCGTAGCATTTCCGAATCTGTTCACAAATGAAAAGACAACGAGGAATTGAGAGTCGAGAAAATGTTGTGGATAAAAACGATATGCAGACAATATTCAAAATCGGAAAATTAAGCTGAATTAACAAAAGAAAAGTGCCACGAACCGGGAAGAGCCTTCAGAGATCTTTGAAATACTTTAATTGCAGCATCTATCGAGCCGCCTTTAGCGTGCCATGTAGCATAGTCGTACCATATATCAGGATAATGGTACATATACATCAGACACTGAATACCAGTAAAATGCAGTGAGAAATTCCATAAATAATATGATAAATAAATGTCACCAAAGTAAAACACGGGGAAGCGGTGTTAGAAAAATAAATTTCCTACTACCTGCTCGTAAGTAAATATAACTCGTTTGTTGGAGGAAGCGGTGTCTATTCTCTGTGGATTTCCTCTGAAATGAATAACGGTTTAATACAAAATGTTAAGAATCGTCACCAAATAAATCAAGGATATGAAAAATTAGATTCATCAAACAATCACTTCAAGACGATTAAAGGATGTGTGCTTCTTACTTTTCAAAAGATAGAAGTCTTTTCCATGCCATCCACTGCATTTCTTCCTGCAGAAGTAACAACGCGTAAAAGATTATAACGATATAAGAGAAAAAACGACTAATTCATTCATTTTTATTCGTCGAACATCTTAAGCTTTTAGAATAATTGGCTCATAATACGATATTAGAGCCTCTTTTGTAAACAATCTTTGCAAAAGAATAGAAATTTACCTTTGAGGATCCAGTCGGTGGTACAGCGAGCATATTCCAATCAATTTCATCAAAATACTTTTTCCGTTCCCGGTAAACGGCCCTTGCACTATTATATTTTGGTTGATATTCGGATACCAGTCCTTTAGCCTGAAAGACACCTTATCATCAGAATGCACACCTTATGATTTTGAAGTAGAATTTTGTTATACAAAAAACCATAATCATGAATACATATAAATAAATCGAGCATGAAATAAAGACCAGTATATTACCAACTGACGACTGACAGAATTTTCAAAATTTTCATAGTCTTTCCAAAGTTGTTCAATTTGATGGGTAGGATTAATAATAGCCCTCTGATAGACTTTTCTAATAACAGTCATCCGATGTGATTCTTCTTGAGGATGCAATTGCTGCAATTGAATTTGACCCAAAAAAAAGTTGAAAAGTGATACCAAATTATGCACCAAAAATTGCAACAGAAAAAAAAAACACAAGGTTAACTAACCGGCAATGATCTTAGAAAGGATATGTATTCCATCCACACAGGGCCAGATGCTATGTCTGCTCCTGTTAGCACATCGTTAGAAAGATTTATCAATATACATACATATATAGATACATGCATGCATGCATATACACGCATACAAACACGCAATTTTCCGTTTTTATTCACTTTTTTTGATGAGTCCCCCCATAAATCCTCTTCTCGCTAGAGCTTCTATTATAATTTTTTCTCACATGACCGAAGCAAACCACCTTAGGTGAGTTTCCATGATCATCGTCTCGTAAATAGTCTCTAAACCCTAAACCCTAATAGGACAATGAGAAGCAACTTACCGACATAATTGAGCATAAAGTCAAAAGCTTTCTTTGTCTCTTCTTGACCCTCTGTCCCCTTCTTGTCATTAACCTTTCTAATGAAACGAATGTAACATCGCCTGTCCATAATCATAAGAAAAAAAGTTCCATTGAAAACAAGAAACAACACAAGGGCTACCAAGAAAACGAAAGAAACAACAAAAGTAGAATAATTTCAGATACAAATAAGAAATGACATACCAGAGAGGAACTTGAAGACAGTTCAACAAACATCGACTAAAAATCTGTTTGATGGCATCATCATTATTTACAGCCATGTGTGCCTCCACATACTGCTTCCAAAACTTGGCCTGAAAATAAATCAAAATAAGCATCATCAAAAACTAGGCCCTTAATAATAGAAATTTTCAAAATCACTCACAGAAGTAGTTCACTATAGAACACCATCATCAAAACCATGTATTTCTTCTGCACACAATCAAAACACTCAAAAAGAGAACACTTACAGCTGTTGGAAATAACTGCAGAAGCTGCTCGTATATAGGTGTGGCTTCCGCAATAGGCAAACCCTAAACAGCAGGAGAGAAACAACGTCATCATCAAAAAGTTGGAAACAAACAAAAACAGAATTTGTTCAAATTCTGCTAGACTTCCATTTGTTACACATTATACTAAATCAAGTATCGCAATTTTATCGGTTTGATCAAATTCAACTATGCTACCAAACTATAGCGCCACTATAGCCACTATTTGACAACACTATAGATAAAAATGCGATCTTTACTATGAACAAAACCTAAACAACATGAATAACCAATAAGAAAACAAAAAGGTAAAAGAGTTGCAAAAGAAAAACAAGAAAAGATTCAAAACCTGAGCTTGGTTTGCCAGAGCTTCAGCAGATTCAATGCTGTACTTATCAGTCATTGTGGTTTTTTCCTGAAAAACAAAAACAACAAAAAGGGTCAAAAAATTGCGAAAAATCGAAACACGTGAAATGAAGACGAAGAAGATGAGAAATGAATACCATGTTTTGATTTGAGTTGATTGGAAGAAGGAAAGAGTGATTTTTCAGCATAAGTAACAGGAAAGTGAAGAGTTCGTGATTTGATTCGATTTTCGATTCAAGATTCTTAAGTACTAGTTTTAAGGTTGTTATTTATTTTATTTTTTGGTCATGTTTTATAAGGTTGTTATCCCTAGTTTTAAGGTTTTGTATTTGATTGAAGATTTGATTTGATTTGATTTGATTTTTTTATTTTTATTTTTATATAAAGGAGGGCCGAAGCCCAAAAAGAAAAATTATAACTCAAACATTCTAGCAATACTAATACCATTAGAGTCAAAATCTACAGCATATTGCAGTCAACTGGGTATACTTAGATGAAAAACAGTATCTCCTCTGATTTTCTTGCCTTCCTACGCTAGTAAATGAGCACACATATTAGCTTCTCTGTAGACATGTTGTATTTTCACAACTTCCAATCGAGACATTTCCTGTCTTATAGAATTTACCAAAGGCGTTAAACACCCGCTGCTTCGTTCCTTTCTGACTCAACATATCCACCGCTATTTTAGAGTCGGTCTCAATCTCAATTCTACTCCATCCCCTACCAATAGTCAATCGTAAACTTGTCAAAATACCCCATAGTTCCGCCGTCAAGGGGCTACACATTCCGATAAATTTTGAAAAGCTCCCACTATTCCGCCAAAGTAGTGTAAGATGGAAAAAATGTTTTTTTAATTTGGATCAATTAGAAGTTGACAATTGGTGCATAAAATCAGAAAAGTTGAAAAAGTTAAGGGTTGTTTTATTTGTTACTAAAATGTCTAAGTGTGGTGTAAAATATTTTTTTGAAAGTGGTAGTTTAGGTAGTTTGAGCAATTTTTAGTATATGTTAGATAGTAGATAACTTATACACGCATGGTTTAGGCAAACTTGTGACATGGAGAAAGAAAAAAATTAATATTTAAAAATAATTGTAATAATTTGATAGTGATCCGTAAGATAAAAAGTTAATTGTGTGAATGATATTTGTATTATTCAATTTCATAAAATATATTTTTAATTTTATTAAAGTTAAATAATAGATTAATTAGTATTTTTAGTGATAATACACAAATAGAAAAGATAAAATATATCCTAAAATATAAGTTTAAAATGAGATATTTAATTGTAAAATAATCAATTATATTAAAATTCAAATGTATTAAATAATCATATATAATAAAAAGAGAAGAGCAGGAAAAGAGGAAGTAGTGTAAGTTAGGAAAAAAGTTTTTTAATTTGGACCAATGAGAAATTGACAATTGGTACATAAAAGCAAAAAGTTGAAAAAGTTAAGGATTATTTTGTTAATTACTAAAATGTCCAAAGTGTAATGTAAAATATTTTTTTAAAAAGGATAATTTAGGTAATTTGGACAATCTTTTAATATATGTTAGATAATAAATTTCTATGTTGTTGAGTTGCACAACTCAGCTGTAGTAAAAATTATGCCATTTCTGTGTTATTGAGTTGCACAACTGTTACCACAACTGCGGTAACAGTTGTGCCAATACATAATTCTACATTTGTAGCAAGAAATATGCAATGTATATAGTTTACATTTGTCTTCTGCCAAGTTAATATGTGAAACTAATATGCAATGCTTAAACATCTAAAAATTTATTTCATATTTAAACATTCAAAAATTCTATAATCTACTACCTAACTAAGAATGGAAGATGCTTAAACCCTTCCATTCTTACCCTTTATTTAAAATTAATTTTGCACTAAGTAATATCCTTTTTGATAATTCAATATATCCTACTTATTTGTACAATGAGAGTTCTTCAATACTCCAATTACTTCAAGTGCCACGATTATTTCAAATTCTAAGACATGCCTCCCTTTACCCGAAAAATAGGAAAAAATAGTGTGTTCACTGGGTTAAGGTTACAAAGTTGTACACAACTACAATTTTATACTACCACTCCTTCTTCCATTCATTTTCTTCCCATTTCCCTTTCTCATTTCAAATCACTTTTCCTCCAACCCTAATCATACCCTTTTCTCTCTCCAATTTCATACTCCCACCCTTTCTTCAACTACACAACACAGTTTAAGATCCATCATTTATGCAACTCATCTTTTCCTCTAACTTTGAAGACCATTCATATTCGTTCTTCCTCCTCACATTTTCGCTTCCTAACAAAATCCCACAGTTGGTTGAGTTGTATCCTCTCCTTTTTCTTAAAACAACACTCAGGTACTAATTCAAGTTCAGCTTCTTCGGTTTATTTTTAATTTTAATTTTGAATCTTAGCATGATAAAGTTTGTATTTTTACTCTAGTTTACACTTCATATTCTTTTTCTTCTTCTTCAGTTTGTGGTGCGGTTGGTGCGGTTTCATCAGGGAAGCTATGGGTGGCGGTCAGTTAAGTTGTGTGTTTGTCGATGGGTGGCGTTCATGCAAGTGTAGTGTCTGACGAAGTTTCTAAATCCGTTTCCCCATATTCTGATTAGTTTTGTTTCCTTTCTTTCCATTGTAACCATGTGCTTACTGTTTTAATGTTGATGTTATTGGTTTTTATGTTATGCTTTCGTAAATGATTCTCGCGGCGGCCTGAACTGAACAAATCTCTAGTTTAAAGTTTAATGTAAGTATATTTTTATTTTTTCTATATTTTACTTTATCGTGTTGGTTGAAACTAAATGGATCTTATGTGCAGTATGCAGTTCTCGATGTTAATGTTATTAATTTTTCTTTTATAGATTAAAAAATGATAATAAGTTGTTCTCTTGATTAGGAAAGAAGTTAATTCGTCTAAGAACTGTGTGTGACTTAAAAAATTATATGATTGGCCTGCTATTGTTATTTTGAACATTTTGGTGTTTTGGTGTTTACTTCTTGCTCATTAACCCATTAGTTTGGCCATGTCTTGAAGTTGGTGGTGTTGAGAATAATTCATGTTCTAAGGGCATTTTAGTAATTATTAGGATAATTTAATATTTTTTATTTTATTGTTATTATCATATATCTTTATTTGCTTAAGAATAGGGTTAGGGTTTGTTTTTAGTTTGTTACTATTTTGTCTTATAAATAGGCACTAGTATTCCATTGTTTTAATTAATTCAATCAATACACTTATTCCTTGTTTTTACTCTCTCTTATTTCCATCATTGTTATCTTCTACCCTTGTGCCCTAACAAATTGGTATCAGAGCTTCTGGTTTAGAATTCAGGGAAACAACAATCGTGTTTCTATCTGTGGGTTATTTGCGCAAGGAAGAAGATGAACGGAAACGGCAACTTAAGCACCAATCTTCCAGTCTTTGATGGAAAAAACTGGAATAGATGGATGATCCAGATGCGCATGCTGTTTGGAGCTCAAGATGTTCTGGAGCTTGTTACTGATGGTTACATTCCAGTTGCAGAAGCTGCAACCGAAAAAGAGAAAGAGGTGCATAGAGATAAAAGGAGGAGGGATCAGAAGGTGTTGCCCTACATCCATCAGTGTATGGATGCGACTGTGTTTGAGAAGATTGCAGATTCTATGACGTCAAAGGGGGCGTGGGACACACTGGTCAGGTGTTACGGTGGTGATGCATCAGTGAAGAAGGTGAACTTAGTCCTTGAGAAAGCAATACGAAAACCTCAACATGAAGAATAGTGAAAAGGTTTTTGAGTATATCTCAAGAGTGATTCTGATCACTAATGAGATGAAGGTTTGTGGAGAAACTCTTTCTGAACAAGTGATCATAGAGAAGGTTCTGAGGTCACTTATCCCTTTGTTTGACTATATTGTGGTTGCTATTGAACATAACAAAGATCTGGAGACCATGAAAATTGAAGAGCTGCAAAGCAATCTAGAAGCACATGAATGCATCGACGTAACTTCGAGAGGAAGTAGAGCAAGCTCTGAAAGCTTCTTTTGTCAAGAATGACCGTAAATGTAATAGACGTGGTGATGTATACCGTAAGCTTCTTATTCTGATGAGAAGTATTAGAAGGGAAAGGACAGAAGGAAAGTTCAATGTTATTACGGTAAGCAATTTGGCCACTTTGCAAGAGATTGTCGGTCAAAAAAAGAAAGAGAATCAGAAGAAGCGAATATGGTCAGAGGAGACTCTGATGATGAACCTGTGCTATTGATGACTTATGATTCTGACGAGGAACCTGTGAGGTTATCATTTTCTTAATCTGAAGGGGATGAAGATTCAGAAGGAGTGTCTCTTTATGAGTCAAAGTCAAAAAATAAAGATGAGTCAGAAGTTGAAACTTCTGAAGAACAACCAGAGAATGAATTTGTAGATTCTGAAGATGAGTCAGAATCTGAGGTTCCAGAAGAAGAGTCAGAGTTAGAATATGAGTTAGAATCTCAAGGGGATTCTGCTTCTGATGATGAGTCAGAACATGAAGGTTCTGAAGATGAGTTAGAAGCAGAAGGTTCTGAAGATGAGTCAGAACATGAAGGTTTTTAAGGTGATTTAGAACATTAAGGTTCTGAAGATGAGTCAGAAGTAGAAGGTTCTGAAAATGAATTAGAACATGAAGTTTCTGAAGAAGAATTAGAGTCAGGAGATGAAGAAGCTTCTGGAGACTCTAAGGATGAATTAGATAGTGAATCTGATTCTGATCCAGATTCTGATGATGATCCAGAATCTGGTGGTGGTCATGATTTTAGAAGGGAAAACTCTGAAGACGTAGGAGGACAAGCTTCTGGAGGTGATCAAGAAAGTGATCATGCTTCTGGAAGGGAAAACTCTGAAGATGTAGGTTCTAGAGTACAAGCTTCTGGAGGTGATCAAGAAAGTGATCATGCTTCTGGAAGGGAAAACTCTGAAGATGTAGGTTCTAGAGGACAAGCTTCTGGAGGTGATCAAAATTTTGGTGGTAATCATGACTCTGAAGGTGGAACTTCTAGTCCAGCCTCTGACGTTGGTCATGATTCTGAAGGTGGAACTTCTAGTCCAACCTCTAACGGTGATCATGATTCTGAAGATGGAATTTCTAGTCCAACCTCTGACGGTGATCAAGATTCTGAAGATGGAACTTCTGAAGTAAGAGCTTCTGGACAAGGTCCAGAAGTTAATAAAAGTGGAACTTCTAGTGGGAGTTCTGAAAATGATAATTCTGAACAAGGTTCAGAAGTTAACAAAAGTGGAACTTCTGGTGGAACTTCTGAAGGTGATGATTTTGCTGAAGGTGATAATTCTGGACAAGGTCCAGAGGTTAACAAAAGTGGAACCACCGTGGAAGTTCGAAGGATGATTCGGACAAGGTCCGAAACTAATGAGGTGGAACTTCGGTGGAAATAAAACTTCAAGAAAGTCCGTAGGAGATATGGTTCCAGAATCAGAAGGAGATTCTGAACAAATAGGCACTGAAGATGCTCTCAAGAAGAAAGCGTGGTTGAATGCCATGAAAGAAGAACTTGAGGCTTCAGAAAGAAATAAGACTTGGAAGTTTTCTGAGATTCCAAGGGAGAAGAAAGCCATAAGCGTCAGATGGGTTTTTCAGGTGAGGTTTAAGCCAGATGGATCAGTTGGCAAGAACAAAGCAAGGGTAGTGGCCAGAGTTTTTATTCAAAAACCTGGACGAGACTACTTTGAGGTATTTGCTTTTGTAGCGAGGCATGAAATAATCAGAAGTTGGCCGCTGATGCATTTGGATGAGAAGTCAGCATTTCTGAATGGTCCATTACAAGAGGATTTATACGTGTCACAATATTCTGGCTTTGTGAAAAAGAATCAGGAAGGGATGGCGTATAAGTTACACAAAGCTCTGTATGGATTGAAGAAAGCACCCAGAGCTTAGACCCAGAAGATTGATTCTTTTGTTAAGAAGCAAGGGTTTCAGAAATGTGAGATGAAGTATGGCGTGTATGTGAAACATTCTGGAAGAAATATGATTCTAGTGTGTCTCTATGGTGATGACATATTACTTACGGGGAGTTGCAACCAAAAGCAAGCTGCATATGTTCTGATGAAGTCATATCCAGAACTTCTGAGAGGAGTCAAGTTCGAGGTTCGAGTCGTAAGGTGGTTCTGGAGCTATGTAAAAAGTGAAGTTCTAATACAATCAGTTTCTGATGAACATGAATTAAGGGATGGTGTTGAGAATAATTCATGTTCTAAGGGTATTTTAGTAATTATTAGGATAATTTAATATTTGTTATTTTATTGTTATTATCATATATCTTTATTTGCTTAAGAATAGGGTTAGGGTTTGTGTTTAGTTTGTTACTATTTTGTCTTATAAATAGGCACTAGTATTCCATTGTTTTAATTAATTCAATCAATACAATTATTCCTTGTTTTTACTCTCTCTCTTATTTCCATCATTGTTATCTTCTACCCTTGTGCCATAACAGGTGGTTGGGAGATCCTTCGGTTTTCGCATTTTTGCAGTAAATTTTATTCCCTTTGAATATATTTTTCAAGTGAAAAAACTTGCATTAAACAATAACAACTTTGAATTTTGTTAAAGGTCCGGGCACAACCCGAGACATTGCAGAAAATGAGCAAGAATTGTAAAGGCAACAACTTTCTTCCTTTGTCGTTCTGCAGAATTACCGAGTGAAAGTGATTAGTAAGTATGTAGTAGCTTATGCATGATAAGTTGTATGAACCTGTTTTAGATTGTCTAATTTGATGAAGGGATTGAAGATTAGCTTAATGCACGTGTATTATCGATATGAGATGTACTGAAAGATTTTGCAATTAATTGGTTGTTTATTGTTGAGTTAGCTACTAGGTATGAGAAAATCATATTGTAGCTGTGAAGGATGAATTCTGAACTGGTTTTTAAATGTCTCAGCTAATAAGTTGAATACTCTGCTTGGTCACAAGGAAAATGGCGATCATAGGAAATCTACTTATATCCTTGTCTTCCGTAGATCTTGCATTCCCATTCAATTGATCAACTGGGTTATTAGTCAAAGTGGCATAGACAAAAAGATCGGCAGACCAAGTGAGTTACTCCAATTACCTCTTTATTTTTTCTATTGATTTTTTCCTCTTGTCATCAAGTATGTCTTAATACCAAGTAAATTCTTAATAATATAAATAATTATATTTAAAAAATTTCTACACTATAAATGAAAACATCTCTCAATCAGCATTCAAATTAATTCACACATTTATAATCAAAATCTATCATTATTTTACAGGTCACTATCACCTCAATACCTTTTTTTGTATTTTAATCAACAAAATATTTGGAAATATTTATAGTTATTAGTGATATTTATATATATTTATAGTTATTAGTCATATTTGATTCAGGAAATTTCTTCACCCACCTAGTGAATTTCTTCCCTACCCCAGTGAAAAACCTAAAATATCTCCCAATTTTGTAAGTTAACTTACGAGTTCCCCAAATAAAGTGAATTCGTAAGTTCACATACAAAATAATCCATGATTTAAAAAAAGAAGGTGAATTCGCAAGTTAACTTACGAATTCACCATATTTGGGAATTCGTAAGTGCACTTACGAATTCACCCAATATCCCAAATTTATTAGGATTAAAATACAATTTATATTTCACTATTTAATTAACAAATTAATTATTAAATTAATTGTTTAATTTTATATCATAAATTTATTTTAATAATTTTTAATTATAAATTTAAGTTATTTATTATTAATAATAATAATTTAATTTAATTATATATTAAAATATATCAAGTAAATTAATGTAAAAATCAATTGTATCTCTTCATATAAAATTGATATTAATAGTATTAATATGATTTTTATTATAAATAAATTTGATATTAATATCGATTGTATTAATATATTTTTATTATTAAAGATACATATTTATAATATATATATATATATATATATATATATATATATATATATATATATATATATATATATATATATATATATATATATATATTATATTTTATTTCAAATGATTTCCATTACATACATATACGATTTCACGTACTAAAAAATAGAAAAATATATGCATTAAAGTCTAACTTATATTTGACTTATAATAATAAAATATATTAATACAATCAATATTAATATTAAATTTGGCCTATACTAAAAATCATATTAATACTTTTGATATCAATTTCTATATGAAGAGATACAATTGATTTTTTGTCTTGATTTACTTGATATGCATTAATTATATAATATATTTCTAACAATATAGTTAAATTGAATTATTATTAATAAAAAATAACTTAAATTTATAATTAAAAATTATTAAAGTAAACTTATGATATAAAATTAAACAATAAATTTAATAATCAATTTTTTAATTAAATTTTAAAATATAAATTATATTTTTATCTTAATAAATTTGGGATATTGGACAAATTCGTAAGTGCACTCACGAAATACCTTGAAATAAGGTGAATTTGTAAGTTAACTAACGAATTAAATAGTAAAATATAAATTGTATTTTAATCTTTATAAATTTGGGATATTGGGCTAATTCATAAGTCCTCTTATGAATTCTCTTGAAATAAGGTGAATTCGTAATTTAACATACGAATTCACCCAGAAAGGTTAATTCGTAAGTTAACATACGAATTCACCCAACAAGGTGAATTTGTAAGTTAACTTACGAAGGGCATTTTTGATTTTTTAAGAGTGTTGGAGAAATCCACTAGGTGAGTGAAGAAATTTTATTGATTTATCATGTTCGTGAGTTGCTTCATTTATTAGTGATTTTATGTTAAAAATTATATATCAATAACAACCAAATCATATCGAATCATACAAGATATGAATGAAATTTCCCGTGCGGACGCACGAGTTTTCTAGTAGTTTGCATTTCTCTCCTGTCAAATTCCAGTAACAATTACAGAAATGTATGTTTCTATTTGTTGTTCTTAACCCACCCCATAACCCCAATTCTACCCCAAGTATTTATTCAAGAAATCAGAGTATAATATTTTTCAACATATCAGGATGTCACATTTTCAACGTAAACACATGCACATGTCATCTTTACGCACACAGATACATAACACTTTAAAGAGGATAAATCTTCCAACGGAAATAACTTCATTAAATATGCAGCGGAATCAAAACAGTTATACATATGAGACATAGCATCTTTGAGTCTTAAACCAAAATCAACGTAATACAATCTTCAATTCAACAATGCAAGTTTCAATATTGAAAACAGCAAAATAACACAAATGCGCATTTCCCCCGAGTGCTACGTATCAGAGCAAATGACACTGAACTTGGAATACGACAATAACGACTACTCCTCCTGGTTACCTGCACGTTACCAATATAAAGGCAACGACGAAAACAAGTAAAGGGTGATATATCAAACCATATAATTGAGATTATGATAAACAATATATAGTTCGAATTATACAAAAATCACTATTTTGCAATCACACCACTATTCCACAATCAACATAATTCAATCACAAGAAGAACATCAACGTGTGTTATGATATGCAACTCAACGAAATGCAAATGCATATGGTACCATCGGAGTAAAACTCCCAACATAATCCATTGTCAGTAATTTCGAGGCATCAAGGCGTAGGCCTTCAACGTAATCAACATTGCCCCCAACAGCTCAACGTGCATTGCCAACATAGGCCAACATAATATGCAATGTATGTATGTGATGAACTAAAATTGCATACAACCACGACAACATAAACAACAACGTAAATCACGACTCAACCGTTCAATGTTGGCTATCAAGCCTCAACAACAACAGATTCACATACGGAAACTACATCAAGTCATCCAAAAACTCACCTACTGTACTTAAAAGTACCATTATAGGTTAAATCATAATTGACAACAATATCAGAGTTACGGTCGCAAAGATACGACCAAAACAATTTTCAGAAGTTATTTTTCACTTCCTACCCAGTATGAGTCGATACAAAACCTCGTGTATCGATCCATACGCAGCTTGTATCTACACAAGCATCGTATGAGTCGACTTATACGTTATTTAATTTTCTATTTTTCTGATTTTCAACAGTATGAGTCGATACATACACCTATGTATCGATACAAAACTGACTTGTATCGATACATACCTCGTATGAGTAGATACAAGCCTTCCAAATTAGCCCCATGAGTCGATACAAGGCTGTTTGTATCGATGCAAGCTGTTTTCAAGTCTCTGGTTTTTAAAATCACAGCAGCTTGTATCGATACATAATCCTATGAGTCGACTCATGCTGCGCAAATTCACCCAAAAAACTAGTTTCAACATAATTTCACAATCCAATTGATATTATTTTCAATCTGTAACAGCAACATATCATATAATAGCATAATTACACATTCTTTTCAATCAACAACAACTTATCATAGAATAGCAAAATTATATATTTCAATTGGGGTTTTTACGATCAATTAACATCGACATGACACAACCTAGCGAAATTACACATCCCTAACTACCTATCATCCATCATATTCCCAATTAGAGAGCAAGAACCTCACCCTTATCTTGGATTGAAGGTTGCTCTATGAATTCTTGATCGTTCCAATTTCTCTCTCTCTCTCTCTCTCTCTGCAAGCTCTACGTATCGTTCTGTTCCTTTTTCCAAAACCCTGGTTTTGTTACTTTTTCTCTACTAATAGCCAAATTAATCAAATTTCTATTTATTTTAATAAATTAAAATTCTTATAATTAGTTTTGAGCTTAGACTTCGTACCCCCATCATTACTACTATTATCACCACATGTTAAGCCCACTAACACTAACTCTATAGTTATAACATCGTTTCTAGTATTATTCTATGACCAAACCAACTTAAATCTCCGCAACAACAATATCAACCAATAACTCACAAATAAATCGCTAAATATTTAATTAAAGAAAATAATTAAATATTCGGGCGTTACAGGGCGCACCCCGTGAAAATCCCAAAATGCCCTTCACAAAATCGGAAATTTATTTCTGGTACGCACCATTTTCTGAAATTTTTGAGTGAAACCGAAAATATGCTTCCAGTATGCACCATATTTTGAATTTATTCCAAATTTGGTATGACTTGTTCTCACTTTCTGAAATATTTGAGTGAAACCAGAAATATACTTTCGGTATGCATCATATTTTGAATTTATTCTAAATTTGGTCTCACTTGTTCTCACTTTCTGAAGTATTTGAGTGGAACCGAAAATATACTTCTGGTTGCACCATATTTTGAATTTATTTCAAATTTGGTCTCACTTGTTATCGCTTTCTGAAATATTTGAGTAGAACCAAAAATATACTTCCAGTATGCACCATATTTTGAATTTATTCCAAATTTGATCTCACTTGTTCTCACTTTCTGAAATATTTGAGTGGAACTGAAAATATACTTCCGGTATGCATCATATTTTGAATTTATTCTAAATTTGATCTCATTTGTTCTCACAGTTTAAAATCAAAAATATACTTTCGATTTACACCCAACTCTTTTCAACGTCATTTCCATGATACAGGGTGCTATATTTTGTTTAATACTTAAGTACAAATTTTATTATTTACTATTTGTTGTATCATATTTTGTTTAATACTTAAGTACAAATTTTATTATTTACTATGGTGCTCTTGTTGGAACAGAGGATGAAAGAAAGTATATTTGTGATAAAGAAGAAAAAGTTTAGAAGAAAAGAGAGAGAAGTAAAATTGATATTGTATATTGTGAAATTGATCGAAAAGCGTTATTTTGCTTACAAGCTTATATAGACTCATTTCCTGGGCCCAATAGTGTAAACTAAACTAAGGCCCAATATCTAAAGTCCACTACATTTCGACTTCTAGCATCCAAGATAACAGATCGAAATAGCTAAGCTATTTTGATTACCCCTTATTCGATTATTATTGAATCATGAATTATGTACACATTCTAACACAACCCCTTAATTCATGTTCTCGAGACTTCTCATCCCGATGTCTTTCTTCGAATCGACTTTCTTGAGGTTTAGTGAATATGTCGACTAGTTGAACTTCGTCTTGCGACTTTTTTCGATCTTCCCTTTGTTTACTTGATCTCTCGAAAATGATACATTCTTTCAATGTGTTTGCTGACCATGACACCGGATGATTAGCAAGTTAATTGTTTGTTGTCAACAAATAACCTTATATTCTTTGGCTCCATTATCTTGAGTTCTTCAAGTAACATTTCGATCCATTGATGCGATATTTTTCACATGATGACAAAGCCACAATGCTTTGTTTCTTCGAGCTCAAGAGATTGGAGCACCTTGTGTGTTTGCTTTTCATCATCTTGATCGATCGATATCCATGAACTTCATGCTTGTGTTGCTCTTGACTTGGCGAAACACCCCATGGTCGATGGTTCCCTTTATGTATCTTAACACCCTCTTCACCGCATTGAGATGACACTCTTGAGGTTTCTCCATAAATCGCTCAACAACCCCACACTTTGGCAAATATCGGCCTTGTATTGCAAAGATACCTCAAGGATCCAATGATCTTTGTACAATGTCGAATTTACAAACTTATCATTCGATTCTTTCTTCGACTTTGCTGCCTCTAGTGGAGTGGCGCTTTACGTTGCTCATGTTGATTCTTTTCGAATGTCTTGAGCATACTTGGTTTGATGCAAGAGTACTTCTTCAAGATTAATTCCATTTCTAGAAAATATGAGAGATTTCCTAGATCGACATTTCAATTCTTGCATTAGCTTTGACTTGACTTTTGCTATCTCTTCTTCATCTCCAGAAAGGAAGTCATCTAGGCATAAAATGACACACCATCGATATCTTTTACATACACTCCATGTTCAGAAACACACCTTGTGAAACCTGCTTCGATCAGAAAATTATCTATTCTTTTATTCCAAGCTCGAGGAGCTTGCTTCAAACCATAGAGAGCCTTTTGTAATCTATATACCTTCGACTCCTGTCCTTTGACGTTGAATCCTGGTGGTTGAGTGACATAGACTTCTTCCTCTAATGGTCCATTCAGGAATGCTGACTTTACATCCAGTGATGCATTTTCCATCCCAAAACAACTATTCGAATTGTTTCCAGCCTAGCAACTGGTGCGTATACTTCATCGAAGTCTATTCCTGGCTTTTGTAGAAAGCCTCTAGCCACCAGTCTTGCTTTGTACTTAGCAATTTCTCCATTTGGCCTTCGTTTCACTTTGTATATCCACTTTACATCAATTGGCTTCTTATTCGTTCTTTCGACAAGCTCCCAAGTCTTGTTCTTTTCAATGGCTCTGAGTTCTTCTTTCATGGCTTCGCACCAATTAGAATTACCCATTGCTTCATTCAAATCGATTGGTTCTGCTTCAGCCATCATCATGGCTTCTTCAACTAGATCACCATCATCATCAATCACTTGATCTGAGAATCTTTCATACCCAACTAGCCTAGTTGATTCAGTTCTTGTTCTTGTCGACCTTCTTTCACTTTGCTCAGGTGGTTCTTCATTTCGACTAGTTGAAGTGTTACCTTGTTCACTTCGACTATTCGAGGACTCATCTTGTGGATCTTCTTCGAACACAGTTATAATAGTGTCTGATTCCTGTGTTGAACTTCGACTCCAATCCCAACCTTTGCTTTCGTCGATTCGAACATCTCTACTGATTATTAGTTTATCTTCGATTGGTGAATACAACTTGCGCCGAATGATAACCTATAAGAACCATAGCTTCACTTGATCATCCGCTTTTTCTCAATTGTTCGTACATGCAAAACACATCCAAAAACTCAAGTGACTTACACTTGGCTTCGATCCATCCAAGCCTCATGAGGTGTTTTTCCAACTATCCTCTTTGTTGGACACTGTCGAATGTATACTTGTCTCGCTTCACCCAAAATCTTTTAGGCATATCTTTAGCTTTCAACATACTTCTTGTCATGTTCAAGATACTGCTTTTTCCTCTCCTATGCCATTGTGTTGAGGTGTATAGGAGCAGAACCTCATGCTCTATACCTTCCCAATACAAAATTTGGCAAAGCAGAGGTGTATTCACCACCACCGTGGTTCTCTTCTTCCCACTTTGCTTCTTGAACTGTGTACTACTTTTCTTTTCAATGATGTAAATCCATATATGTCGGTGAATTCATCAATGAACGTAAGAAAATACTGTTTCCATTCGATTTTACTTCAATGGTCCACACATCGTGAGTGAACTAGCTCCAACTTGCGTTTGATTTCATGGGCAAGTCATGTTTGAATGCCTTCCTTGCCGCTTAGCTTTACAACATTCCTCACATACTTGCTTTGGTTCCTTCACATAAGGCAAACCAACCACCATCTTCTTCGATTGAGCATGCATAAACTTCAAGTTTAGATGTCCATACCGTGGTGCCATAGCCTTGTCTTCTTCGTCATCAAGCAAGACATTTGTGATCCGATGTGTTGAGTTCTACTTTGAACGCTTTGTTTTCGACAAAGGTGCTTTCATGATTAACCTCCCATCAACCCTATAAACTTTCATCTCATTCCTTTCAAGTTTCATCCTTCCTTTTGCAAGTAATTGACCTACACTTATCAAGTTACTTGTCATAAAGGGTACATACAATACCTCTTATAGTAGCTTTTCCACCATCCTTTCGGCTATCGAAATATCTCCTTTGCAGAATCGATGTGTCTTCCATCGAAACTTTATCACCCTTTTATCGACTCATCTAGTTTGGTGAACCAATTTTGTTGCCGTCATATGATTGCTACATCCCGAGTCCGATACCACATGTTGGTTTTCTCGATTGAGAATTAACCACATCATCAATCATCGCCTCTTGCATATTGAGCTTCATCACTTTCTTTCGCTCTTTCTACTTTCCTCCTTCGACAGTCTCGAGCAAAGTGACCAAAACTTTGACAATTGTAGCATTGCTTATCTTTCTTGTCAACTTTCTTCCCAGAATACTTGTTGCTCACACCTTTTCTCGAATCAACATTCTTGCTTGACTTCTCATCATCTGCAAGATGCTTTCGAAACTTCGATTTTTCAGCTTTCTTGTTGAATCTTGATTGCAATGCTTGTTCTTACCTTCTTTCGAGTTTCTTTGCTTCAATCTCATCTCATGAGCCTCTAACGAAGCTTGAAGTTCTTCTAACTTCATCTCAGAAAGAGTCTTTGCTTCTTCAATTGTCACAACAATATAATCAAAATTTGTTGTTAAAGATCTCAATACCTTTTCTATCTTCTGCAGGTCTGTGATGGTTTCACCACATGCTTTCATTTGGTTCATCAATGTCACAATCTTTGAGAAGTATCGATCGATTCATCATCCTTCATGTGCATCAATTGTATTGCTTTCTCGCAACTTCACCTTCTTCAATTTTTCTCTCCGCCATACAAGTTCTTTAACTTGTCCCATGCTTTTTTGATTCTTCTTCAATTATTTTCTCAAAACGACACGATGAATCAAGAAAGCGCTTTTTCTTCCGATCTTTCGCTAGCTTTCTTCGGATTTGCTTCCACTCCGATACACCATCATTCAAGATTTCAACAACATCTTGAAATCTGAAAATGACTTTCATTTGTGCAACCCATCGATGGTAGTTTTCTCCTTTGAAAACTGGTAGGTTTGCTGGAATTTGTGTCGACGTTGTTGTTCCGTTTGCCATTTGATTCTCCTTGAATCGCAACCGAGCTCCTTGATACCAATTTGTTGGAACAGAGGATGAAAGAAAGTATATTTGTGATAAAGAAGAAAAAGTTTAGAAGAAAAGAGAGAGAAGTAAAATTGATATTGTATATTGTGAAATTGATCGAAAAGCGTTATTTTGCTTACAAGGAAATGCTCATTATATAGACACATTTCCTGGGCCCAATAGTGTAAACTAAACTAAGGCCCAATATCTAAAGTCCACTACATTTCGACTTCTAGCATCCAAGATAACAGATCGAAATAGCTAAGCTATTTCGATTACCCCTTATTCGATTATTATTGAATCATGAATTATGTACACATTCTAACCGCTCTTATTTTTATAAATTTTATTATTTACTATGGTGCTCTTATTTTTATTTCTCAATTATCTTTTGCTATTCTATATTACCATTAACATGAACTTTCCAATTCTATATTTTTTTAGCGTAATTTATTTAAATTTAATTTTTATTTCAGGATTCTAATTGACTATTGCATTTGAATAATTTAATTTTTTGTCACTAGTAAAATACTTTTTATAAGAATTTTTTTATAAAAAAGTTAGTTAAGGTGTTATAATGTTATTTTTTCATTTTTATATATAAATAAATAAAATATATTTTTTAGGAATATATTTTATCTAATGTTTTATAAAGACATTTTGTTCATTTTTATATTAAAATAAGTAAAATATTTTTTATATGACCACTTTTTTTATATAAGATTTTATAAACATGGAGATGTTATTAATAATGTTTTTTATATGGATATTTTTAATAGTTGTAATTAAATATTATATATTATTTTCATTTTAATTATTATTTTAATTATTATTTATAATAGTGGTAGTTGTAATTATATTATTTTTATTATTATTATTTTCTTTTATAATTATTATTATTATTGTTATTAGTGATGGTTGAATATATTATTATTATTATTATTATTATTATTATTATTATCACAATTATTATTATTGCTATTTATTCTTATCGTAAGGTCAAACTATTATTATTATTATTATTAATAGTGGTGATTGAATATTATATTCTTATTAATATTGTTATATATTATGATATTTCTTATTATTATTTATTCTTAATGTAGGGGCAAATTAATTATAAAAAAAAAAAAAATAGGGTTTTGTGTGTAGAATTACTATTAAGATGAATTAAATAGTTTTATCATATTTTTGAAAAAAATGATAGGTCATAAGATTAGTATTATTACACATTATTATAGATATAAATTATTTAAAAATATATTTCTTTCTTAAAATTGATCCACGCATTTTTAACTATTATAATTATAGTTTATAATAGACACATTATTTTACTAATTTATTTCATCGGTTTTAAAATGACAATCGTTTAAGATTTTTACACAAGATTAAGAAATGCAAATAATATTGTCATAATACATTATATTTTTACTAAATTAACCTTATAAATGTGTTAGTAGTGCACAGAATAATAATTAAATGACAAACTTGGAAAAATAGTAATCATTTATATATTTAAAAGTGAGAACGACAATCTTTTTGAAACGTATTTATTTGTTAAAACGACATTCATTTTGAATCGGAAAGAGTAATAATTTTTTATTTTAAATTTCAATTTTATATTTGTTTAAATCAATTTACATACGCATAGCATTGGGAGAACTCTTGAGCTTGAATGAACTACAAATTATTAAAATTCATTTTTAAATAAATAATTTTTTTCAATCTCAATGAAAAATAATGTTGAAATCATTATTATAAGTACATATCAATGCTTAAAAATTTATGTATATTATTAACTTATATTTATATTGGATAATGAATTCAAACTTTATAAAAGATAATTTGGTAGACATGTAGTGTGAATCACGACGAGAAGTTGTCATACATTTTATATTTGGAAAAAATGCTAATATCTAAAATTGGTTTAATACATTTTTACAATTTATTATTTGGATTCAATCTCATCGAGATTCACGAGTAAAATGTGAACGTATGACAATCAACTATTGACTGGTCATTTTAATATCTATCTGTTAACTATTTTTTTAATTATTGTCTTATATAATTGAAAATACGTTGTCATACTTAAAAAATATAGAAATGTTCTATTATATGACAAAATTAGTTCCATGTTATATGAATATATAAAGATATGAAAAAAATTAAATCAAAACTTTACAAATATATCTTTTGAATGAAGGTATTAATATTATTTAATTTTAATATATATAGAAATTATTTTGAATGGTCATATTAATACGTTTTATTTTTATGCATGATTTGATTTCAAAAAATTTATGATCAATAAATTTTGAATGGAATTATAATTTAACCAATAAAATTTTCTACCGACTTCTAAATATATTTATGTATATTTTTTTGAAAGGTTACATTTATATTCTTGAAAAAATTAACGTAGTTTAAACGATGTATTGTTAACTATAAATATATTGTTAATAAAATTAACAAAAAGTATATTATAAATATATAAAAGGTAAAGTAAATAAGAACTCTAATGTTTATCTTAAATATTTAATTTATCATTCAAAAAATGTAAGAATAAATATTATTTTGTAATTATTTAGATCCTTATTTGACCTAAAATAAATTATTTCAATTTTTATAAAAAGGTAAATAAAACAAAACAAAATCAATTGAGATTTGATAATTTTTTTAACTTTATGAAATAACTAAAATATATCATAATCTTTTCAAATTAACTTTATATTTAATTTTAATTTAATACTTTAACAATATATCTTTTGAATGGAGACATTATTTTCATTTATTTTTATTATACTTATATGGAAATTATTTTGAATGGTGACACAAATATGTTTAATTTTTATGTATCATTTGATTCTATAAAATATTATGATCAATAAAATTTGAATTCTCTTTTAATATTATAGGTTTGATACTGTTTCATATTGTAGCAATATTATATACATTAGAATATATAAAGATATGAAAAAAATTAAATCAAAACTTTACAAATATATCTTTTGAATGAAGGTATTAATATTATTTAATTTTAATATATATAGAAATTATTTTGAATGGTCACATTAATACATTTTATTTTTATGCATGATTTGATTTCAAAAAATTTATGATCAATAAATTTTGAATGAAATTATAATTTAACCAATAAAATTTTCTACCGACTTCTAAATATATTTGTGTATATTTTTTGAAAGGTTACATTTATATTCTTGAAAAAATTAACGTAGTTTAAACGATGTATTGTTAACTATAAATATATTGTTAATAAAATTAACCAAAAAGTATATTATAAATATATAAAAGGTAACGTAAATAAGAACTCTAATGTTTATTTTAAATATTTAATTTATCATTCTAAAAATGTAAGAATAAATATTATTTTGTAATTATTTAGATCCTTATTTGACCTAAAATAAATTATTTCAATTTTTATAAAAAGGTTAATAAAACAAAACAAAATCAATTGAGATTTGATAATTTTTTTAACTTTATGAAATAACTAAAATATATCATAATCTTTTCAAATTAACTTTATAATTGTAATCATGATAAAAAATATTAAATAGTAATCATGAAAATTTAATGATAAATGTTAATCATAAAAAATCATGATAAAATAAAAAAAATTATTGATATAATCATTTTAATAAATTGAATAATTTATAATTGATTTTATAAAGGTGAATAAAAATCATGTATTTTAAAGAAATATATTTTACAAAGGTGAATAAAATTCATGTATTTTAAAGAAATATTTATTTAACTAATCATTTACTCAATTATATGTATAGTAACTTTATTAAAGAGTTAATTGATCAATTAATTCAATTAAATTAATTTCAAAATATTAGTTGATCCATTAAAAATCAATTTAATGTAAATAATGGAAATAAAATATATAATATTGGTATAATTTTAAATAGTATTTAGAAAGTAGTTTAAGAAAAAACTATATGATTTTGAATGTTATTGATATATTTTTTTAAAAATGAAAGTCATGTCATATCCGCAAACATTTCTATATGATCTTTTACTATATCGGTTTCTCTTGATTTAATTGAATATATGTTTTTGAATATATTGTAGGATATAATTTTTTGGATTCATACTGGTTTGTTAACTCATCTGGATTCACGGGTAGATGTGAACATATCTATGAGATATCAATTGTACTGATATTAATAACTCATCTAGATTCACGGGTATATGTGAATGTATCTATGAGATATCAATTGTACTGAGTTTGTTAACTCATATAGATTCACGGGTAAATGTGAACGTATTTATGAGATATCAACTGTATTGGGTTTGTTAACTCATCTGGATTCACGCGTATTTATGAGATATCAACTGTAGAATGTTCATTTTAATGTCAATCTTTTAAATTTGTTTTACTGTTGTTTTATATAGTTGAAGTTAGAGAATCGAATGTACGATTTATTATAAGTACTGATCAATACTTAAAAGTTTGTGTATATTATTAGTTTATACTAAAAACTATAAGAATGTAAACCGATTGAAAAATGAATTCAAACTTTACAAATAATGATTTAGTAGACATGTATAAATGAGAATAAACTACATATATTGGAAGTACATTCAATTTTTTTAATTGTTGTCTTATATAATTGAAAATACGTTGTCATACTTAAAAAATATAGGAATATTCTATTACATGACAAAGTTAGTTCCATGTTATATGAAATCTCGACCGGCCCCGTGCGACAGCACGGGTTATTTACTAGTTTTTATTATAAAAAAAGTAGATTTTTGAACTATATTATTTTTGTTTTCGTGCGTCTTAGATCACTTTTGGTGTCATTTGTCCTCACTATTTTAATATAGTATATAATTATTATTTTTCTTTTATTTTACCAACAAGAAAACTCTTCAACGTATAAATATAAAATTAATTTAATCATAAAAAGTTTATATATTTTTTCAAGCCAAATTTTTTTATTTTTAGTTTAATCTAGTTTGAGAGTCAATTTTGACATCAAATGGTTTCAACCCTATTCTAGTCGCCATTGTAGAGAATGGAATTGTGATCTTTCCTATTAGATTGAACATCAATTACCACTAGACCAATTAAAGATTGATTATATTAGCAGTATTTATTTATATACACTATTTTTTTAATGATGGAACTTGCGATCTCTTGGTTGATTTTTGCAATGTTGTACAAGTTAATGTAATTTTATGTGGTTTGATGTATTTGAAAGTTATGTAGTGTGAACTTTTGATGTATTTGCAACTTTTGAATTAATGAAGTGTTTAACTTTTTGTCAATCAATGATTGTGATATAAGGTTTTGATATGATTAGTTCATAAGATGATGACAAAAGGGCACCAAAAGTGTGCATTAGTCATTACAAAATGGAACTAATATTTGGATTTAATGTGTTCATGTCAGGTATGGTTGGCATCATCTTATCAAAAATATCCCCAAATAATCTTGTATCTGGTGTGATGTTGGCCTGCATCATGTTGACCTGCATTAGTTGGTTGCTTTTGTTGAGCAGAACCATCATGTTGACCTACATCAGTTGGTTGGTTTTATTGAGCAGAACCATCATGTTGACTTGCATCAATTGGTTGCTCTCATCATGAGATCTCTTATTAATGATCCACCTCCATAGTTTTCTTGAAATTTGCATACAAATTTCTCAGACACGACCTATGCTTTATTCTTTCAAATATCTCTTCAAATACTACTACCAAACCCTGTAACAATGATGAAAATGATATTACTTTTAAAACAATAACCATTTGATAATGAGAAATGTGAAAACATAATGAGAAGTATGAACAAAAAGTAGTTTCAGTTGAAAATGACCAACTTTTTGCTGATCTGAAATAAAGACATGTCTAATATTTTTTCCAACATCTTTCATTAACAACTGTATAAACCACCTCCAACTATCTTTTGTTTTTATTTCCACAACACCAAAGACCAATGAGAAATATTGGTCATTGGGGTCCCTACCCACAACTATTAAAACTTGACCACCATATTTGGTCTTTAAATGGCACCCGTCAACCCCAACAAATAGTCTGCATCCATATATGAATCCTTTTTCACATCTGTCAAAACAAAAGAAAAAATATCCAAACTTTGGTTGAATTGATGAGATTGGTCTGTCAATGTTGATCTCCAAAGTACTCCCAACACTTACCTTTTGCAACTCAACATCATATCTCCACAAGTTTGCATATTGCTTGTCTACATCTCATTCAATTATCTTCTTTGCTATCAACTTTGTTTTCCATGTCCTAGCCACAATAATTCCTGCATAGTAATTTTGTCTCATGTCTTGAATAATATCACAAATCCTAACTATCTTAGAGATTTGCATTTTCTTCACAACTGCCTTGGCCACCCACCTTGAATTTGCAGACGTATTATCCAAAACCCGAGCACATGTATGGTTGTCTTTTATAGTCTTAATGACATAAGTGTGCTTATGTCTCACCTTAGAGCATAGCATTAAAAACCTACATTTATCCCTATATTTTACCCTCACCCTATAGCTCTCATTTTTCACAAAAGTAATTTTCGTACTATTTAAAGCTGATCACTCAAGAATTGCCTCTCTAAAGTCTTCTAGAGAATTAAATTGCATACCTCACTTAAACTTAAAATTCTTATTAAGTTGGTATTTTCTAAACTTCTCAAACTTTAGCCCTTTATCATCTTTAAAATTATATGGATCAGAGTTGTCTAGCTCTTCACTAACATATTCATCATCTTCCAATTTTCTCTTATTGGAACTAGTTAACAATCCAGTTATTATTGGACCCTCACTAATGGGTATAGAGACATAAATTCCATCAAATCCATCTTCAACAATAGTGATTCTTTCATCCTCACTGTCATCCAAACCTTCAACTCCTTCTTTATCACTTCCATCTAACTCAATGATTTCATTCACACACCCAAGACTCCTAATTGTGACTTCTATACCATTGACATCATAATCCACAAACATTTCCCCATGTACTTGCATCGCACAAGCATATGCAACAAAATCATAAGCATCATCGTTATTCCTAATCTGGAAAAAGTTTTCATCTATGTCAAAGATTTTGGTCCACATTATGTACGTCCCTTCTAAGTAACCTCGCCCATTAACCAAATTACGAATGTTAACCATTGACCACTTATCAATGTGTTTCCCTAAAACTATAGTTGAAACACCACCCTTGTATATCGTTTCACCATCAATCAACCTTATAAACTCCATTCCATGGTGAAAGACAGTGTTAAACACTTGCATGTTATGAAATTAAACATAATAGAAAATGTAAAACAAACTACAATTCGATTCAAGTAAGAGAGACGACAAACCAAACTAATATGTGACATTTCGTATGCGTCTTGGCTGCACTCCACCATGCCTTTGTCTTCTCCGATGATGGTTGTCTTCTCCGCTTACTATTTTGGATGAAATTCCCAAATCTGAGCCCTAACATTTTCAAGGGAGATGGGGTAAATAGGAAGACATGTCTTTTCTGCATTCATTTTTTAATTCAAATATTACGTAATATTATATGAAAACATTTTAATTTAGTGAGTCAGCCATAAAATACCACTTACATAATCTATTATAAAACTATAAAAATCAAAGTACCTGGAAAACCACATTATGCCCTCTAATCCAAATTAACATTTTAATTAATCACAAGGGCACAATCGACATTTGATGCAAATACTCTCACCATATTGATTTGGCATTTATTAAAGCTGAGGTGTCAACACCTTATAATTTTGATATATTGTTCTTTTATTTTATTCCATACACGTTACCCTAATTATTTGTTCCACTACCACACACATTAGAATTAAAAAAAAAAAAACATTCACGTTGGAATATGGACCGTCTCATGAAAAATCACATTGATGATATGCAACCACACAACTTCCCACTCAACCAACATTACTCATGTTTCATTTTTCAGTAAAACACTTCTTCCTTCAAATTCGAAGTTGTCAATCCACTCCCAGTGGCGGAGCCAGAAAAATTATAAAGTCTGGGCAAATTTTCATTAGTTCCACCACTGACTACATAATTTTCTACCAAAACAATGTTGTTCATCAAAATTCATTTACTCAAAATAATTTTAAAAAAGGATAGCACAAGTTATACTCAAAGTACCACACTACATACATACCATAAAAAGTTGGTTGTAAGTCCTGAATACAATGCTTGGAATATAATGCAGCCATACTGGTACTCTACTGTAATATACAACTATGGTTAAGAATTCTTGTAATCAATTTTGTAGAAGTGGTTAACAAGAATTGATTCATCTATACTATATTATCTTTCACATACCACATCTCCTATGAATATAACTAATCCTCCTAGAGCCTAGGAAACAAAAACTTAGCAAAAATAACATTAACACACCCAAAATTCCATTCAGCAGCAACAAATGGAGAGATCCAGAGAATCAATGGAATTCCAGCCTCGTGCACAATCTTTGCAAATTTGATGAGATCGAACCGTCCACCAAAGTAATGCTACAACTTCAAAATTGAAAGTAAAACCATAAGATCTTTCA
Source organism: Vicia sativa (assembly GCA_021764765.1). Taxonomy (NCBI): domain Eukaryota; kingdom Viridiplantae; phylum Streptophyta; class Magnoliopsida; order Fabales; family Fabaceae; genus Vicia; species Vicia sativa. The sequence continues at coordinate 283,179,534 of CM038792.1, forward strand.
TAAATCATTATAACCTCTCTTATTCTAAAACTAGAATTATTTAAAGCTTTTAAAAATCACTTCATCTAACTCACATTTCTTGGAGAAAGCTCATGACCATTCCAAAAAATATAGGTCTCAATGACATGCCATGATCAGTCACCATTTCTAGTAAGTTTCTATGTTCTATTCGGCATAAATTCATCAATCTGGTAACATCTGTGGTCGTTTTTAGTTGCTTTTAAGGAAGTTAATGTGTTCTGGTTATTTTAGTCTTGTTGTGCATTTTTGAGTTTAAGTGTCTTTAAAAGTATTTGTTTTATGCTTTTGTTGGGTAGTCTCAGTGTTTCAGGTTAATGCATGCGATAGAAGGAACTTATGGCAGGACGTTAAGCACCTCGGAAGGCTGAGAGTTGAAGATTTTGAAGATTTTAGAGGTCAACACGGGCGCCCGTGTCCATCAACACGGCCCGTGTTGAAAGGCAAGTGGAAAGCGCAAAAACTACACAAAATAGTGGATCAACATGGGCACCCGTGTTCATCAACACGACCCGTGTTGAAATGCAAGTGGAAAGTGCAAAAAACTATACAAACAGTGGATCAACACGGGCACCCGTGTTCATCAAACGGCCCGTGTTGAATGGTCTGGAGCATGGCTTTTTGATTTAGAGATCAACACGGGCACCCGTGTTCATCAACACGGCCCGTTTGATGATAGCGTGTGGAAACTTGATTTTTCTTATTTTTGGAGCTCGTTGTTGTCATTAAGAGACTATTAGAAGGAATTGGAGGTTGGGAAAACCTACTTTTGAAATCACGAAAGAACTATCAGAAAAGGAGAAAGCTACGGAGAGAGTAATTCAGAGACGACGAGATTCAAGGGAAGCCACCATTGAAGATCAAAGTCATCATTATTCTTTGTAATGTTTAACTCTTATTTGATGTTTTCTTTTAATACTATGAGAGGCTAAACCCCCCAAGGATAGGGGTGGTCCTGATTTGATCATTGTATGAATTCGGATACTTGATTTCCTTAATGCATGTTTTTATATTTCAATTTAATTGTGTAGCGTTCTTATGATCATGTATCGGACAAATACATGTAGACCTATGACTAACAATTGGCAGGACTGTGACTGTTAGGGTTTCTACACAATTAGGTTATTAGGAGTCTAACCTAGGACTAGGAACTCTCTTTTAATCACTTGAATTCTCGATATTTTCATGGTTAAAACCTAGGTTTGTTTGAATGGACATTTGAATAAAGAATAGGGTTTTAATAGTTGTCTTCATTAAGGACTTAAGGAAGAACAATCTAGAGATAGGTAATTGATAGTTTTCATATGCAATGAGGAAATCTGAATTCGGATCACAGTTTTGTTAAATCAACCACTCACCCTAGCTTCATTCGCATTATATTTCATCAGTCATTACTTGTTACAAGCATAATTGAAAGTGTTAAAATCAACCCAACCATTGTTTTTGTTCAATTAAATTGAGAGCACGAATAGGTATTTACTACGCAGTCCTCGAGATCGATACTTGGGGAAACTCATTATAACTACATCGGTGAGAATAGTACACTTGCTATTTTTCTGATCAAGTTTTTGGCGTCGTTGCCAGGGAACTGCCAAAATACTGATTTACTCTTAGTTTGATTGAAATTTTATTGCTTTGCAATTAAAAATTTTCTATTCATTTGTTTATTTATTTTATATTACATTGTATTAGAACTAATTTTGTGTCTAATATTTTATGCGAGGTCAGGCCTCAGCAGAATATCTTTTTGACGCAGAAATAGAAATTCAACACACTCCGACTTAGAGTCAGAAGACGAGGCAATGAATCCACCTCAAGAGAGATTGCTAGGGGATTATGGAGGGACAAATGCACCAGGGGGAAGATTGACCATTGTCAACCAACCCGTTAATGTTCCAAATTTTCAGCTCCATCCGAGCACCATCACTCAGTTGGAGAAGAGATCTTTTTCTGGAAGGGTGAATGTGGATGCTAACAAGCATCTGCAACGATTCCTGACTATGAGCACTACTCTCAAAATAGATGGACATACTGAAGAACAGAAAAAGTTGCGAATGTTTCCGTTCACTTTGGCAGATGAAGCAGAGGAGTGGTTCTATTCCCTTCCCGCAGGCAGCATTACATCTTGGGAAGAGATGGAAACAACTTTTCTAAATGAATATTTTCCAGCATCGGTGTTTATGAGAAAGAGATATGAAATCCTAAATTTCAAGCAGAAGGAGGGTGAATCATAGGGAGACTCCTTCAAGAGATTTAAGAGACTCTTGGTTGCTTGCCCTACTCATAACCTGGATCAAACCGAGCAGATGCAGATGTTTGTGAATGGTCTGAGAATCAAAACGAAGTAACTCATTGACACAGCTGCTGGTGGCTCATCTAACTTCTCAGCAGCCACCGGCATCAGGAAGATTATTGAAGCGATAGCTGCAAATGAGCATCTGGAGTTATACGATAGGGTTGCAAGCAAGCCAGATGGAGTAATAGATTTGAAGTTGGAAGTCAATAAACAGTTAAAAATTGAAGAAACAATAGCTGCCGAAGTAGAAAAGAAGTTGAAAGCCATGAATATTACTACACAGCAGGTGTCTCAAGTCCAACAAGGTCAAAGTGCTATATGTGATATTTGTGGCGGACCTCATCTGACAGCACACTGTCTTGCAACAGCTCAGCATATTGAAGAAATAAGGTTCCTCAAACAGAATAATCCTTATTCCAACACTTATAATCCAGGTTGGAAGAACCATCCAAACTATGGATGGAGGGATCAAAAAGGAAACACTCAACAACAAGGTCAGGGTCAATACCAAAACCAGTATCCACAACAACAACAACAAACTCCTAAGAAAGCAGATTGGGAGTTAACTATTGAAAAGATGGCAGCTCATAATATCCAATTTCAGGATGAAACAAGAAACAATCACAAGAACACCTCAGCATCAATCAAAAATCTTGAGGTTCAGATGGGGCAAATAGCTCAACAATTGGCGAATGTGCAAGCACCAGGCTCTCTGCCGAGTTCAACCGTACCAAATCCGAGAGATAATCAAGGGATGAAAGCTGTGGTGACAAGAAGTGGCAAAACCGTTGGAGATGTTGAGAAAAAAGAGATTGAAGAGGAGGGCTTGCTTGAAGTAGATCTGGAAATTAGGGAGGATCAAAAAGAGACTGAGGAAGAAATGAGAAGACCTATGGGAGAAAAAGAAAAGCCTAAAGAAGAGAAACCTAAAGTGGTCCTCTCATACCCTGCTAGAACAAAGAAGAAAGCTCTGAATGAGAAGAACTTCAAGAAATTTTTGGAGTTATTCAAGAATCTTGAGATTAACATTCCATTTTCTGAAGCTTTAGAGCAGATGCCAATTTATGCAAAGTTCATGAAAGACATCATCTCAAAAAAACGCTCATTGGAGACTGAACCGGTTATACTAACTGAAAGGTGTAGTGCTATTTTGCAGGGACTGAAGGTTCTGTCATACCCCAATTTTAGACCTAATATACCACCTTACATATGCATCACTACATCACTAACAGTTCAGAATAGAATAGATCGTGCGTGGCTTCTAGAAGTCAGAATCAGGGTTTCTTCAAAATTTCATCTGTGCAAGATGTGATCAATTAGGGTTTGAGTTTCCACTCACCTCAAATGATCTATCTTAATCAATCATCAACATATGATCTTCAGATTCCCAACTTTTTCTCATGATCTATCAAGAATCGACCAATTAGGGTTTTTATTGAGGATAGGGAATCACTGACTTTTTGCTCATTGAATGACCTATTTGCTTGGAGATTGATCTTTATATCTTCAATTCAACATCTTGACCTAATTTCTTGATTCAAAACATCTCAGAAGTTCATATTTTTCATCAGACAAATTCTGAATCGTCTGATAAAAATTCATCTGCACAGAAAAGTCAAACTTTGACTTTTGGTCAACTTTTTCAAGACCAAACTTTTTCAATCATCAAAACATTTCAAATGATCCATCATGATCATAAAAAATCAAGAAATTTGGAAAAGTCAACAAAAAGTCAAAATTTCTAACACTTAGAAAATTTTTAAGTGTTAGAAAAAACATGTTTTTTCCTACTTTCATGGCAATTTTTCACATAGTTCCATTTGGAATTAGAAAAAACTCAAAATATGAAAGTTGTAGCCCTTGTTACAAGATTTCCAAAATGTCCAAGAACTTGCAAAACCATTTTGACTAGCTATACTTTTGATTTTGAAACATAGAGCTCCAAAATCATGGATTTCAAGTTCATGCTTCAAAAATTATAAGTCATTTTTGAGTTTTCTCCTTCTAGAAGCCTTGTCACCAAGTTGAGATAGGCTAGAACTGATAAAAATAAGATGAGAAGTAATTATGATGGAGATAAGATCAAGTGAGATTTTAACCATGGTTAAAAGAATATTCCATTTGCATTTATGGCAAAAATGTCTTTCTTGCCCTTGAAGGCAAGTTGCTCAAGTTCAAGCCAATCTTCTCTACTTACCATTCAGAATTCTTGACCTATAAATAGAGGTCATTTCCTAAAATTCAAACCACACCAGAGCTATACAAATCAAGCTTTCATTCACTCTTTCTTGAATTTCAAGTTTCATAGTTCAAAAGTGAGGATTTTGCATTTTTGCAAATCTTGTAAAAACTGTGAGAAACTTGGTGTCTAACATGTTCTAAACATCAAATGAAACTTGTTTGAAACTTAAAATCAACTCAAGAATTACTCAAACTCAGAATCCATGTTTAAAACCAAAAGCTTGCAAAACCTGCCTTAACTTTCAAACTGATAATCTACTTGAGCTAGTTTTGATTTTATCATTCAAACATCATCCACATACTTCATATAAGTGATCCAGATCATTATCCTTGAACTATAACACCTTCAACCTCGAATTCGAAACTCATACCAAGGAACTGCAGTTGGACTTGGGTGGAGTAGTTCAGACCATTTCAAAGCAAGCATAGTGATCAAACACCTTCCATAAGGTTCAGTGGTGCTATAGCCATCATCAAACAACAACTGGAAACACTCTAAGAAGGATTTTGATTTCAGTTTGAAGAGGTAAGTCACTCATACTTCAAAATCTATGATTCATGCATTCCAGTTCAAAAAATGCTTGGCCGTTTTGTTTCTGCACCTTCACTGATCCTTAACCCTCAATCAATTGATCAATTCCATGGTCATACACGATTTCATATTGATTTTTAAGAATTAGGGTTCTTCGTGTTCTTGAAAAATTAATCATCTAAAACTGAAAATAAATGAAATTAACCACCACCATCATGTTCCTGGTTAAATTTCGAGCAAGTTTGATGTTTATAACTTTCAATTTCATTAAGAAACAAAGAATCTGGTATTGGATGAAGATTGGAGAAGATGAAGAATAAGTTCGCGCGTGTTCTTGATTTTCCAGAAATTCAAAAAATTCGTTTTATAATATAATTAAATGAAGTAAGTTATATGAACGGATGTATTACCGCCCCAGCGGTTGCCAGCTCACTCTTAGTCCTTTGCCTTGCCTTGCCCAATGGTCCTGGGGTCGAATCCCCTTGGGACCATTTTGTCATTTTTATTCCTTTCTTCACATTTTTTTTTATCAAACTTCAATACTTTCAAAAACCAATCAAAACTTCTCATTTTGAGATGATTTTTTGCACACTTGTCATTTAATATATCTATTTTATGATTATGTCAAAAAAATCAAAAAATATTTTCTTTTGATTATATTTTCATTGAGCCAAAAACGAGACATTTTAAGGAATTCTCAAGTACTTTTCAAGAATGTTTTTTTCAAACTTTCAAAACTCGAAACTTTTTCAAACTTCTTGTGGATATATTTCATCTTTCAAAAAACACTTTCAAGATCTTTTCAAAACATTTCAAAACATACTTACACATCTTTTTTCCATGATCGATCCGATTTGAAGATAAAACCGAATCAGTTTTTTCCTCGAATTTCTTAATTGATCATGGGCCTCCCTCACGGTGTAAGTCCCAATTCTTTTTACGTACATATTAATTTTTCCTTGTACATAATATAATCATCTTTGTAAATATTCAGGCATAAACAAATTTCTTTCGTTTGTTTTCATTCGCTTGTCTATACACCGATACCATTGGTATTAAGAGAGGAATTATTCCCGGTGAAACTTCTCTTTAAACCAATGGGCCTCCCTTACGGTGTAAGTCCCAACCCTCCTATGTACATATTCATTTCTTTGTACATAAACACCCCTTCGTGTACATATTCATTCCCTTGTACACATTCAAACTCGTAAATAATCAAGTTATACTTGCTTTAAACGCACGTTTTATACACTTGTTTATATTTCCTTCATAAACTCCTGTGAATAGACTTTATACACTTGTTTATATAACTGTCTAGTTATAACATAACAACTAGTCTAACAATTAGGTCCCCTGCAGAGTTAGCCTCCTCTTGGGCTTTGTACAAGATAACTCATTCATCTGAGTTCAGCCTCCTCTTAGGCTTCGTATAAGAAAACTCATTCATCTGAGTTTAGCCTCCGCTTAGGCTTCATATAAGACAACACTCCCCTGCTGAGTTAGCCTCCTCTTGGGCTTCGTTCAAAAGAACTCCTCATTGAGTTTAGCCTTCTCTTGGGCATCAAACAAGAAAGAGACCAGGAAATCTCTTAACAGCCTCCTATTGGGCTTCCAATACAAAGAATCACCCGAGCTAGGATAGAACCCTGAGAGGATGATTTCCCGGTGAAATCACTCTTGAGATCCTAAGAGGATGGTTTCCCGGTGAAACCACTCTTAAAGCCAAAGCCAGCCATACCCTATAGCTTCCTCTTGAGCTTCATACAAGGACCCTCGATGACCCTCGATGACCCTCTGAATGCCTTCTCTTGGGCTTACAATACAAGGACCCACGGGCTTCTTAAAAGCATCCCCCTAATCCATAATCAATTTCTCCTCGAGATTTAGACGTTTATCATCTCTATGGAAGAAGTATCTCATCTATCATATCACATACAATCAAAAAACTTTTCAAACTCTTTTCAAACAAAAACATCTCTTAATCGTAAGTGTTAACGCTTGTACACTCAAGCAAAACACCCAATGCTTACAATTAAAAGATTTCAATCATTTTTTCAAACATCTTTCTTAACTCGTAAGTGGTAACGCTTGTACACTCAAGCAAAACACCTATAACTTACGACGAAAGATTCAATCAATCAAACCTTTCAAAATGTATGTGATGAAATAGATTAGATACATTTTTCATTAAGATGACATTTGTCTTTGTCTCTTAATAACATCCCGTTGCTTCCACTAGCATAAGTGGGAACTACGATTGCTCTGACTTTCTCAACATCCTTTTGAGAATACGTAGGCACAAGGTCTCATCCTTGGCGAGCAAAACTTCTCCCTCAAACCAAACAAACCATAGATCCCTTTAGATCCGAGCTACAAATGCTCTGATTCCCATTAAGGGATATGTATGCAGAAGATCCAAATGATCTTTGCGAGCACAATAATAACAAAACCTAGGATCCCACATAATCTTCCCTTCCTAAAATCCAAAGGAGAAACTTTCCCAATCATAGAAATAGCAATTTAAAACACACAAACATATCAAACATATTCATATATAAAGCTATAGATAACTATATATATTTAGGATGCTCTATCTATTCCCTTTATATAACAAACCCCCTTGCCCGAAATCTCCCCAATGCGTTGCGTCTAGTTCGCGCTAGTCGTAATGCATATCATATCAATTGAGGGTATTGCATTTCCCTTTTCATAATCATTTTCTTGTGTTGGAAAAATAAAGCTTGATGCTCACGGCATCTTTATAACCAAATCAAAAGAGTAAATCGTTTGAGCGAGAATCCGAATTGATTCGATTCCCTAGCGTCACTTTTACGAGAAAAAATGGCGACTGGGAATACGCTAAACTCTTATTTTCAAAAAATTGTGACTCGCCAAGAGCACCAAGCTTTTGTTTTCAAAAGAAAAAAGGGGTTAAGCTTTCATATGTGCATATGTTTGCTTTTCTTTAATGTGTGTTTATGATTTCATCGATGGAAAGAAATCCTAACCCGATTTAAGAAACATTTTAAGATCTAGGTGGGGTATAGTCCTATTAACTTGTGGGAAGTTTCATTACTTACTAAGTTAATTTGAGATCCTCTCTCTGGAGGTTGTCTTGGGAGTATTTGTGTTTAGCAAGTATTTGCAAAGACATTTTGCTTTCAAGAGAACTTACGGTGGTGGTGAGAACACATAACCCATCCTGGCTATTTAGGATGTAGTGCAGAAACTATTCAGGCGTAAGCTTAGAATAGTTGTCATGCGAGACTACGATCTGGCGAGTTTTTCTTGAAAAATATTATTGGACTTCGAGTATTCAACAAATCCAATAATATTTCAAAGAGAAGTGTTGAACCCGTATTATCAGTAGAACCCGTTTCACAGATGAATAAGCCCTTAGAACTTACCCATGTTTGGTTCTTATCGTTGGCCTCATGCTCGTGACTTCAAACGCTTGACCATGTGTATAACCACTAACCATGTTTGAATCTTTGTAGCATCCATTCATGCATTCATTCAAAAACTTCATTTCTCTTCCCATTTCCAAAGAATTTAGAGATTTTTCTTTGTAAATATTTTTAGGTTAGAGTGATGGACGTCAGAGGAAGATTCACCAAGAAATACAGTTTTAGAATTCCTGATGTAGGAAAGTTAAAAGAGTTAACATCCTTGGTAGAAGATCCCTCGGATTTCAGAAAATGCTATGAAACTCTTTTAACTGTCCTGGACACTAACGTTGATGAAGGACTTCTCAAAACTTTCGTTCATTTTTACGATCCAGTTTATCGCTGTTTCACTTTCCTTGAGTATCAGTTGATGCCTACTTTGGAAGAGTACGCACACATCCTAGGCATCTCAGTATCAGATAAGGTGCCTTTCAATGGTTTGGAAGCCATTCCTAAGTCACCAGTCATTGCAACAATGACTCACTTAAAGAAATCTGAGATAGACAAAAACCTAACTACCAAAGGAAAACTCTTAGGACTAACTTCAATGTTCCTAATGGAGAAGGCTCTTAAATTCTCGAAGCAGTATGGTAGCCTTTGAAGCTGTTTTAGCTTTACTCATCTATGGATTGGTGTTGTTTCCCAACGTCCCAAGTTTCGTTGATATCAACGCCATAAGGATCTTTATGATTGGAAATCCCGTTCCCACTTTGCTTGGTGACACGTATTTCTCCATTCATCATAGGAATCATCAAGGAGATGGAACTATTGTGTGTGGTGTACCTCTGTTTTTCAAATGGATTGTCTCACACTTGCCTAAATCTCCTATCTTCCATGAAAACAAAGACGATTGGCATTGGTCTCGAAGGCTCATGTCTCTTACAAACGACGATATCCATTGGTATACCTTGGCAAACAATGAGATGGAAATCATTGAAAGCTGTGGAGAATTTGCCAACGTACCTCTCATCGGTACAAAAGGAGGAATCAACTACAACCCATTCTTGGCGAGACGTCAACTCGGGTATGCAAACTCTAGTAAACCCCTTGGTTTTACAGTGGAAAGCTACTTCTATCATGTCATACCCCAAATTTTGACCTAATATACCACCTTACATTTGCATTGTTGCATAACTAACAGTTCAGACAGTATTAATCGTGTATAACACTCACAGGTCAAAATTAGGGTTTCACCAGATTTTCATCTGATTCAAGAGCCAACCAATTAGGGTTTGAGATTTTCTCACTCCATTTGATCTATCTTGATCAAATCATCAGCCTTCAATCCTCAGATATCAAATTTTCTCACAGATCAATCGAGGATCGACCAATTAGGGTTTTGATCGGGCATGAGAATTCTCTGACTTTTTGAACAAGAAATAACTTTTTTGGATAGAGATTGGTCATTATATCTTAGATACAACATCTTGACCTAATTTCTGGATTCAAAACATCACAGAGGTTCACAGAATTCATCAGTCGTTTTCAAAAACATCTGATGAAATTTCATCTGCACAGAAAAGTCAAACTTTGACTTTTGGTCAAATTTTTCAAAACAAAACTTTTTCCATCATCAAAATACTTCAAATGATCCATCATGATCATAAAAAATCAAAGAATTTGAAAAGTCAACAAAAAGTCAAAAGTTTTATACTTAGAAATTTTTCGAAGTGTTGAAATTTCTTACTTTTTCCAAACTTCAAGCCATTTTTTCACCAAGTTCCAATTTGAATTTGAAAAAACTCAAAACATGAAAGTTGTAGATCATGGAAAAATCTTTCCAAAATGTCCAAGAACTCTCAAATCCATGGAGTCTAGATACACTTTTGAAATTGAAACATAAGGCTCCATGAAACTTGATTTTCAAAGTCAAAACTTCACATTATAGGTCATTTTTGAGATTTCTTCATCTAGAAGTAATACAACCTTGCCAACTTGATTTTGGAACTGATAAATATCAGCTTGGAAGTAATGATTGAGGATAGGATCAAATTGAGGATTGTAACACATGGTAAAAAAAAGGAAGTTTCCTTTTCCTTTACAAATGACAATCTTGCCCTTTAAGTCATCCTTGAATCACCAAATGCCATGGACACTTGCCTAACATTGCAGTCCTAATTTGCCTATAAAAGCATCACAAATCCAAGAGAAATCAACACCAAAAGCAATGCAAAAATCCATGCTTTCATTCTTTTCTTGAAAATCAAGTAACATAGAGCAAAATTGATAAACTCGCATTTTTAAAAATCAGTTGAAAACATGATGATCTTTGGTGTCCAACATGTTTCAGAATCACTATCAAACTTGTTACAAGCTTAAAATCAAACTGAATTCAAGATAAAATCAATTTTCATTTTGTATTTTTCAAACTTGTACAAACTGCCATAGCAATCGAAACTGAAGCTTGGCTTAATTCCTTTGAGTTCTGAGCAGCCAAACACAATCCATATACATCATGGAGTTGATCCAAAACAAGAACAACAACCTGTAACACCTTTAACACGATTTCCAGATTCCATTTTTGAGTGTATGCAGGTGAACTTGTGTAGAACGATCCAGCTTTATTCAAGAGGTGCAGGCCATCCACAAAGCTTCCATACATGCCGTTGGAGCTCACACAATCAAGAAACAACAACTGGAAACACGTTTGCCCAGAATTCGATTCTCATTTTTCCAGGTATGAACACGAATTTGGTTAGCATGATTCTTTGATTCTTTTGACAAAAACTCTTGGCCAATTGTTTTCTGCACCTCTAACGATCCTTAACCCTCAAAAAAATCCAAGAATCATCAAACCTTCATCATTTAATTTGAGTTTTTCAGATTAGGGTTCATGAGTGTTCTTCGAAACCAAAACGTTCTGGGTTTAATATAAATGAAATTAACATACATATTCATATTCGTGGTGCAAAATCGAGCAACTTTGATGTTTACATCATTGGATTTCATTGAGAAATAAAGATTTTAGGTTGAATTCATGAAACTGAAAATCAAAATGCAAACCCAGGCTGCGCGCGTTCTTCATGTGTTCTTGATTTTCAAATATTTAAAATAATCCAATCCTTTTTCAACGCGTGTTTTAATCCACTAAACAACTCAGCGCGTTTGGCCCAGTGGTTGTATGCTTGCCCTTAAGTTCTTCTTGCCACGTGGTCTACCTCATGGTCATGGGTTCAAAACCCACAAAGACCATTCTTTTTTACAAACTTCCAATTTTTTCATGTTTTTTATCAAACTTTCACAATTTTTTTTGACCAATCAAAACTTCTCATTTTGAGATGATTTTTTGGACACTTGTCAATAAATACATCTATTTTGTGATAATGCAAAAATTTTCAGAAAAAACTTTCATCTGATTAATTTTTAATCGAGCCGAAAACGACGTTCTGAACACTTCTCAAACCTCCTTAAAAGGTGAATTTTTCAAGTTTTCGACTTCCGATTTTTTTCAAAACTTTTCATAAATGAACCTCACATTTCAAAACATTTCATCAAACTTGCATCTTTTTTGCCATGATTGATCCGATTTAAACGATAAAATTAATTTCGTCTTCTCTCGAATTTCTCGATCGATCACGGGCCACCCTTATGGTGTAAGTCCCAATCCTTTATGTACATATTTAGTTTTACTTGTACATACTCAAATCATCATTGTTAATATTCAAACATAAACAAATTTCTTTCGTTTTCATTCGTTTGTTTATACGCTGAATCCATTGGTTCTAAAGGAAGGTTTCTTCCGAGCGAAATTTCTTTTTGACCAATGGGCCTCCATCACGGTGTAAGTCCCATAACATTCTTTTATGTACGTAATATTTCTTTGTACATATCAAAAACTTTCAAAACACATACAAATTTTCATCTGTACATAACACAGATACTTCTTTTTTTTTCAAATACTTTTTATCTGTACATAATACAGATACCTTTTACAGATAAAACTTCAATCAATTGTTTCCGTTTCATCTGTACATTTTACATTGAATACCATTGGTATTGAAAGGAGCATTCTCCTGAGTAAAACTTCTTTCAAATCAATGGGCCTCCCTTATGGTGTAAGTCCCAACCCTCCTATGTACATCCATCTTTCTTTGTACATAAAAACTCGTCCGTGTACATATTCATTTCCTTGTACACAGTACAAACTTGTGAATAATCAAGTTGCGCTCGTTTTAACGTTCGTTCACAAACACTTGTTTATATTTCATAAACTGCTGTAAATAAACATCATGCATTGTTTATATTTCCTTCATAAACTCCTGTGAATACACATCACACACACACCTGTTTATACAACCGTCTAATAATAACATAACAATTAGACTAATCAATAGGTTTCCCACACAGTTAGCCTCGCTTGGGCTTCATACAAGACAATCCATCACCAAGATGGACTAGCCTCCGCTTGGGCTTTATACAAGATAATTTATCTCCAATGAGTTTAGCCTTCTCTTGGGCTTTGTACAAAGAAACTCTCCCACGAGTTAGCCTCCGCTTAGGCTTCATATAAGACAAGACTCCTGTTGAGTCGGTCTCCTCTTGGCTTCGTTCAAAAGAACTCCTCATTGAGTTTAGCCTTCTCTTGGGCATCATACAATGAAAGAGATAGGAAGTCTCTTAACCTCCTATTGGGCTTCCAATACAAAGAATCACCCGCTAAGATAGAACCACGAAAGGATGGTTTCCGGTGAAATCACTTTCAAATTCCCAGAGAGTAAAATTTCCTGAAATTGCTCTTATTCGAAAAGGATGATTTCTCGGTGAAATCCTTTCAAGCCAAAACCACCATACCCTATAGCTTCCTCTTGAGCTTCATACAAGGACCCTCGATGACCCTCGATGACCCTCGGAATGCCTCCTCTTGGGCTAACAATACAAGGACCCATGGGCTTCTTAAAAGCATCCCTTTAATCCAATCAATTTCTCCTTGAGATTTAGACATCTATCATCTCTATGGAAGAAGTATCTCATCCATTACATCACATACAGTCAAAAACTTTTCAAACTTTTTAAACTCTTTTCAAACAAAAAAACATCTCTTAATTGTAAGTGGTAACGCTTGTACACTCAAGCAAAACACCCAATACTTACAGTTAAAAGATTTAATCATCTTTTTCAAAACATCTTTCTTAAACATGTAAGTGGTAACGCTTGTATACTCAAGCAAAACACCTAATACTTACGACGAAAGATTCTAATCAATCAAACTTTTCAAAAATGTATGTGATGAAATAAATTAGATACATTTTTCATTAAGATGACATTTGTCTGTCTCTTACTAACATCCCGTTGCTTTCCACTAGCATAAGTGGGAACTACGATTGCTCTGACTTTCTCAACATCCTTTTGAGAATACGTAGGCACAAGGTCTCATCCTTGCCGAGCAAATTTCTATCTCCCTCAGACCAAACAAAACATAGAACCTGAGATCCGAGCTACAAATGCTGATTCCCACTAGATATGTATGCATAAGATCCATGATCTTTGCGAGCACAATAATAACAAAACCTAGAATCCCACACAATCTGTTTCTAAAAATCCAAAGGAGAAACTTTCCCAATCATAGAAATAGCAATTAAAACACACAAACATATCAAATATATTCATATATAAAGCTGTAGATAACTACATATATTTAGGGTGCTCCATCTATTCCCTTTATATAACAATCCCCCTTACTCAGAATCTCCCCAATGCGTTATGTCTAGTTTGCGCTAGTCGTTACGCATACCAATATCAATTGAGGGTATTTCAGCTTTCCCCTTTTTCATAATCATTAAATCATCTTTCTTGTGTTGAAAATAATAAAGCTTGATGCTCGCGGCATCTTTATAAACAAATCAAAAGATTTAAATCGTTGCGTACCAGAGAATCCGAACTCACGTTCGCATCCTCAGGCGCGTCACCTTTTAACGCGAACATATCATGAAGGGGAAGATTCCCAAGGTTTGAAAACCAGAATGATAAGAGCTTGGCATCACATCCGAAGGAAGGAAAAGGGTAATGCAATAAATTGCGTAGCCATGGAAATCTACACTTCTTGGGTAAAGAAAAGAGCAAAGGAATTCTGAATGCCTTATGCTTATGAAGAACCCATGTTCTCAGCAGCGTCCAAATCAACAACTTTTCCCATCGAGACTATGGGAGAATACCAAGAAGCTTTGGCCAAGATGAGGCTAGAAAAAGAGGCTTTGGAAGACAAGTTCTTTAAGACTGACCTCGAAAATGAGAAGCTTAAGAAGCAGGTCAAAGATCATGAGAACACGCTCTACTTCCAAGATGATTGGCTCATGGAGAAAGATGAGAAGATTCGTCGGAAAGATAACGCGATCAACAGATACATCAAAGAAAGAAAAAGAAAGCTTGAGGAAATAACAACCAACAATCCTGCTCCTGACGAGTGGAAGAAAGTCATCAACAAGCTTAAAGCCGAGAAAGCTGAACTGAAAGCTCACTATGGGAAAGAAATCTTGAAGTTAAAGCTACATCAAGCCTTTGGTTCTTCATCCGACGAGGACGATTAATTAGTTTAGACTGTAGCTTTATCATTTATTTTATCATTGTAAGAGCTATGCTCAAAAATAATAAATTGTTGTAATCTTCTTTCAATAATTAATAAAATAAGTGTTTTCCATCCAAATATTTGCTAGAAAATTCTCTTTTAGTATAAATTCTTTGGAAATTCTCGTCTCTTTGCATTCATAATCATGCATCATATTTTGCATATCGAGTTGTTGTTTAGAATCTTAGCTTTTGGAATTTTTCTAGAAAGGAAAAAGATCGTCAAGCTATCGCGTCTTAGAGTTTCTCGACTACGCTCACAGTCAGCTCACACATACAATACTCGTTCAAAAAGAAGAAAAGTAATGGATGGTTTTGAACAAGAAAATGTTGAGCTTCGTAGCACAGTGACAACGCTTCAAGAAGAGATGGAGAGACTCACTTCTTTAGTAAGTTCATTGGCAACTACGCAAAGTCAGCAAGCAACATTGAGCAGTCAAAATCAAGCGACGATTTCAGAGATCACTACTACTCCAGTTTCAACTGTTGCAGTCAGTAATCCTCTCTTCAGTATGCCAGAAGGTTATCCATGGGGCATGCCTTTCAATTTCGGCATCGGATTTCGTCAACCCACTTCTGAGGTACATGCAACCACGTTTGAGGTTCCTACTTTACAGAACTCAACATTTACTCCGCAGCATGGAGTAACCTTTCCGCAAGTCACTATGACGGTTTCTCAACCGATCATGACAAACTCAGCTTTTGTAGTTCACGCCACTGCGGACGAAGAAGTCTATCATAACCTAGGCGATAACACGAATCCTCGTGGCCAGATGGAGAATCTCCAGGAACAATTCCATAAGATGCAGCTTGAGATCAAAACTATCCGTGGGAAGGAATTATTTGGGAAGAATGCCCACGATCTGTGCCTAGTTCCTCGCGTAAGGATACCCGCTAAGTTCAAAGTCCCTGACTTTGAAAAGTATAAAGGAAATTCCTGCCCGCAGAGTCATCTTACAATGTACGCTAGGAAGATGTCTACATATAATGATAATCACCAATTGCTCATTCACTATTTCCAAGACAGTCTCACCGGTGCCGCACTGAAGTGGTACATGGGGCTAGATAGTGTAAATATCCAGACATTCAATGACCTAGGTGAAGCCTTTGTCCAACAATACAAATTTAACTTGGACATGGCTCCCGATCGAGATCAACTCTGCTCCATGTCTCAAAAGGAAAAAGAGACGTTCAAAGAATACGCCCAACGTTGGAGGGAAATTGCTGCCCAAGTCAATCCACCGTTAGAGGAGAAAGAAATGACCAAGGTTTTCCTGAACACTCTTGGCCCATTTTACTACGAACGCATGATCGCCAGTGCTCCCGGAGATTTCACTGAAATGGTAAGCATGGGAATGCGACTAGAAGAAGGAGTCCGAACAGGACGCCTAACCAGAGAAATAGGGTCTTCAAGCGGAAACAAGAAGGTCGGAACCAGTTTCCCAAAGAAAAAGGAACATGACGTAGGAATGGTATCCCAAGGGAAACCAAGGAAAAATGTCAGTCACCGACAATAGGTAGCCACAATAGCACCAGTTGTTAATGCAAGTTCAAATATGGGTATTACCCCGCAATTCCAGCAAATTCAACAGCCTCGACAACAGGCTCAACAATTCCACAATCAGAACCGTGCACCTCGGGTCTCGCAGTTTGATCCAATTCCAATGACGTACACGGAATTATATCCTGCATTGATAGAAAGGAATCTTGTGCAAACAAGGTTACCACCCCCAGTACCAGAAAAATTACCTTGGTGGTACAAAGCAGACGTGTCTTGCCCTTTTCATCAAGGGGCACCGGGTCATGATCTTGAACATTGTATAGCACTAAAAGCTGAAGTCCAAAGGTTAGTAAGGACTAATCTTCTCTCCTTCAGGAATGCAAATCCAAACGTGCAAGCAAATCCACTTCCCAATCATAGTGGACATACCGTGAATTTGATACTAAGGGATATTGATCGATATCTTATCACTGACATAAGTATGATAAGAGAAAGCTTGGTATAGCTCCATGATACATACATTACAATGGGCGCCTTCGCTAAACATAACTACATAGCCTACAGAATCTGCTTCAGGGATCTTCGAGGATGTCCAACTGTGAGAGCAGACATTCAACGGTTAATAGACATTGGTGATATTCAGATCTTCAAGAACAGAAACGACTATGACGTGAATATGGTAGGGCATTATCCGCATGAGCTTTTAGTCTCAGATATCAACTCGGAAATTCCCGAAGTAAACGTCATTATCCCCTGCTTCAATATGCCCAAGTGTGTAGAAGTCAAGTACAACGGATCGAAAGTTTCAGAATCTCCTTTGGTGATTTGTTTACCTGGTCCTGTTCCTTACAGCTCTGACAAAGCAATTCCCAATCAATACAGTGCAACTATGATAGAAGAGGGGAAAGAGAAACCATACCAACTCTTTCATCTGTTAACATCGCTGAAATTGGACGAGTGACGCGAAGTGGACGTGTGTACACCCCGTTACCACCCAAGCAACCTGTTGTTCCCGCTGTTGGACAAAATCCAGTTAATACACCTCCCGAGAATCCCATGGGGGTTCCTGTTGGAAATCCAAACATAAACGTTGGTCCGTCTGATGGAACCAACGCCAACTCAGATTTCGACGAGATTCTAAAGCTAATCAAGAAAAGCGAGTACAGAGTTGTAGATCAACTAATGCAGACTCCTTCCAAAATTTCGATACTATCTCTACTTCTGAATTCCGAAGCCCACCGAGAAGCTTTGATGAAAGTGCTAGATCAAGCTTACGTAGATCACAACGTGACTACAGATCAATTTGGTGGAATTGTAGGCAACATAACAGCTTGCAACAATTTAAGCTTCAGTGATGAAGAACTCCCAAAGGAGGGGAAAGATCACAATCTGGCTCTGCATATCTCAATGATTTGCCAATCAGACTCTTTGTCCAACGTACTAGTGGATACCGGTTCATCCTTAAATGTAATGCCAAAAACGACTCTTGCTCGTTTATCTTACAAAGGAACACCGATGAAATTCAATGATATAGTGGTAAGAGCCTTTGATGGGTCAAGGAAATCTGTTATTGGGGAAATCGACCTTCCAATGACGATTGGTCCGCATACCTTCCAAATCACCTTCCAGGTCATGGACGTGCCAGCTGCTTACAGTTGTTTGCTAGGAAGACCATGGATACACGAAGCGGGAGCAGTGACATCCACTCTCCACCAAAAGCTGAAATTCACAACAAATGGGAAGCTAGTAACCATCATCGGTGAACAAGCTTTACTAGTAAGCCATTTGTCCAGTTTTTCTTTCATAACAGCCAACGACGTTGAAGGGACACAATTCCAGGGACTTTCGTTAGAAGGTGAGTCTACAAGGAAAAGCAGATCGTCTATCTCCTCTTACAAAGAAGCAGCACAGATAGTGAAAGACGGTAATGCCACAGGTTGGGGACAAGTAATAAAACCTGTCAACAACGAGACAAAGACCGGGCTTGGATTTGCTCCAGTATTTCCTAAAGACAATCAAAGGGATGAAGCTCTTCGCCTAATCAGAGAAGTATTCCACAGTGGGGGTTTCTTAAACCCTGCTCTTCAAGAGGTTAACGTTCTTACCGATGAAGGTGATGAAGACGATCTCTCCGGATTTGAAGAGTGGAGCACTTATCTTACTAGCTTTAAATATGTGTCCCAGGAAGAAGCGTACTCTCCATTCTATCCTCCGACTGACCAATTCAAAGGCATGTCCCTACAAAACAATGAGAATGAAAACCCACCTATCCCTTCTGAAGTTTGGGATACCTTGGGAGAACCAAGTGGAAAGTTTGACTACATGGTGAAATACACTGCACCTGAAAGCTCAAAGATCAGAATTGAAGACATCCAACCAACTGGATGGGACGATCCTTTTGA
Organism: Vicia sativa; assembly: GCA_021764765.1. NCBI lineage: Eukaryota > Viridiplantae > Streptophyta > Magnoliopsida > Fabales > Fabaceae > Vicia > Vicia sativa. The sequence continues at coordinate 283,198,531 of CM038792.1, forward strand.
GTATCCTAGTCAACCAGAAGAGTTATACACATCTTCTCGATCTCATCATCAGATTGAGATCCCAAATAAAGATCTCTGCTTTAACGCGCCTGCCGAGTTTGTTAAGACAGATTTTAACTATCATTACATCAACGTAATTACCGAAGATCAAGAGGAAAATTTTGGAAACGAGTTGGAAAGCGTCACAGACAATGAGTCTCTTCACTCAGAAGATTGGAAAGAACATCCCAAGAATCCAGGATACATGCCACTTGAAAGCACACATGCTGCATATTATGCTCCTCGACCTGCCAATCAAGCAGAAGAAGATCGTTTCAGCAGCACAAAAAGCAAGGTCAACCGTCCAGAGTCTTCAAAGCCTGTTCGACCAACGACCAAAGTCTACTCAAGAAATAAGCCAAATGGAAAACTACCAGAATATCTTGACTTCCAAGGAGTTCGCCACTATTGGAAGCCTGTTAAAATTGAGACTGATGTTCATAGTTCTAAGTAGTTTGTTTTGTTTTTGTTTTGAACTCTCACCTCGCCCAAAGCGTAGAGATGTTTTATAGGGTTTAGCTTTTAAATAATTCCTCTTTGTCTTGCCCAAGACAAATGAGTTAGTATTTAGGGCCCTGTTTCATATTGTGAATCATAAATAAAAGCGTTGTTTTGATTCCACATTTTGTGTTTGTTTTTCGTTTTTACCCTTTTTGTTGGAAATGGTAATTCTAAAAACCAAATAAAAACAAACGATCAAAATATAATAAAGATCTGCACACACTTTCACATTAACTTTTTCTATAAAAAAAACGACAAAAAAGAAGAGTTAATTAATCAAACATAAATCAAATATGCAGATTAGCAGATGGACAAATCCATTGAAAGCAATAACTCTATGCTCTCTCCCGACTTTGAATTCCCTGTGTTCGATGCCGAGGAAGTAGTTGAAGAAGAGATCCTGGATGAGATTTCTCGACTACTTAAGCACGAGGAAAGAATCCTTCAACCTCACAAAGAGCCTTTGGAAGCAATCAACTTGGGTTCTGAAGAAGACAAAAAAGAGGTGAACATCGGAGCTCTACTCGACAACAATGTCAAGGGAAAACTGATAGATCTTCTCAAAGAATATGTTAATGTATTTGCTTGGTCCTACCAAGACATGCCAGGTTTAGATACCAGCATCGTGGAGCATCACTTGCCATTAAAACCGGAGTGTCCGCCAGTTAGACAAAGACTGAGAAGAGTTCACCCAAACATGGCCGACAAAATCAAAAAGGAAGTTCAAAAGCAGCTCGACGCAGGTTTCCTCGTCACCTCTGAATATCCTCAATGGCTAGCCAACATAGTGCCTGTCTCCAAGAAAGACGGAAAGGTCAGAATGTGTGTTGACTACCGGGACTTGAACAAAGCAAGTCCAAAAGATGATTTCCCACTACCGCATATCGACATGCTAGTGGATAGTACTGCAAAGTTCAACGTCTTTTCCTTCATGGACGGTTTCTCTGGCTATAACCAGATCAGAATGGCTCCCAAAGACATGGAGAAGACATCCTTCATCACGCCATGGGGCATACTTTGCTACAAAGTAATGTCGTTTGGATTAAAGAATGCTGGTGCAACTTATCAAAGGGCAATGACTACTCTCTTTCATGACATGATGCATAAAGAGATCGAAGTCTACGTGGACGACATGATAGCAAAGTCTGACACTGAAGAAGAGCATATAGAATATCTCTTAAAGTTGTTTCAGCGACTAAGGAAATTTCAGCTCCGCCTGAATCCTAACAAATGCACCTTTGGGGTAAGATCCGGAAAACTCCTAGGTTTCATCGTCAGTCAAAGAGGTATTGAAGTTGACCCTGACAAAGTCAAGGCTATTCAAGAAATGCCTACGCCACAAACAGAAAAGCAAGTAAGAGGATTTCTTGGACGGTTGAATTACATCTCCCAGATTTATCTCTCAAATGACTGCTACCTGTGGGCCGATATTCAAACTTCTCCGCAAAAATCAAGAGGTTGTGTGGACAGAAGATTGCCAAAAAGCGTTTGACAGTATCAAGGAATACCTGTCAGAATCGCCAATATTGATTCCTCCAATCGAAGAAAGACCATTAATCATGTACCTTACCGTGCTAGAAGATTCCATGGGCTGCGTGCTTGGACAGCAAGATGAAACCGGTAAGAAGGAGCATGCCATCTACTACTTGAGTAAAAAGTTCACAGACTGTGAAAGTCGTTACTTCATGCTCGACATAACATATTGTGCTTTGGTATGGGCTTCAAAACGTCTCCGCCAGTACATGATCAATCACACGACTTGGTTAATCTCCAAAATGGATCCAATCAAGTACGTCTTTGAAAAGCCTGCCTTAACAGGAAGAATTGCTCGATGGCAGATGTTGTTATCTGAATATGACATCCAGTACCGTGCTCAAAAAGCGGTCAAAGGAAGCATTCTCGCCGATCACTTGGCTTCTCAACCGATCAACGAATACCAATCTCTCAAGTTTGACTTCCCTGACGAGGATGTTATGTACTTAAAGATGAAAGATTGTGATGAAGCATTACCCGAAGAAGGTCCTGATCCAGAATCTAGATGGGGCTTAATCTTTGATGGAGCAGTTAATGTCTTTGGCAATGGAATTGGGGCAGTCATCATTACTCCCGAGGATTTTCATATCCCGTTTTCCGCCAGATTGCTATTTGATTGCACAAACAACATCGCAGAATATGAAGCTTGTATCATGGGTATCGAAGAGGCCATCGATTTGAGGATCAAGATCCTTGACATATATGGAGATCCAGCCCTTGTGATCAATCAAATCAAAGACAAGTATGAAACCCATCATCTTGGTTTGATTCCCTACAGAGATTATGCAAGACGTTTGTTGACTTTCTTCAACAAAGTCGAATTGCATCATATCCCTCGAGATTAGAATCGAATGGCAGACGCCTTGGCTACTTTATCTTCCATGTTCAAAGTCAACAGTTGGAATGATATGCCTAAAATCCGTATCAGACGCCTGGAAAGACCTGCATATGTGTTTGCAACTGAAGCAGTCTTTGATGATAAACTGTGGTTCCACGACATCAAACGTTTCCTTCAAACTCAGGAGTACCCACTCGGGGCATCGCACAAAGATAGGAAAACTCTAAGGAGGCTTTCTAGAAATTTCTTCCTGAATGAAGATGTGCTATACAAAAGAAACTTCGACATGGTCTTGCTCAGATGCGTGGATAGACACGAAGCAGACATGATAATTCACGAAGTTCATGAAGGGTCCTTTGGAACCCATTCAAATGGGCATGCAATGTCCAGAAAAATCTTGAGAGCAGGATACTATTGGATAACAATGGAATCTGATTGCTGTAAACACGTCAAAAGATGTCACAAGTGCCAGATCTACGCAGATAAGATCCATGTGCCACCGACTCTACTCAACATTCTCTCCTCTCCGTGGCCTTTCTCCATGTGGGGCATCGACATGATTGGGATGATTGAACCAAAAGCGTCCAACGGACATCGCTTCATTCTAGTGACTATTGATTACTTCACCAAATGGGTCGAAGCAGTATCTTACGCCAATGTCACAAGACAAGTGGTTGTGAGGTTCATCAAGAACAACCTCATTTGTCGATATGGAGTTCCAAGTAAGATCATTACAGACAATGGATCAAACTTAAACAACAAAATGATGAAAGAATTGTGTGAGGAATTCAAGATCGAGCATCATAACTCATCTCCTTACTGACCAAAGATGAACGGCGCCGTTGAAGCTGCCAACAAGAATATCAAAAAGATCATCCAGAAAATGGTCATCACTTACAAAGACGGCACGAATGCGCCATTTGCTGCATGGGTATCGTGCTTGAGACGTACTTCAACAGGGCAACTCCTTTTCTCTAGTATACGGCATGGGCGTGCTCCCGTAGAAGTTGAGATTCCGTCGATGAGAGTTCTCATAGAAACTAAGTTATCCGAGGCGAATGGTGTCAAAGCGTCGATCTGAATTTAATCAAGAAAAGCGTCGACCGCTCGTGTCATGGACAACTATATCAAAGAAGGATGAAGAAAGCCTTCGACAAAAAGGTCCGACCTCGTGAATTCCAAGAAGGCGACCTCGTGCTTAAAAAGATTCTGTCTTTTCAACCAGATTTTAGGGGCAAATGGACTCCTAATTACGAAGGCCCATACATCGTCAAAAGAAGCTTTTCTGGCGGTGCTATGACTCTCACAACCATGGACGGTGATGAACTCCGCATCCCGTGAATCATGCAATCAAAAATACTTTGTCTAAAAGGACAAAAGAACAGTTCGGTAAGTCGAAAACCCGAAAAGGGCGGCTTAGGCAAAAAAGAGCGTTCAGTGGATTGAAAACCTGAAAAGGCGGTCCAGGCAAAAATTAGAGACAATAAACAGAAATTATCCTGATAGATTGAAAACCTAAAAAGGAAATCTATGCAAAAATTAAGGATCAAAATGACAAAGTAACTGCATCAGTCTGTACTTCGTCAATCTGAAGAAACTTCCATCAACGGATCTTCAATCAAATCTTCCGAAGCAACAAGCACAGTTGGAACTCAAAGTTGTTAGGGATAATAGTGGTTATTTGCTTTCAATGTAGCCTTTTCCCAATAAATTATCATTTCCAACTTTTGTAAATAGCTCATGGAATCACGCCTTTGGCTGATTACCATTCTATCAATAAATTTGAGCCTTGTGCCCATTTTTTGTAATTCTTGCTTTATTCTGTTTTGCAAAATAACGCTTTTATTGTGAAAATCACTTTTGAAACTAAAAAAAAAAAAGGTTTTAAATGAATTTTTACTTCAAAATTTTGAAATAAAAGCGAAATTTTCCTTTGAACTATGAACACAGAAAGAACTTCAACAGTTTTCTCCATGAGTGTTTCGACCTCTGAAGGATAAAACAATTGCTAAAGAAGTTTTCTTCTTCTCCTCAAAAAAGATCATCAAAGGACGGTATTCTTATCCAAAAAGAATTCCCAACAAGGTTGCCAATAAAATGCCTTTTCGGAAAATTAAAGCATGCAACTCAGATTCATCATCAGTAACGTCTACACCATGGCTGCAGATTTTGCTGAGTATTTGTTTAAACTGCAACGTAGTCCTTTTCCCAAATACCCTTTTGTTGTCTTGTCAAGTATCGTCAGCATGCATATGACATTCATCATTATACATAATAGCATCATTAATGCATTTCTGCATTTTCTCAATGTTTGCTTCAACTTCACTTGTTTAGGTTGCATTTTTTCCCAAAAACAAGTGTGGGTATGTCATCTCTCCAGTAGATTATCCCCAAGCAGAGAAATACATCTTTTCTCTATTATGTTCCCCAGCTGAAAGCATTCCTCATTGGGAACGAAGTCTTGATTGACCTTTTCTTTTCAGTTCATTCCTGGATAGAATCTCGTCTCTAATCAACTCAGGATTGGATTTCACAAGAAAAATCTACCTGCAAACAATAAGCAATAGCCTCGACATCCGAGCTGCTTATTTCCTTTTCATCTTGAGACTTATCATAAAACGATTGTTCTTCTCAGCAAGTCCAATCATGAAAGTTCAAGAAACCTCCGCAGTTGTCTTTCTGTCTAAAGAAAACCTGTGTCTTTTAAATCAAAATGCCCGCATCTTCTCAAAAGAGAGATCCCTGGCAAGATTGTAGATTTGAAAATAGAAACTCACTTGAGATCTGTTTCCATCATTGTCTGTTATTCACAAGGCTGAATACTCAATAATTTTCTCAAGAATTACCTTGTTATAGTTATCACTTCGCTGATAATTGGTAATATCTTCAGAGCTCATTACCATAAACTATCACAAGGCTGATAATTGGTAATATCATCTTCACTTACCTTAAACATTGTCACAAGGTGATGTAATCTCCTCAAAACTGATTTTCACTTACATTGTGAATCTATTTTCCCAGTGAAACATATTGCGTGTTTCCCAACAAACAGGATTCTCCTTTCTTAGACAGATTGAGTCATCCTCACAAATCTTTTCCCATCATATCAATCTTTGATACCTCTTGGGTAAACCTTTTTGAAATCATTTTGCATCATTCGCATTTTTTGGTATCTTAGGTCCAAAATTTGCGTATTCTGATATTTAAGTCTCTTCACACCTATCAAGACGAAGATCTTCATCTTCATATCTCAGGATAAAGAAACTTAAATAGGGGCATCTGTCATACCCCAATTTTTGACCTAATATACCACCTTACATATGCATCACTGCATCACTAACAGTTCAGAATAGAATAGATCGTGCGTGGCTTCTAGAAGTCAGAATCAGGGTTTCTTCAAAATTTCATCTGTGCAAGATGTGATCAATTAGGGTTTGAGTTTCCACTCACCTCAAATGATCTATCTTAATCAATCATCAACATATGATCTTCAGATTCCCAACTTTTTCTCATGATCTATCAAGAATCGACCAATTAGGGTTTTTATCAAGGATAGGGAATCACTGACTTTTTGCTCATTGAATGACCTATTTGCTTGGAGATTGATCTTTATATCTTCAATTCAACATCTTGACCTAATTTCTTGATTCAAAACATCACAAAAGTTCATATTTTTCATCTGAAAAATTCTTAATCGTCTGATAAAAATTCATCTGCACAGAAAAGTCAAACTTTGACTTTTGGTCAACTTTTTCAAGACCAAACTTTTTCAATCATCAAAACATTTCAAATGATCCATCATGATCATAAAAAATCAAAAATTTGGAAAAGTCAACAAAAAGTCAAAATTTCCAACACTTAGAAAAATTTTAAGTGTTAGAAAAAACATGTTTTTTCCTACTTTCATGGCAATTTTTCACATAGTTCCATTTGGAATTAGAAAAAACTCAAAACATGAAAGTTTTAGCCCTTGTTACAAGCTTTCCAAAATGTCCAAGAACTTTCAAAACCATTTTGACTAGCTATACTTTTGATTTTGAAACATAGAGCTCCAAAATCATGGATTGCAAGTTCATGCTTCAAAAATTATAAGTCATTTTTGAGTTTTCTCCTTCTAGAAGCCTTGTCACCAAGTTGAGATAGGCTAGAACTGATAAAAATAAGATGAGAAGTAATTATAATGGAGATAAGATCAAGTGAGATTTTAACCATGGTTAAAAGAATATTCCATTTGCATTTATGGCAAAAATGTCTTTCTTGCCCCTGAAGGCAAGTTGCTCAAGTTCAAGCCAATCTTCTCTACTTACCATTCAAAATTCTTGACCTATAAATAGAGGTCATTTCCTCAAATTCAAACCACACCAAAGCTATGCAAATCAAGCTTTCATTCACTCTTTCTTGAATTTCAAGTTTCATAGTTCAAAAGTGAGGATTTTGCATTTTTGCAAATCTTGTAAAAATTGTGAGAAACTTGGTGTCTAACATGTTCTAAACATCAAATGAAACTTGTTTGAAACTTAAAATCAACTCAAGAATTATTCAAACTCAGAATCCATGTTTAAAACCAAAAGCTTGCAAAACTTGCCTTAACTTTCAAACTGATAATCTACTTGAGCTAGTTTTGATTTTATCATTCAAACATCATCCACATACTTCATATAAGTGATCCAGATCATTATCCTTTACCTATAACACCTTCAACCTCGAATTCGAAACTCATACCAAGGAACTGCAGTTGGACTTGGATGGAGTAGTTCAGACCATTTCAAAGCAAGCATAGTGATCAAACACCTTCCATAAGGTTCAGTGGTGCTATAGCCATCATCAAACAACAACTGGAAACACTCTAAGAAGGATTTCGATTTCAGTTTGAAGAGGTAAGTCACTCATACTTCGAAATCTATGATTCATGCATTCCAGTTCAAAAAACGCTTGGTCGTTTTGTTTCTGCACCTTCACTGATCCTTAACCCTCAATCAATTGATCAATTCCATGGTCATACACGATTTCATATTGATTTTTAAGAATTAGGGTTCTTCGTGTTCTTGAAAAATTAATCATCTAAAACTGAAAATAAATGAAATTAACCACCACCATCATGTTCCTGGTTAAATTTCGAGCAAGTTTGATGTTTATAACTTTCAATTTAATTAAGAAACAAAGAATCTGGGATTGGATGAAGATTGGAGAAGATGAAGAACAAGTTCGCGCGTGTTCTTGATTTTCCAGAAATTCAAAAAATTCGTTTTATAATATAATTAAATGAAGTAAGTTATATGAACGGATGTATTACCGCCCCAGCGGTTGCCAGCTCACTCTTAGTCCTTTGCCTTGCCTTGCCCAATGGTCCTGGGGTCGAATCCCCTTGGGACCATTTTGTCATTTTTTTTCCTTTCTTCACATTTTTTTTATCAAACTTCAATACTTTCAAAAACCAATCAAAACTTCTCATTTTGAGATGATTTTTTGCACACTTGTCATTTAATATATCTATTTTATGATTATGTCAAAAAAATCAAAAAATATTTTCTTTTGATTATATTTTCATTGAGCCGAAAACGAGACATTTTAAGGAATTCTCAAGTACTTTTCAAGAATGTTTTTTTCAAACTTTCAAAACACGAAACTTTTTCAAACTTCTTGTGGATATATTTCATCTTTCAAAAAACACTTTCAAGATCTTTTCAAAACATTTCAAAACATACTTACACATCTTTTTTCCATGATCAATCCGATTTGAAGATAAAACCGAATCAGTTTTTTCCTCGAATTTCTTAATTGATCATGGGCCTCCCTCACGGTGTAAGTCCCAATTCTTTTTACGTACATATTAACTTTTCCTTGTACATAATATAATCATCTTTGTAAATATTCAGGCATAAACAAATTTCTTTCGTTTGTTTTCATTCGCTTGTCTATACACCGATACCATTGGTATTAAGAGAGGAATTATTCCCGGTGAAACTTCTCTTTAAACCAATGGGCCTCCCTTACGGTGTAAGTCCCAACCCTCCTATGTACATATTCATTTCATTGTACATAAACACCCCTTCGTGTACATATTCATTCCCTTGTACACATTCAAACTCGTAAATAATCAAGTTACACTTGCTTTAAACGCACGTTTTATACACTTGTTTATATTTCCTTCATAAACTTCTGTGAATAGACTTTATACACTTGTTTATATAACTGTCTAGTTATAACATAACAACTAGTCTAACAATTAGGTCCCCTGAAGAGTTAGCCTCCTCTTGGGCTTTGTACAAGATAACTCATTCATCTGAGTTCAGCCTCCTCTTAGGCTTCGTATAAGAAAACTCATTCATCTGAGTTTAGCCTCCGCTTAGGCTTCATATAAGACAACACTCCCCTGCTGAGTTAGCCTCCTCTTGGGCTTCGTTCAAAAGAACTCCTCATTGAGTTTAGCCTTCTCTTGGGCATCAAACAAGAAAGAGACCAGGAAATCTCTTAACAGCCTCCTATTGGGCTTCCAATACAAAGAATTACCCGTGCTAGGATAGAACCCTGAGAGGATGATTTCCCGGTGAAATCACTCTTGAGATCCTAAGAGGATGGTTTCCCGGTGAAACCACTCTTAAAGCCAAAGCCAGCCATACCCTATAGCTTCCTCTTGAGCTTCATACAAGGACCCTCGATGACCCTCGGAATGCCTTCTCTTGGGCTTACAATACAAGGACCCACGGGCTTCTTAAAAGCATCACCCTAATCCATAATCAATTTCTCCTCGAGATTTAGACGTTTATCATCTCTATGGAAGAAGTATCTCATCTATCATATCACATACAATAAAAAAACTTTTCAAACTCTTTTCAAACAAAAACATCTCTTAATCGTAAGTGGTAACGCTTGTACACTCAAGCAAAACACCCAATGCTTACAATTAAAAGATTTCAATCATTTTTTCAAACATCTTTCTTAACTCGTAAGTGGTAACGCTTGTACACTCAAGCAAAACACCTATAACTTACGACGAAAGATTCAATCAATCAAACCTTTCAAAATGTATGTGATGAAATAGATTAGATACATTTTTCATTAAGATGACATTTATCTTTGTCTCTTAATAACATCCCGTTGCTTCCACTAGCATAAGTGGGAACTACGATTGCTCTGACTTTCTCAACATCCTTTTGAGAATACGTAGGCACAAGGTCTCATCCTTGGCGAGCAAAACTTCTCCCTCAAACCAAACAAACCATAGATCCCTTTAGATCCGAGCTACAAATGCTCTGATTCCCATTAAGGGATATGTATGAAGATCCAAATGATCTTTGCGAGCACAATAATAACAAAACCTAGGATCCCACATAATCTTCCCTTCCTAAAATCCAAAGGAGAAACTTTCCCAATCATAGAAATAGCAATTTAAAACACACAAACATATCAAACATATTCATATATAAAGCTATAGATAACTATATATATTTAGGGTGCTCCATCTATTCCCTTTATATAACAAACCCCCTTGCCCGAAATCTCCCCAATGAGTTGCGTCTAGTTCGCGCCAGTCGTAATGCATATCATATCAATTGAGGGTATTGCAGCTTTCCCCTTTTTCATAATCATTTTTCTTGTGTTGGAAAAAATAAAGCTTGATGCTCGCAGCATCTTTATAAACAAATCAAAAGAGTAAATCGTTTCAAACCAGAGAATCCGAATTCAGATTCGATTCCCTAGCGCGTCACTTTTTAACGCGAACAGGTTCCACTAAAGAAGAAAGACAAAGGGGCGGTAACTATTCCCTGTGCTATAGGGGATAGGACATTCAAAAAGGCACTGATTGACCTTGGCACTGGTGTAAGTCTTATGCCTCTATCAATTTATAACAAGCTTGGCATTGGTGAAGTCAAAGATACTAGGATGACATTGTAGTTCGCTGACAATTCGATGAAAAGACCACATGGAATAGCAACGGATGTTCTTGTGAAGATAGAAAAATTTGTGTTTCCGGTTGATTTTGTGGTTCTGGATATGCCAGAGGACGAAGAAATTCCAATAATATTGGGAAGGCCTTTTCTTGAAACAGGTAGAGTAATGATAGACATGGAAGAAGGAACAATGATCCTTAAGGTCTATGATGAAGAGCTAAAAATCAATGTTAGAGAGTCAATGAAGTTCAAAGAAGATATTGGCACAAGCAAGAATGTTGAAGTTTTGGATACATTATTCATCAAATCAGTGCATTGTCATGTACCTGAATTACCTCTAGAGAGAGTGTTGAGTCTGGCTATTTTTGAACGAGATGGAGGGGTTGATGAAAAGGAGTTAGAGGTATTAGATATGATGGAAGCTCAACCTAAATGGTCGAAACATACACCAAACAGGTGGGAAGATTTAAGTCAACCACAACCTTTCGTAGAGAAAAAGGAAGAAAAGAAAGGGACGGAGTTGAAGCAGCTACCTAGAAATTTGAAATACATTTTTCTTGATTCAGAAGAGAAATGTCCGACGATTATCAACTCTGCCTTAAAAGTTGTGCAGGAGGAAAAACTCATACAGGTACTCAAGAGATACAAAAGTGCTATTGGATGGGCAATCGAAGACTTGAAAGGTATTAGCCCTACAGTGTGTATGCACAAGATTCTAATGGAAGATGATCATAAGCCAGTCGTGCAACCTCAAAGGAGACTTAATCCAGCTATGAAGGAAGTTGTGCGCAAGGAAGTCGGGAAGTTGTTGGATGCGGGACTCATTTACCCGATATCTGATAGCTCATGGGTGAGTCCGGTTCATGTTGTACTAAAAAAAGGAGGAACAACGGTTATGATGAACGAGAAAAACGAGTTGATTCCAACCAGAACAGTCACTGGATGGAGAGTGTGCATTGATTACAGAAGTTTGAACATTGCTACAAGGAAGGATCACTTTCCTCTTCCTTTCATTGATCAGATGTTAGAAAGGTTAGCTGGGCACGATTACTATTGCTTCTTAGATGGGTATTCTGGTTACAACCAAATTGCAGTAGCCCCTGAAGATCAGGAGAAGACCGCCTTCACATGTCCTTACGGTATTTTTGCCTACAGACGGATGCCATTTGGCTTATGTAACGCCCCAGCTACTTTTCAAAGGTGCATGACGTCTATATTCGCTGACATGCTCGAGAGGAACATGGAAGTATTTATGGATGACTTTTCGGTGTTCGGGCCCTCGTTTGATGAATGTTTGGCAAATTTGTCTCTGGTCCTAGAAAGATGTCAACAAACCAACCTAATCCTCAACTGGTAAAAATGTCACTTCATGGTGAGAGAGGGAATAGTGTTGGGCCACAAGATCTCACATAGAGGGATTGAAGTGGACAAAGCGAAAGTAGAGGTGATAGCACATTTACCCCCCGATAAATGAGAAGGGTATAAGAAGTTTCTTAGGATATGCGGGATTCTACCGCCGATTCATAAGAGATTTTTCAAAAATCGCGAAGCCATTGACTAGCTTACTGGTGAAGGACACTCCTTTCATGTTTGATAAAAAATGTGGGGAAGCCTTTAAAACATTGAAGAATAGGTTGGTGACCGCACCGATAGTTATTTCTCCCGATTGGTCCCTACCTTTTGAGATAATGTGTGATGCGAGTGACATAGAAGTGGGAGCAGTGCTTGGGCAAAGAAGAGAGAAGTTGTTGCATATTATTTACTATGCAAGTCATGTGTTGAATCCTGCCCAAATGAACTATGCTACCACAGAAAAGGAATTGTTGGCAGTGGTGTATGCCTTTGACAAATTCAGATCCTATTTATTAGGAACAAAGTTAATCGTTTACACTGACCATGCTGCTTTGAAATATTTGTTTTCTAAATAGGAATCAAAACCAAGATTGTTGAGATGGATCTTGCTACTGCAAGAATTTGACTTAGAGATTCGGGATAAAAAAGGGTGTGAAAACACAGTAGCCGATCACCTATCAATGATGTCTCCAATAATGGAGACGGAAAAAACACACCCCATCCAGGATGAGTTCGTTGACGAACGAATCCTAGCTGTCACGGGAGTGCCATGGTTTGCAGACTACGCAAATTACCTGGTAGGCGGTATCATACCTGAGGATTTTGATTTTAACAAAAAGAAAAAGTTTGTTCATGATTGCAGGTTCTATTTGTGGGAAGAGTCATTCCTGTATAAGAAAGGGGTGGACGGATTAATCCGCAGGTGCATCCCAGAGGAAGAGCAGAGGGAAGTCTTGAAAGCCTGTCATGATTCAGACTATAGGGGACACTTTAATGGAGACAGAACAACTGCAAAAGTCCTCCAATCTGGATTGTATTGGCCCACATTGTTCAAAGACGCCCAAATAATGGTGAAAGAATGTGATAGATGCCAGAGGACTGGAAATATATCTAAAAGAAACCAGATGCTACAGAAGGGTATGCTTGAGGTGGAGTTGTTTGACGTGTGGGGAATTGATTTCATGGGCCCGTTTCCGCCATCATTCGGAAAAAAACTACATCCTAGTCGTTGTGGATTATGTGTCGAAATGGGTAGAAGTTGTGGCACTACCTACGAATGATGCGCGAGTAGTGGTGAGTTTTCTCAAGCATAACATCTTCTCGAGGTTTGGAGTGCCTAGGGCACTTATCAGTGATGAAGGGACACACTTCTTAAACAAGCTCATGGAAAACTTGTTAAAGAAATATAATGTGAAACACAAGATTGCGACTCCATATCATCCTCAAACGAGTGGGAAAGTTGAAGTGTCCAATAGACAAATAAAGCAAATCTTGGAAAAGACTGTAAGTGCGTCGAGGAAGGATTGGTCAGTAAAGTTGGATGATGCACTATGGGCATACAGAACTGCTTTCAAAACACCAATCGGTATGTCTCCTTATCAACTGATTTATGGTAAAGCTTGTCACCTACCTCTTGAACTCGAGCACAAGGCTTTTTGGGCCTCCAAGTTGTTAAATTATGATCTTGCAAAAGCCGGTGAATCCAGAATTCTACAACTTCATGAGTTAGAGGAATTTCGGAATCAGGCTTACGAGAATGCCAAAGTATATAAGGAACAAACAAGAAAATGGCATGATCAGAGAATACAAAAGAAGGAGTTTTGGGAGGGTCAGCAGGTGCTGTTGTTCAACTCCCGATTGAAGCTATTTCTGGGAAAATTGAAGTCCCGTTGGTCCGGTCCGTTTGTAGTGCATAAAGTATTTCCCCATGGGGCGATTGAAATACAGAATCCCCACAATGGAGATGTTTTCAAAGTGAATGGACAGAGGTTGAAGCCCTATTATATAGGACTAGAGCCAGGATTGATTGATCAGGTGTATATCACTGGATGAGGGGCACAGTCGTCGAGCCATGCGACGTTAAACGAAGCGCTTCGTGGGAGGCAACCCACAGATTTTCATTCTAACGCATTTTTATTTTTGTTTGTTTTGTTTTCTTTGTTGTTATTAGGGAAAGAGAGATTGGATAAGCTGGAGTACATAGGATCTGATGCGGAAAAAAAATCGAACAAGTGCACCCGAAAATAGCATGGAAATTTCATGTTTTGACGGAAACAGAGCATCCACACGGGTGCCCGTGTTCATCAACACGGACCGTGTGGTTTTCGTAGCGGATCATGGAATTTTGGGAGAAACAGAGCATCAACACGGGTGCCCGTGTTCATCAACATGGCCCGTGTTGTTTTCCCTGTAGCACAAAACTGTTGGAAGCGTCACAGAACTTCAACACGGGTGCCCATGTTCCGGAACACGGCCCGTGTTGTTGTGCACGGGTTTGAAATTTAAATTTGTTTTTCTTTATTCCTGTGGACCCCACTTGATTTATAACTTCCATCCACCACTTTTCTCTCACTTTTATTGTTTTCTAATTTCCTCAACCTTCTTCCTCCATTAGAACCCTAGCCTCCATAAGATATCAAGAACAAAAAGCTTCATTCTCCCCATCATAAACTGCTCCAAATAATTTTTCCTCTGCACTAAAGTGACCCCATTTTTCATCCTCTACTCAGTCACGGTTCTGGTTTTTCATAATTGTGTGTTATTATTTTTTTTCAAAATTTCTCTCTTGTAGGTTTCAAGTATGCCTCCCAAAAGAGCCACGAGAGGAAAGGAAGTTGCTGAATCTTCCAGACCACACCAGCGAGCACGTCGGATTCCTAATGCACACGATCTGGTGTTTGAAAAACCGAAACACCGTAAGCGGTACGAAGCATTCGCTAAGCGTAAGTTACTTCCAACGAGGTATATTTGCAATGAAACTCTGGATAAATTAGGATTGAGAGAAGAGATTTATCGCATGTTTGGTAACTTAGGCATGTTAGAATTTATGCAATTTGAAGCACCAACATCTGAAAAAATTACTCTAAAATTTTTGAGCACTGTTGAATTTAAACTGAGACGCAGGTGGAATGGCTCTGAAACGGAGTATTATGGTGACTTGGTATTTCAGCTCTTTGGTGAGGAACACACCCTGTCTTTGCAGGAAGTTGGAATGGCTCTAAAACTGACACAATTAATCTTTTCAAGAACACAAAGAGGTAACTCACACAGACAGCTCCACAATCAACCGGAAGTGTTGCAACATTCCAACCACACCAGCTTCATCTTCTCAGAGTCATCCTTCTTAATTACCAAATATCTTCTAGGCCAAGAATATGCATCGACTCATCAAAACGATTCATAATCACTTGGTTTAACTTCAAACATTCAACCCAAGGATGACCTCAAGCTAATCCAACATCTTGCTCAAATGATGAGTCGCTATTATTCCCAGGGGAACATTAGAACTCACACCTAACTGGGACATCATTATCCATAACATCGTCCTCCACTCTCAGTGATACGAACAACACAAGTACTTAATTGTTACCCCTTAAGAGAACTTCATCTGACCGTTATACTGAATCTCTTGAATTCGTAATCCCTCCAAATTCGGGAAACTACACTGTCTAACCAACATCTGCACTCATGTAACCAATAACACATCGATCCAACTCTTCACACCAGAATATCTCGAAGAAGTAAAGTTTCTCCCCCACTTGCTTCTAAACCACTCCTGCAATTCGGTAGCTAGGAAAAATAAGCAAGTACCGACAGTGTTTCACACACATGTCGTATACAAAAGGAATAATGACATTAAGACACTGGTCACAACGACCGACTATGCTCTGATACCACTATTGTAACACCCCTTCTAAAATACCCCGAATATATTAATTAAATTAATACTAAAGCCGGATTCAATCAGAGTTAACACGGAAATCAAGGGATGTCACAAATTGAAATAAATAAAACTTCCAATAAAACACAGTAGCCATGCTACACTGAGGGTCACTATCAACAATAATCGATTAAATTAAGACCATGTCTTACACAACGGAATTAATACCATTAAATCAACAGAATAGATCAATTCTTAATTATTCTTAAAGTAATTCCAAACAACAAATGAATAACGAATAATTCTTCAACTAAACGTTCCCCAGTGTTACAACCTATCAGAGCATGACACTGACACGCGGACTAATATGAATATAGCTCTAGAGCCATCCTCACCAACTCCTGAGTTGCTAACTTTAATCTGAAATTGTTAAAGTAAGGGTGAGACTTCTCATAATTAAAGCACATTATAAGCTTTTCAATCAACAATATATCACAAGCATATTATTTCACCCATTTCAGCATAACTTAGATTCAACACGCAGACAACAATCATACAAATCATTATGCACCATCAAAAATCAACAAGAGAATTATAACACTGGAAGACATCCTAACATGTTACAATCCCATGCAAACACCAATGCCGACACAATGCATGTGGTACCAACACGTGACCAAGTCACCCAACACTGATCCATCATCAACCGGATGCAGTAACCATCGATTCGCCCATACACCACTGGGTCAAGGATCCAGCCTAACCACCCATCATCACCCGGGTATCGGTTAGCAGCAATACAAGTCAAATTCCTCACAATGGGAATTAACTTCACCAGAATGCATATGCATGCACAACACCAGCATGCAACATTCAACACAGGTTATGACCACATTCAGACATCATAAACCATCATCAACCACAACATGATATCATCAACTATCATGAAATAAATCATCACAAAACATAAAGATGCCAAACGCTTACCCTTCTATTGGTAAGACTATCACCGGTATATACAACAACAATAACAACAACTAAGATCAACAACTACCCGGTATATACCACACCAACAAAACATATGATATCAATACAATCATGAATAAACAGCAGGAAGATAACATACAAGCTTCATTCCACGTTTAACCTGTCAGAACAACCCTATACTCATTCATCCACCATTCACACCACTCTCATTGTTCACAAATTAGAAACGGCTCTTTTCAAAATAAACTCCATTAATTATAATTCTCTTCATTTTATAAAAGTCAACCTATGAACACACCACTTATCATAACTGAACCAAATCCCAAACATGATATCCCAACGATCATGCACACCATCATTAGCAACATAAACAATGCCTTTCATTCACACAATACTAACGCATCCATTCATCACATGTTCACTGCTACATACACACCAATGTGCGTCATTCAATAATCACTTATTTTGGAAATTCGACTCATTTTCAAAATAATTTCAAGTTTTAGGAAATCTTTTCATTTTATAAAATAGAGCGTTAAATTTAAGAAATAACGTCCAAAACGGCACTCAAAACGGACTTACGGTTTGAAAGTTATGAATTTTCAAAGTTTAAATATTTTTCAAAAATTACAGCAGAACCCGGTTCCTACATATACAGGAACCGGTTCCTGAGTAGTTCAAAATTCACGTTTCTGGAAAAATGTATGGGAACCCGGTTCTGACATATACAGGAACTGGTTCCTGAGTGCATTTTTACCTGTTTTTACAAATTTTCACAGTGGAACCCGGTTCCTCCCCACTGGGAACCGGTTCCCACGACCTGAAAAGTCAAATTCTGCACTTTTGACAGCATTTACTCATTCTCAACCAAACCCCAAACATACTCATACGAATTGCAACATGGGAAACACCAAAATACATCTATTTTGCACCGTTATAACATCAAACAACATTATTCCATTATTCCTATTCATCATCTGACACTCTAATTGTTTTCAACCTACAATTCGACGCAATAGGGATAATTCTACGGAACCCTAGAAATTCTAAACCGGGATTCCTAACATACTATGATCCATACTATTGAATATCTAAACCGATAATATGAATTAACTAATCGAAATCACCCCTTACCTTGTGGGTTCTTCGAATTCTGACACCTTAGGTTTTCTTCCTTCCTTTTCCTCTTCTCAACTTCACGTATGTGTGTTTTCTCCAAAAATAAATCATTTTCCTCTTTTCCTTCTTTTATTCCTTTTTATCCTCCTTTATTTATTCCTTTTATTATTATTCTATAATAATAATAATAATAATAATGATAAAATAAGTTATTAGAGGCTTTTACTCCATGCACCGTAAATTCAAATTCTCTCCTCTTATTTATTTTTCTAAAATTCTAATATTCCAATAATTCCCAAAAATCCAATTTTTAATTAATTAAATAATTATCATTCCAATTTATTAATAATTGAAAATATGGAGTGTTACATGAAGCACTGCCGGGCCGAGCCTGGGCAGCTGCCCTACCTGGCCGGATGATGGCTCTGCCCCTGTCCACTCCATCCTTCAAATCTTAAATCTCTTCTTCCAAACTTCAAGTTTCTTAACCTGTTAATTTTTTTGTTTCATACATTCAAGCGCGAGAATGGTGTGGTCGCATCAAACATGGTTGTGTCCATGTCAAATTCATCTGTTGTCCTAAGGTATTTCATTTTATTCATCTACTTTTGTGGTTTCAATTTTAGTTTTTAGGGCTAGGTTATTAATGAATTGGAGTTTTTGTTTGATAGGAATTGAAGAAGATGAAGTGGTGGTTGAAGTTCCCAGATTCAGATCCATATGTTTTATACTGTTAACTAAGTCTTAACCTTTCCATCCTCTGTGTTTTTGTTTTCCTTGATAGGAAGAAGTTTGTGTTTAAGATGATTCACGAGCTATGGGAGGTGTTTATCATTTCAAGTTCACAAATAAACTGATAATTTTAGGTTGTCTTTTTTATTAGATCTGTTATTACTCTATTCTAAGGAGATCAGAACAACAGAGCAGATCTAGAGGAAGATAATGAGGAAGATAACGGTGCTGGTGTATACTCCATGTATTTGATGATGAAGAAATCAAATATGACCAAAAAGAAAAAGGTCTGCCGGAATACTTAACGAACTGTAAATCCATTGTGATAGAATTCATCATAGTATGTTGCATGAATGTGAAGACTAACATGGAGAATATTTATTGAATGAAACAATGCACTATTCTATTTCGGTTTATATATATATATATATATATATATATATATATATATATATATATATATATATATATATATATATATATATATATATATGATCATGCATAAAGTCCGAGCCGAGATATGAAGTCGGACGGGGTCTTGCTCGGGGACGAGAATGAGCTCGGATGAGGGGCTTATGGTCAGGATTTATGGTTGATCTCGGATGAAGAGGAAGGAGTCTGAGTATGGGCCGGGTGTGTATCCCGGCCATGCATCTTAGGACCCAGCAAGAACTAAGTACGGACGTTACAATTGGGTTGAGGAAATTGTTGCATTGACTCCAGCGGCTTACGTTACTTTAGGGGGTTATCATTGCCAGAAATGGCTGATGCTTCACTTTCCTAATTGAGTTAATGGGCGAAAGACCGTTACTGATAGGAGAAAAGGAGACTCATGGAGTCATTCTTATATATAGGGCTCCCGCCAGCGGGATAAGCAAGACAATCATAGCTTGGAGTTCAAGATATCATACTTGAGCCTCCAAATCCCTAAATACGATCATAAAGGTTTTTCCAAGAACAATATATATATATATATATATATATATATATATATATATATATATATATATATATATATATATATATATATATAGGAGGATCAAATTACATCCGAAGAGTTACATCATAAAGTTTGAGATTAATCTATAATGATTTACTATACGATCAAGATATCCAAAAATCAACGTCAATCCAAAAATCAACGTCAAAATGAACTTTCATATAACGCTATTTTTGATGTAGTTCATTGACATAATAAATCATTATAGATTAGTCTCAAACTTTATAGGAATGATCTATATGATAGTATGTTTCAATCCAACGGTCGATTTTAAAAAATATTAATCCGAAGTAACGTTTTTGAGCGAGTGTAACTCATGGTGTAACTCTTGGTGTAATTTGATCCTCCTCATATATATATATATATATATATATATATATATATATATATATATATATATATATATATATATATATATATATATATATATATATATATATATATATATATATATATATATATATATATATATATATATATATATATATATATATATCATCATACTATATTTTTCATATTATACAGGTATTTTCCATGGATAATAAATCTTCATCAAAGCAATTATTTACTAATAAGAACTTCGAGCAAGTATCATTATCATATAATATTAAAAATTGAAAAATGTTAATGTGAGAACTTTATTTTACGATATAACAACTCCAAAGAAAAATATTGAATGAGCTAAGCTATGTAACTATTAAACCATGTTTGAAAAAAATAAGTAGAATATTTGCATAGATACACTAACTTATGTAATATTAACCGTGCTTTTTACGGAAAACTTCCTTAATTTATGGGACAATGACAATCCAATAATTTGAATTTGAAAGTTTTAAATTAATTTTTTTAAAAATAAATGAAATTTTTATCGAAATATTGCTAGAAATTAATCAGCATAAATTCTTCATTAAAGACATATTATTCTTAATAATATAAGAGTATATCTTAAACAAAATCATTATCACTCAATTATTAGAGTACCTGTATTTATATATTTTTTAAATGATTTTTTATTTATCTTCATTTTTGAAAATTTCTCATTTACTTTTGTTTGAGCCAAAAAAACTAATTAACATAACAAGTACGCTTATTTATCTTTTTTTCCGTTTCATTTTTTATTATATCTTTGAAATCAAATATGGTAATAATACATAAAAAATATATTTAATTAATTCATTAAAAAATTGAATTATTATTTAAAATATTATTGAGTGAAATTGTTATTATTAAATAGAAAATTAAATAATGCAGCATAGTTATTATTTATTTCTTAATTTTATTTCAATATCAAAGTTCATTTTTAGTTTTTTTAAAGTCAATTTAGATAGGTGAAATAAATATTTTTAAGTTATCTCTTTTATTCATCATACAATTAATATAAATATATATATTAAGTTGTTATAGATAATTATTTGTTAAATTATATGCAAAATTATATATTAAATTGTTATTTTTAATTATTTGTTAAATTATAAGTAAAAAATAATATACACTAATATATTAAATGTCAAATTATTATTTAATATTCTAATTGAATTTTTTATATTCTTAGCTCTAATTTTTGATTTACCTATTTATATCTACACTAATAAATGTTAAAATATTAGGTGTTTTTTTAACTTAATGTGTTAGGTTTATACCTGTTTTGGTTTTTAAGGTATTTAATACTACTAATTTGATTTTTTATTCTTTACTTTTTTTATGTTAGATTTAAAGTTTTTACTTGAAATAAATTATATTTTATAATTATTTAGATTTTTAGAAAAAGGTTAATAAAAACAAAACAAAATCAATAGAGATATTTGTAATATTTTTTAAACTTATAAATTACAAAAACAAATAATTTTATAAATTGAAATATTAATATAATTTTTTTTAACATGAATAAATTAAAATATTTTTAATATGAAAAGTTGTTTTTAATGCAGATAAGGAAACCCAATTTTTTTAGCTTTAAATTTAAATTCAAATTTTTTATGTTCTTAAATATTAAAGGCAATTAAATGATGATAATTACAATAATGTCAAATTATCATTTAAC
Organism: Vicia sativa; assembly: GCA_021764765.1. NCBI lineage: Eukaryota > Viridiplantae > Streptophyta > Magnoliopsida > Fabales > Fabaceae > Vicia > Vicia sativa. The sequence continues at coordinate 283,220,446 of CM038792.1, forward strand.
TTAGAATTTAGAGAGAAAAAAATTATTTAGTGAAATCATTATTTATTTCTTAATTTTATTTCAATATCAAAGTTGAATTTTAGTTTTTTAAGTCAATTTAGGTTGGTGAAATAAATATTTTTAAGTTTTCTCTTTTATTCATCGTACAATTAATTTAAATATATATTAATTGTTATAGATAATTATTTGTTGAATTATATGTAAAATTATATATTAAATTTTCATTTATAATTATTTGTTAAATTATAAGTAAAAAATAAATATTTAATTATTAATGTTAAAAGATCTATATTCAACTACATATCATATTTCAAGATATCATGTAGTTTTTTGTGTTTTATGTTTAATATTTGAAATAAAATATATTTTAAAATTATTTAGATTGTTATAGAAAGATTAATAAAACAAAATAAAATCAATTGAGATTTAGTAATTATTATATATTTATGAAATAATTAAAACAAGTAATTTTTTCAAATTAGCTTTATAATTGTAATCATAAAAAAAAAAGTTAAATCGTATTCATGAAAATTTAATGATAATCATCAAAAATTAATGATAAAAGCTAAAAACTCATGAGACACATATATCACTATTCAAATTTTACAAATGAGTGTTTAGTATACGTTTAATTACTTTTGTTTTTCATTTTTCTAAACAAATTTTTAATAATATAGTTTATGATTTGTTTAAATAAAGAAGAAAAATATCTCATAATTATTTTAATCTTTAAATATGTTTAAAAAAAAAAATTATTGTTAGATACACTTATTTTTTTATAAACGGGAATAAGTTATAAATGTTATTTTCAATTCAAAAAGGATATTTTGGATAATGATTTGGATAAGGTGTAATTTGTATGTCAAAATGGGTGAATGTGAACGTTATATCACATGTCAGCGGACGGTTTATTTATTTTAAATAAAATCTCTAAAATTATATTATTTTGTTGTTGTTTATATAATTGAAGTTAGAGAATCGGCTATATGGTTTATTATAATTACAAATGAATGTTTAAAAGTTGATGCATATTAAAACATTTTAATTTAGTGACTCAGCCATAAAATACACTTACACAATCACTGTAATAGTAACAATAGGATCTTTGAAGATGATAAAATCAAAGCTCAAGATACCATATATTTAACCTAAGATTTATTCTTTACAAGATACATGTCATTTTAAATTATTATTCATTAGCCCTTGAAGGATTAAAATTGTTGTCTAAATCTTTATTCATCAGTCCTTGAAGGATTAAAATTGTTACAAAATTTAAAACAACATTTTTTCAATAAAACTGACCACTGACCTATTTGTTTCACTCTAGTTAACAGTTATACCTGAAACAAAAGTCAAGTTAAGTGTGTTAATTGTATTAAAGAGCTATGTTAGATCATTTTTATGAGTGGTTCACATAATTTTCTCAAGACTTGAAGGTAGAGCGGTGAAATACAAAAGTAGGATTGTAATCAATTTACATATTGAATTTCTATTTCATATGTTCTACATTGGACTCAAATTCTTTACAGTACAAAAATCACACAATTATGCCGTTAATAACTCTCGACTAATGCATCACAATCAAATGATTCTTATTTAAAATACAACTTACAATATAAGTCATCAATTCACCATCAAACCTCCTAACTCTGCGACCACGTGACTGCAGAGACCATGTGACTTCCGAGAATCAAGTATCCTGTACATTGAATACATACTACTATCGAAAATCATGGTGAACAAATGAATGCAGCCATGAAGTCAATCCCCAATACTGAAAGCTTTCATCATCCACTATTATTAAACGTGAACTATTATTAAACGTGAAGAAGCATTTGAGTGGCAAGTGAAGTGAAGAGCAGAGAATTAAATCAAGGATGTTCATTCACGTTATCTTCTTTATATGCTTTTGCTTTGTCAATGGTGTTCATGGCTTCTTCAAAAGATTTCTGAGAGAAAAAACAATATTATAAAAGTGCAAAGGAGCAAGTCAGTGTTGATGCACATAAAGTTAACAAAGGAAGCTTAAATCACAAAAAATTCAAAGAATAAATGAGTAAACACTTTTTTTATACACAAAAGTCAAGATGTCAATATGGTAACTGAAATCAATACATAATGATGCATAATCATCTGCTGTCATGCTATCAATGACAAGAAACTGTGAAATATATGTCTTATATATTTCATCTTTCCTATCTTTTCTCTTAAAGACAGAGGTACACATGCTACCTGATGTTGATAATCGCGGATAGCGTAAATTAGCAGAATGTTCAAATTCTGCTACAACAATGCTATAGAGCCCCCTATAGTCAATATTTGACAACATTTTATGCTAAATAGCTCATCGTAGAACAAAATCCGTTTGTTTAAATTCCACCACATTATAACGCTGTTATAGCTGTTGTTTAACAACACTAATACTACCCAGAAATAAAAGGATGGTCGTAGTAAAGGTAGGACCTTGGAAACATTACCAGCCTGTAAAATTTTCTGTTTTCATTTTTGGGTTAATGCATGGTTTACAGCCATATCAGAGTGGGTTTCTTTCTACTAGGCAGTAAATGTTCATATAAGAGGTCGGTTGCAATGCAGCCTTGCACGAACGTTAGCTTGGAAGGAAATGCTAAGTTTGTTTCTCGAACTTTATTTCCTATCTTTTGAGGCAGCAAAATAAAATTTCACTCAGCTTCAAAAAATTATATCACCGAGAACAAACAAAATGTGGAGACGAAGATTAAACAAAGGAATCACTATGCTGGATAGTGGTATTCAATTTCAAAGAATACAAAACACAATAATAAATAAAGAGAGAAAACCAAAAGCTTACCCCAGAATTTTGCATTTTCCATAAGGATTCTCCACTTGTATCAACAACAATCATCACACCTAATATAGCCCTGAACAAGAAACTTCCATCAGACTAATGTATTTCTTCATTGATAACATTGTTTTAATATATGTGTGAGATTTGTTGAATAAATGTATAAGAAAAGAAACCAAAGTAAACACTTACGCTGCAAATCCAAGATTGAGAAGAGAAGACCTCCCCGTCAAAATCCGAATAGCAAGTTCAAACTTAGACGCAAAACCACTAGACCTACTTTTATACTCATAGCTTTTCCCACTTCTACCATATCCATAACTATTCTGAGAATAATAATAATTACCATTACCACCACCACCGGCACCGGCACGCCACCGGTAATTATACTCAGCTCGTTTCCGATCATCCATGAGAATTTCATACGCTTCAGAAACCTGTTTGAATCGAACAGTTGCATTCTCTTTTACAGACTTTGGTGATTGAGAATGCTTATCTGGATGAAATTGAAACGCGAGTTTTTTGAATGCGGATTTGATTTCTTCTTTGGAAGCTGTTTTGTGCAAACCTAGAACCTTGTAATGATCCATCTATGGTGTGGTTATGGATATTGGACTGGATTTGGGATGAGATTTTGATTTTAGGGTTTTGTAAAGATTGGTTTTTTCGGGTGAATTTTCGCAGTGGGGAGTGGAAATGGAAGGGAATGTGGTTTGCGTCCCAAGAGGGAAAGAGGGTTTTCATGGCGCGTAGTCGTGGAAGTTTTGTGACCGCTTCTTGAGAGAAAGTTCATAAAACTCGTGGAAAATTAGGGACCTAACTGCAAATTTAAAATAATGAGTCAGTTTGTTTTAAAGGATTAAAATGATAATTCTAAAAAATATTAACATCATTACTTGAAATTTTGTTCTTATTGTTTGATTCTCCTCAGCAACAAAAAAAAGAAGCTAGTGTTTATTAAGTAATTCAATTTTCAATTTAATAATAAAAGCACAAATGTGTTTTTGTTGAGAGAAATGAAAAATCATGAGACAAAAAAACAATTTTAAAATGAGTTTAAAGAGATATATTATTTACAATATAAACATATTGTTTTGTTATATCGTTTAAATTGATTTGACGGAATTATAATCGTAATTAATTGACGGTATAAATTTTTTTTATTTTATATTATAAGTGAATCACATCTTTTTTCTTTTAAAATATATAATTAACTTTTACGCGTTTGATTTTTATTGATTATGTTTTAAGTTGGACACGATACAGCCAGATACACTCGGTCTTAGACATGAAAATGTGGATCACAACGATAAATAAACATTAAAGACGCTAAGAACTTTTATAAATTCAACATGAACCTAATTGATTTTTTTCATAAAATTTGTTGTTCTTGTTCAATTCATTTTTATATGATTGTATCCACATATAAATATTTTATCTGCTAACTTACTTTAAATAATACTAATCAATTTTCCATAATCAATTAAGACATCCAAAAGTTCCAGAGGAGGTAGGTGAGGAAATGTTGAATCTGCAGTCACATAAATTTGATCAACTATGACAGGCTTATGTAGAAAAAATGACCACAGTAGCGCAGTCTAATATTAAAGAGGCATATATTGGCATGTACTTGAGAACAAATAGCTACATTTTAAGGTGGCATTCTCCCTGGATTACATTTTTTCAAATCAATATTTCATACAAAGTTTTCCTAAGTTTTGGATCCATTTTTCTCAATAACTATTTCATAGGGTAAGGTTCTATACATATTCATGAAGAAACCAGGATTACACATGACAGCATATACAATACAACAACACGGTATACTTGTCATTCACTCAGGCTTATTTTCAAATTGTCTTCTTGACTCTCTGCTCAATTTGCTCAGTTCTTTGTTCTGGAACAAGCTTACCAACTTTTGGATACTTTTCTATGAATTTATACTCCCAATCCTCTAAAATTGTGAGCTCTGACTCGTCCAAACCTTCCAGGTTTCCATTAATATCTTGAGGTTTAAACGACAAAAGAGCAAGTGCTCGGCTACATTCCTTTCCAGCAAACATGGTATAAGATCCTCCCGGACCATAAAAATTCCTGCATATACTTTTTGAATCAATAATATTTTCTCATCATATTTATGCTGAAATTGACCGTACTTTCATTATTTCAACTTACTTTTCATCAGAATCAATTCAACAAAATCACATAAAAAAATTGAAATTACCTGCCCTCCGAAACATCATAGATCTGTCCTTTAACAGAAATCAGAATAGGTTTACTTTGATCCGACCCATTATACAACCGCAACTCCGTTTCAGTAATTTCACCAACCTGAACCGGTTCTCTCCGCGGTTCAGCTACTTCAAACAGCGAACCGGACCGAGCCGAAACGATCGGTGGTTTGTTGAAATCTTGAGGGGAAACAAACATGGAAGTAACGGTTCAGTAAACGAGGAAGGTTAGGAATGCGATGGTGAAGAAAGCGGTTGGTGAAAGACCGGTGTAGAATTCTATTTCGTGAATTATGGTTGTGTAGAATCCCATTTTTTGAATGTTTGTGAAGAAAATTGAGAAATTCCAAGTGTTGAAAAGAGAAAGAAGAGAAGGTAGGTGAGAGTAGTGGAAGATACCAAACACGAGTAGTTAACTTAGTTTTTGTAAAAAAATAAAACTTTAGTTTTTATACAAATTTAATAGTTAATATTTTCTTTTTATTTTATTATAAAAAATTATACTAAGAGAGTTTTAGGTGTAATGTGTTTTAGAAAAACATTTGTTAACTTTGACTTTGGTTGAAATATTTAGCTATCTCTTACGTTAAAATATTTGTAGTCCTATAAAATATCAGACCATGTAATTTTGGTCCCTCTAAAATTTTTCTTCGAACAATAGTCCTCGTAAATTATTTATTTATATAGTTTTAACTCCAGTTAATTTTTTAAATTTTTAAACAGGTTTAATTACTCTTAAAATTTTAATTATTTAAATAATTTTTTTTATGTGTATTCAGAATACTATTAAATATTTATTTAATAAATTTTAGAATTTTTTAAATTAAAAAGAATTAAATATCAATTTTTTATATTTTAAAAAATATTGATTAAAACAATGAAAATCTGGATTTAGAAATCAAATTTTGAGTTTTTTTTTTCGGAGAACTTTTTATAACATTTTACACATGTCTGTAAAATAATCATTCCAATACATTACACCTCTTTCTTTAACAGCTTTGTAGGAGGAGGAGATATTGATTTTATTAAAAGATGTAGAGCCTAGGCTTACGGAGGATGGTGAGTTCGTTTGGAAGGATAACAACAACGACATTTTTACAGTGAACCATTGCTACAACAAGATGGATTGTAATGGTTCGAAATTATCAAACATCTTATGGAAGCTAAAGGTTCTATCAAAAATTCATGTTTTTGGATGGTGGATGATCCTGGATATGCTACCGACTAGACAACAACTCATCAAACGAGGTACAATTTACGATTACTATGCATCTGGTTGTGTTTTTTGTTTTCAGGAGGAGGAAGATAATGCTCGTCGTTTTGGTTCTTGTTTGTTCACTACTCATATTTGGGAGACAGTGAATAAGTGGAGAGGTAATCGTCTCAATTTTAATTTACATGGATCTCTATGTACTTTGTTTGTCATTCATCAGGTGAACAATTCTTCTGTTAGAAATTCTAATAGAATCATTTAGTTCGCCACTACGTGGAATCTATGGATTTTGTGGAACGCTATTCTATTCAAAGATAATTCTTTTAGCTTTGATGAGTGTTTTACTTCCATCATTTTTTTTCTTGGAAATGGAAGAGAATGGATTGTATTTGGTTAATTGTTATAGTTATTATAACGGGTTTAACTTTCTAGACCGTGTTAAGAGAAGGGAGGAACTCTTATTATTTGTTGTGGGTTTGAATATCCTTTGTATTTTATTTATTTTGATATAATATCATTGTTTATAAAAAATATTTTTAATTTTAATTAATAAATTAATTAAATAAAAGTAGTATGTTTCAAGGATGTTTGTCTTGGGTTGGATTTTTTATTGACTCAACTCGATATTAAAACTTCCAAGTTATATAAGTTTAACATTTTCATTTTTTAAGGTGGACACTCTCTAACTCTACAAAAATTTAGTCAATATTAATATGAATAGTGATTGTCAACGTTATTCTGAATCTTAGTTCTACACCACAACATTATTATCGTTTGAGGGAATGAATGTTTATTCTTGTTTCGTGTTCATAATTATTGTGGAGAGTTTTTTATTATACAACTTCATTTTTATTTCTCCATCTTCGATTTCTATTTTTCATTTTTGGTTTCCATCTGGTAACTATATTTTTACCTGCAATAACAGATAAAACAAGTCATATAAATATTATATTATATAAATAAAAATTATAATGACCGACACAATTCATTAATGATGAGAGATAAAAAGAAAACTGGGCCTTCATAGGGCTAGATTCTTCTAAGTCGTTTTTTGTCGTTTTTTGTTGGCCATGTAACAACAATGGTTATTCATGAAGGTAACATGGTCTTATAATAAACACCACATATGCCGACACAACTGAAGATAGATTTTATTTATTTGTATTTCGAGTGATGGAAACTTCAACTTTGTGTTGATCATGGCGAAAGGGGTATTTTGATCTTAAGTAATTAATTTGTGATTTTTTTTCATTTTTAACTTTTAATAAAAATTGGACTGCGTGCTAAACCGAAATGAAAAACAGTGTCAAACCGATATGTAAAACGTGATGCTGGATCGGAATTGAACTGTAAAATGCAATTAGAATTTGCTGAGTCAAAAATAAAAAAATCTTGATGAATCGAAAATCAAAAAAATCTTATTGAACCGAAAATCAAAAACCCTATTTTAACTTGCGAACAAATTCGTACGGTCCGAAAAAATTATTGAAGATGAAATGAAGATTTTAATTTTAGATAGATGAATTAACTCATTAAAATGAAGAATTTTGTTTTAAATAGATAAATTTAATAGGAAAAAAATAAAAGATGATGATGAATATAAAGAAGATAGAAGGTTGAAGAAGATGAATAGTTATTTTTAGACTTAAAGGCTAAATTAAAAAACTATTAAATATAATATTTTATATTTTATTATTGTATTATTTTGTAAATTTGTTCCAAAAAAAGTAACCAACAAATTACAGATAAAAAATTTAAACCGTTAAATATAAATAATAATATATCAATGAATAAAAATCTCACTTCTTTATAGTGGTCAAAATATTGTTTGACCACCCTATACGCCACCCTCTACCATAGTCATTATAATCTTATATTGACTATATTCATAAACTTATTGTTCCGACAACCACAATGCCAAATAAAAGGCGGTGCGTCAAATCCTAAACATTACAAGGTGGCAACAAATTGAGAAAAGGCACATTATACCTCTTGTCAAAGTTCAACCAACATGGTCCAACCCAAAATTTACAAAGGAGTGCGGAATTTGAAACAAAGAAACGATGGACTCACAATAACCTTTTCATAACTTAAATTCTACTTAGTTGACATCGTAGGGAGAAACATCTTAAAATATACTATTTCGGTATGATCAACAATAGGGAACTAACCATGATCAACATTTATTTATGTTGGCCAAATAACTACAAACACAAAAAGTTTTTCAAAACGTAAAGATTAAAACATGATAATAGAAGAAGCAAGCAACTGATAAATAAATAAGATAATAAAATATTCAAATGATAAGAAAAGAACACACTAAATTTATTCTTGTTTCTTTTGGAACCACGACACTTATATATAGTCATAAAGGATATCACCTTTATATTTCTCATCAATAACTTGGTTGTTAAAACAAGTTAAAGTCACAACTTTTACACCACGTGTCTTGAAAAGAGAAGAAAAGATGAGACATAAAGGTGTCTTGAAAAGAAAAGAAAAAGAGCAAAAGAAAGAAAAATTATTGAAGGAACACTTGCCCGAAACAAAGAGACTCATTGACTGTTAAAATGTTCAAAGCAACAATTGAGTAGAATGAGGAGTTAGAAAAAGAATGGCGTGTTTAAAACTCCACTGCAAAAGAAAGAGAAGAGCACAGAGACGAGATAGACAACACGAATGATGAGCCTAAAACCCTTCGTACATCCATTTTATTTGTTTACCCCACCGTACTTAAGCCACATTACAACCTGAAAACCTCCAAAGTGTGTGAAATCTGTTTGTGTAATGCATGTAGAATTTATTCAAACTTAAGAATAGATATTACATATGTTGTTTTGTGAGTGAAACACTTTAACCCAAAGAGATTTGGTGAGAATGTGCAATAAGTTGACAAGTGAAGTAGTTTCTTGATGTTGAAGTGTGACGAACCACTAAATTCGGGAAAGCGGAGAACTTTGGAGGAAAGGTAATAGCAAGTTGCAAAAGATCTCGGTGGTATTGTGGTAAGTTGAAAGTTTGGGGTGTCTGATTCTATTTTTCCTTAACATTGCTTGAGGACAAGCAACAAGCTAAGTTTGGGGTTGTGGTCGGTGATAATTTTCATCAGGTTTTTGTCACTTGTCCGGTGATAATCCAAGTATTCTGCATCGTTTTGTGTCATATTTTGGTTTCGTTTGAGTCATTTCATGTTTCTTAAGTTTTTCCGCATTTTCTATTTTAGTTATTTTTTTCGAGTTATTTCCTACTTTATGCTTCGTTTGGTTGTTGTTATTGTTTCAGGTTCAGATGAAATATCTAAAGAACTCAAGACAAGAAAATTCGAGGAATCAGAAGTTTCAGAGGAGTTTCAGCAAGTTACAACAGTTCTGACACGGGTCGTGTCATCTGACACGGGCCGTGACACCTGACACGAACCGTGTTAGGTAGAGGATGGCATGAGGAGATAAAAGCCAGTTTCACAACACGGGCCATGTCACTTCTCCTAAGATGATTTGTTCGTGGAGCTTGATTGAAGGCCAACACGGACACCCATGTCACCTGACACGGGCCGTGTTGGCCTGTGCGCCGATGATTTCTAATTTTGTCTTTTTATTCCTAAGTGTGATTCGGAAGGGCATTTTGGACTTTTTGGACGAGAAACATAATAGTTTCATTACTTGAGGTAGTTTTGACAACCTATATAGTAATTTTTACTGGAGAAGATTAGGAACGAGAGATATGGATGCTTTTAGGAGATTTGGAGACGGAGATCCCTTCTTGAGCAATAGCCATTGAAGATCAACGAATCCATACCTTGTGTAATGTCTAACTCTAGTATTACTTTTATGTTGAATATTATGAGCGGCTAAACCCCCCAATGTTATGGGGTGTCCATAATTTGTTTATGTAATTGATATTAAATTCTTGGTTTCTTCAGTACAATAGGTTATCTTTTCATTTAATTGTTCAGTTTACTTCATTGTTGTCTCTATCGGACCAATAGGGTTACAGTGTTCTTGACACATTAAGGTTGGACAACCGCGTTAAGAGGTTTTCTGAATAATTATATTATAAATGATATTATCTAGAACTAGGGATACAGTGTAATAACCGGGATAATTCTTGTTAATCAGACGCTTAACTTTATCACTAATTTTGAGGGACATCGGGATTAGGATAAAGGGTTAAAGGTTTTTCACTAAGGAATTTGGGAAACATAATCATAAGAACTTGTAATGAAGTATGATGAACTTGTTGAAGAAATCAAAGTCAAGATCATTATATGACAAATCATACAATTGCCCTTATCATATTATTCTCATAATAGTAAAAAAGTCACAAGTTTTATTCTGTTAAATTTTATAATTGTTAAGTTTAAGTTCTAAAACAAAACTAATCTTATTGTTTTTGTTCAATTGAATCGCGTATTAGACTCGGTAATTGTATGCAATTCATCCCCGAGATCGATATCTTGGTACTTTCCTACTATTACTACATCGTGAAAATAATACACTTATTATTTTCCAATCAGGCCCTATATGCATAGTATGATACGTGTAATGCTAACGCCTTATGCGTATGACCAGAGACAAAAAATTTCTCAAAATCCTTCCAGACTCCCTCATACACGTAATGCCCTTGCCATACGTGTAATGCCTTATTTCCCCTACACGTAACATACGTGTATCACCAGAGAAGTGTGTTATCCATAGTACAGGGAGCGTAACATACTTGTAATGCCCTTGAGAGGTCCCTTCATACGTCTAATGCCCTTTGGCTTACGTGTATGGTAGTTGCTACATCAGAAAATTTATTTTCGCATCATTGCGATTTTTCACCCCTTTGAGAACCTCCATGCTCCTAATTCTGACCCAAAACAATGTTCATACCAATATTCAACTCAAGACTCTAATCTATTTCAATTAATCTATCATTCTAGTGGTATTTTCACAATTTTGAACATAAATTCATCAATTCCCACAAACCCATAATTTTTTCAGATATGAAACATGGTAAAACACATAAATCATCCATAATTCTTACGAATTTAATATCACAATTATCATACCAAACACGAATTCCAAAATAATTACATTTATATAGAATGAAACACAAGAAATGAGAAGAACATACATGAAAACCTAAGAGGGAAATGAACCCTCTATGCCCTCTCATGTTTTGATCATCATTAAAGAACCCATTATCTCCCCTTACCTTAATTCCAAGTTTTTTCTTCTTTTAACAATGGTGGGAGAATTCCTCTTGCCCTAGCTCTACCTTGTTCTCTTATTTATTTCTATGTGATAACTGATTATAAACCCCCTCACTTCTTTCTCCCTAATTATGTTTAATTTTTCTTAAATTTTAATTATAATAATGATAATGATAATAATAATAATAGTATATTCCATCTATTACCTGTTATATTATTATTATAATATTATTATAAGGTTTTATTCTAATTGATCAACTATACTAAGTTCTCACACTCACCCTTAACCACAGACCCTTAATTAAGCCAATGTAATTTCAAAATCAAACACAAAATGACTAAATATTTAAATAGGGTATTACAACTCTCCCCCATTAAAATATTTTCGTCATCGAAAATGTATCTAACGAGAACAATTTTAAATACAAATATCACATATTTCTATCCAACTCCCAGTTTACACTTTCAACACGAACTCCTCCCCAAGCTACTCTCAACAAGGGAATGTGTTTGCCTCTTAACTGTTTAATCCTTTGATCCTCAATCCTTATTGGCATTCTCTCTACGGTAATATTATCATGAATTTGCACTTCATACCTTTGAATGACATGGGATGAATCACAAATGTTTTTCCGAAGTTAGGACACATGAAACACATCATGAAAATTTGAAATATCGGGTGGCATTTCCACTCTATACGCAACTGCTCCAACTCTATACAAAATTGGATACGGTCCAATGTACTCAGGATCCAACTTCTTTGATTTCAGTGCATGACCAACACCTGTCACAAGATTGACCCTTAAAAACACATGGTCCCCTTTGCTAAATTTCGAATCTTTCTTTCTATTATCATGATAACTTTTCTGTCTACTTTGGGACGCTTTCACCTTCTCTCTGATCATCTTGATTGTCTCAGTAGTCTGTTGCATAATTTTGGGTCCAAGTGTGGTACTTTCATATAACTCATACCAACATAGAGGCGTCATACACCTCATGTCATACAAACTCAATTAAAATAAAAAAAACTAATCATTGAAGATCAAACTCAACATTCTCAAGAACTAGAGCATCTAGTGTCATAAAGAATTGACTAAAAAGAGAAATTATATTCACAATGATTAAAAGACTCTAATATGATAGTTGGCGACATTAAGAAATACAATATGGTGCAACGGGAATTTTTTTTATATCAGTAGATACAAAGTTTATGGTTTCCAAACAGATAAAATCCATTTATGAGTTAATAAAATTGTCTCATTAGTGATACCACAATATTTCATAAGGTAATTTTTTCGTTTGGTTTTTAGATTTATATTATGAAAAATATGCTTTTATTAGATTCTGATCACATCGACAAATACTACAATAATGAATAATTGAACGATTGCACATTAGATGATATGTGTCATAGATGCAAAATCTTGTAAAATTGTGTAAGGTTGTTAGTGAAAAATGATGACAAAAGGTTTTATACTTTCTTGTTATTAAGCATAAAAAAGGATGGGAAAAATTAGTTAGATATTATTCAAGAGCATTTTATGATTTGAGTTAAATGAGTAAGTAAGATGAAACAATATCTCACGAAGAAAAGTGACCCATTTTTCCGTAATTTGAGCCAGGTTAGAAGTGTGAATCAAGTCACTCAAGGTCATGATTTGAGTCATGTGTTAAGCCTATTTTGAATCAAACAAGTCAGTGGATGCCACAATGTATTTGGTTCAAGTCATGAACAAACTTTGATTCAAGTCATAAAGTTGCATGGTTCGAACCAGGTATAAACTGTGATTTAAATCACAAATACAATAATTTTCCTTTTCAACACTATTTTGCTTGATGTGAATCATGAGTTGTGAGTTATTTGAATCTCACGCAATAAATCTCAATTTTTCAAAATTTTAAAATACTTAGAGATTTCATTTCCCACCTAACTTGAATTGATATCACCTATGGTTCTTGTTTCATTAAAATAGTAAATAAACTTAATCCATCTAATCAAATTTCAAACATAACAATTTATTTATGCATGCTTAAAAAAGGAATCGATTTAAACTTGATCCAGAGATATGCAAAAATGAAGGAAACTCAATAAACGATAATAAATGAAAGCGATGTGACAAGCAACAAAACAACCGTATCAAAGTTCTCCCTTGAATTTATTAGAGACATGCAACTTCATGGATTAGAATAGATTTGAATACTTGGGAAATGAATCACTTTTCTTTTTAAATATGAGAACCGATTGACAACTAAAATGGAGTGAGGCGATGATTTAGGTCAACTATTAGAATTATCTGAAGAATTAACAAGGTGCAGAATCACCTGCTCATAAGATAAATATAGTTTATTTATTTCACATTATTACTGTTGAGAATTTTCCCTTTGGTGAGTGACCTAAAATAGTTTCCTCCAAGTCCTTATTTATGATGTGCAAGACGAGAGTTTACAATATGCGATCCTACTCGACCATTGAATCCAGAGATATGTCAACCTTTAATGATGCATTTTTATCCTTGTGAACATATGCTTTAAATTCATTTCTTATTATAGGTAATGTTTTGTTGTGAATGAGGGACACACGTCCCTAAAATAGTTAGTGACGACATTCTCCCTTAATTATAACACTTGAGTAATTCAAACATTTTTCAGAGAGATCTCAACTATTGGTAGTGCACAGTGGATCGTATAGTTTTTAGTGGATAAATATTAAATAAGATATTTATTTGACTTTTATGCCACTAGTATGGGTGTTAAAAAGCAAACCAACCCAATAGAAAATCACAAACTAAACCAAACCAATCCAAACCGAAATAAAAAAACGCATTTGTATGGATGTGTTTGGGTCATCTTTTAACAAAACAACACGGTTCGGTTCGGTTTGTGATTTGTATTTTGCAAACCGAATCAAACCATATTATGTTAGAACCTAAGTTTTACTTAACTCACATTCAACTCAGACCTAAACCTATTATACCCCAACATTATGATTACAGACATTTTCTCATCCTTACAATTATTGTTTCAATTTCGGTCTTCTTAATTCTTTCATAACATTGTCAAGCATTCTTTACCACACACATTTAGCCTCTTTTTCGTTAATCTCCATTCTCATATATTCTTTCTTTTTTTACCTTATAATTTTTACGCCAAACAAGGGATTAGACATCGCTTTTTTGGCCATAGACAACACTTTAAAGCGCTGCCTAATCCACCGCTGCTAAAGGTATAGATAGCGCTTTAGTTATTGTAAAAGTGTTGCTACATACTCCCTCAATTCCTATTTATAAGAAAATTTTGACTTTTTAGATTCATTGAATAAATGATGTACTTAGACTATATGTAGGTTACATACACCAATCATTCAATGAACCTAAAAAGTTAAAATTTGCTTATAAATAGGAATAAATGGAGTATACCCTTTAGGCAGCGCTTTCACCTTAAAAGCGTTTTCTTATACACCCTCATTAGTAGTGCTTTACTTTAGACAGCGCTTTGGATATTGCCCCTATAGTAGCGCTTTTAAAAGTCTTTTAGGTAGAGCTTTAGACAACGCTTTACACTAAAAGCGCTGTTTATTCCCCCTTTAGGTAGCGTTTTCCCCACTTTAGGCTACGGTTTCCTCCACTTTAGACTCTATTCTCCCCTTTAGGCAGCGCTTTCCCCACGGAATTTTTATATATAAAACTTGTTTTAACTTAAAACAAAGCGCTGCCTATTATAAGTCAGCATATATGCACCTGATTTTCACCAATTTTGCACCAGGTTTTTACCATAATTTGCACCAAAATTTCATAAACTTGAAACAAATTTGTAGCTTCAATATAAAATTTGAAACAACAACAACATCAATTTACATCTTCAATCCATATTTTCACAATTTTTCATAAACTTGAAACAACAAAAACATCAATATATACAACAATGAAACAACAACAACAACAACAACAACAATAATGAATTACAAAATAGCTCTATCTTCTACAATGATATGCACCTATAACCTGAAATGAAATCAAAAAATCTAAATTCATACCATCATAAGTAACCAAATAACAACAACAACAACATTGCAACACAATTATTATGACATATATTATATTCTCAAAACTCAAAGTTATACCTTATAAAATTCTCAACCCCATAATAAATTGACACCAATCCTTCATAAGTTCATCCAATTGATCTCTTGAGTAATGAGCACACTTGAATTCATCAAAGTACTACATAATAATATAACATAGTATGATTTACTTAAAATACTAAGTCATTTTAAGAGAAATATCAAAATAAATCCTAAGTTAGAAATTCATACCATGGATGGAATCTCTAATCCAAAAGAAGTGTTTCTTTCATAAACCTCAACATAAAATAACCATAATTTATACCATTACGCTGATGAGGACACTACACATAGAAATAAAATACGGATATACATCAAGATATACACCTTAACTTGTTTTATCAAGTATCATCACTATATAATCAAAATTGTGAATATATACCTCCACTTCCACGAAATGTTGTTGGCTTTACTCTTTGGTACTTGAATATCTCTTTGTGCTCGAAAACTTTGTAGAACGCTATAGTAAAATATAAACGAATATTTAGAACTATCTCACATAAATAACTAAATATACACTCGAATATTTTAGAACAATCTCACTTACGTGTCAATCGTCTTCTTCACATCTGGGTATGTTGTCCAATCATTGCCCAACAAATCCAGATAATATATAATTTCTCTCACAGGATTAATCGCAACCAATAACTAGTGTCAACTGTAATATTAAATAAAGGTTAGATGGAAACTTTCTACACAACGTCAAAAAACGGAAAAAAAAATTATAATATAGGAAAGTTAGAATGAAAAACCTTACTTGTGGCCAGTATTATATGGTAAAAAGAACAATTTTTCTGTATCTTTGCTAGCCATAAATAAACGGAGTACAAACGCTATTACTTCATCTGGTTTTAAGTTTATTGACGCTGCGTTGACAAAGTTGGGATGTATGAAAGCGAATCTTACTTCCAATCCACGCGGGTGCATCAATTTGTCATACAAAAACCTTAAATAAAAACATCATTAACATTAATTATTCATTGAAATGAGTAAATAAATTGTTCAATTAATTAAAAAAAGTAGATTGGAGTAATGTCAAATGTATCGATAACATCGAGGCCTAATGTCAAATGTCCAAAAACTTGATCCATATCCTCCTTACCAAGTGCTGCCATGCTTTCAAAACCATAAGTGTCTGCATCCACGGGTATAAGACTAGTACCACCTTGCGAAATAGTTGTGAAGCTTATATATGTCTGAAGGCACGACCTATACTGAGAAGTAGTTTTCTTTCTATTCGCGATCTTCTTAGCAACATCCTTTTTTGTGTGGAAATGTTGCTAATTGCAGGCTCCTTACCCCTACTAACTTGTTCAATCTCTTTAGCAGGAATAATCTAAATATCATAAAATTAGTTTGGTGAAGTATAAGATGACGAATTAACATTATCTATGCATAAATATCATATAATTGTGTTGTACCTTTTTTTTTGATGCAACTGACTCGGTTTGTCGCGTAATCCCCTTATCTTTTGGTTTGGGTTTTGTCGGAGTCTAACATAACCATGCAAAAAAATGTAAGTAAAATGATCGTAAAAAAATTGAGTACTCAAAGGTTCATAATGGTTTTAAGCATACCTCATGATCTACGCAATGATTCTTGACGGTCATGCAACATACGCTCTTATTGCCTCTCCCACCAATGTTGCATCCGAAACTTTGTCTGGTATTGGTAATAATGCACCGTCCTCTCAAGAAATATCAATTGATACTTTCAAATATCCATAAGGGACGGTTTATGGTGAAGTACTTCTCCCAGAGTGTTATGCACTTTTCCCTTGTCAATCATGCGATAAGTCGGTATCGATAAAAAGAGTTGACAATATGAAATATCCTAAAACCAATAATAAATATGACATTGTTAATGTGTATATATGTAAGTTAAATAAATTACACTAATTTAATTTCATAATTATATATATATATATATATATAATTACACCGGGAATACTCGGTTGAACTGCACTATTGACACAAGTTTTGTCACTAGTATCTTTAAAACCTAAAGCTTCACTTTCTGATTGATGTCTTGCTTTATCCTTCCTCAATTTAAGAACTTTAGATTATAAGGCAGCCAACCTTGCCTGCAGTTATTTATTGGTAGCAGCTTTTGTATTTGGATTGTTCTTTTTCAAGGATGTTGGAGTAACCTCATGTCCCTTACCCCTCACCCGACCAAAATACTCACGAACATCTAATGCTCGACTAAGTATGCTCCTGCAATCATTTGGAGATATAGTCTGAGACAAATTCTCCTGAAATTCATATGAATGTCGAAAAAGCATGAATATTATATGTTAATAAAATTTTGATTTAATTAAAGAATTAATGTTATACTTACGCATTTCTCAAAAATTTGTTGTACATCTTCTTTAGCAACTCCATCCTTACCCACACGGGCATCCTTCCACAAAACATGTTCTGGAAGAGATGTTTCAGAACTATTCTCCTCTTTTAACTACACATTAAGACAAAAAATAAGATCAGTTATAACTCATGATAAACAAGTATATCATTGCAATTTATAGATACTTACAATGTTTTGTTCTAAGCGTGCATATCCCATACACCATTTTTTGTATGGATACGCGGGAGGTGATGCTCTTTGGCGATTTACGTGACTTACACTCTGAAAATTTGGGGTTCTTCGTTTGGCTTTAAAAGCTTCCCATTCTTTAGTTGAAATCACATCTGCATATGTCGTCTGAAGCTCTGCATCAACAAAAAAAATTTGGCATCTTTAAGATACTTTTTATTAAAAAAAGTTCTAAACCCTCTTAATATTTTTCCGGCCAATTGAAGACAATAATCTTTTCTGTTATCATCAATGTTGAAAAACCTCTACGAAAAACATACACATAGTGCTTTACTATAAGTAATTTAAAGACATAATCGTAATTTAAAGACATAATTTAAAGTACATGTATCTCACTCCAGATTTTTCTTTAGCGTCATCCAACTCTTCTCCTCTTCAATCATCACAAGTAATTGGAACTTCTATCCGTACAACTATACCAATGTAACTTGTCAATTGAGAACCTTTACGCTCAATTAGTTGGTCAATTGAATTCTAATGCACATCATATTTTATGCCTCTATCTCTATCACGAACGATTTTCTTCATAATAGTTTTTCCTCATTTAATTTCTCTTTCCATTCCCTTAACAGATTTGTCTCCACCATTGTCTCCATCGTTAATAGAATCATCATGTAGGTGATCCTCGTTACTAGCCATCTAACCTGTAATAAAGAAAAACATAAGTATATAATGACAAATATATAATTCCATAATCAATTGAGTATATAAAATGACAAATATATAACTTTATTGAAAATGACGGAATATATAACATTTTACTATATTACCTCTTTCACTAACATCTGTTTATTTTCTTGGTTGGATTGTGAATTACTTGTCTCTTAAGAACGCAGATAGAGGGATTGATCCAAATTCCCTTATCATTATCTTTTCTGATATATGATTCATTTGCTATAATATTTTCATCTCGATCGTTTCTAATATAAGACTCATTCTCAACATCACCTTGATCTACATTTTTATCATTAATCACTTTGTTAGATAAAAGTACTATAGACCATTTTGTACTCTTCGGGTCAGTGACGTAGAACACTTGTTTAGCTTGAGAGACTAGAATAAAAGGCTCATCTTTGTACCCCACCCTATTAAGATCCACTTGCAAAAATCCTGACTTATTCATTCGTATGCCACTATTATGTACCCACTTGCAACCAAAGATAGGAATCTCAAACTTCTCGCAATCAAACATCCAAATGTGATCGATAACCCCAAAATATGATAGATTTTCATATTTGGGGTTTAAGTTCTTCATACTTGAAATGTGCATTGCTTCAGCTACCACCGTGACACCACTATTTTGCATAGTACTTTTATCATCTTGTTCTTTGGTATAAAATATGTATCCATTAATTGCGTATCCTCCATAAGAAACACAAGCGAACTTGGTCCATATGCCAAACATCTCAACCTATCTGATATTGAAGCGGGATCTTAATGAAACTTTGAATAAATATGATCCTTAAACCACTGTATAAAATTTTGATTGTGCTCTCGTACTATTCACCTTTCATTTCTATTCGGATTATCACCTTGGAGTATAGCCTTGTGTATTTCAACAAACGGCTCAACCTCATTGTCATTGTGCAGAACATACAAATACACTTCATCCCTTGATACTGTCACAATTTCATTTCCAATTAATTTTTTACCTTTTTTTTCTCTTCGAAAATATGAGATTTGGGGAGTCCAATGGATTGCACATTGGACAAAAATTCAGTACAAAACTTAACCTCTTCTTCAACAACGTATCACTCAACAATACAACCCTCTAGACGACTTCAGTTTTTCACGTACCCTTTTAGTATTTCATATAACGTTCAGCAAGGTACATCCATCTCATATAAGATGGTCCACACAATTGTGTCTCGTTTACAAGATGAACAACTAGATGTACCATTATGTCAAAAAATGAGAGAGGAAAAAACATTTCAAGCTCACACAAAGTAATAACTATTTCTCTTTGCAATGTTGGTAAGATCTCAAGATCGATCACCTTACTACAAATTGACCTGAAGAAAAAACACAATTTAGTTATAACGCTTCTTACTTTTTCTGGAAAAATAGAACGTATACGTATTGGTAGAAAATGTTCCATTATGACATGGCAATCATGTGTCTTTAAACTCTTTAACTTGAGGTCTTTCATAGATACGAGTCTTCTAATGTTTGAGGAGTAACCTTCTGAAACTTTAACTTCACTCAAAAACTTACACAATATTTTTTCTCTCCTTTCTAGATAAAGTATAAGCAGCATGTGGTAGATATGTTCGTCTTCCTTTCTTCACGGGTCCTAATTCAGTTCTTATTCCCATCTCTACCATGTCCTCCCTTGCTTTAAGGCCATCCTTAAACTTTCCTTTTATATTGAGTAACATACCAATAACATTTTCAAATACATAACATCAAGAAAATGTCTTTCGTACAAAGATTTTCAATATGGCAATTAAAAAAAACCGACCTATGACAACTGTATGTGTAAAAGGCTTTCCAAACTGAATACTCACATCTTTCGCCTTTTCAAAAATTTGATCACCTGTCAATCCGGGTGGAGCTCTATGTTGTTCGGTATCTCCATTGAACGCTTTCCTCCATCCACGATATTGATGTTTAGAATTTAAGAATCTACAATGACCGAGAAAGACATTCTTCTGATAAACTTTCAACCGCGTCGTATCGGTTCTATCTTCACAAACGGGACACACTTTTTCACCTTTAATGTTATACCCAGATGGATTTTCGTATGCTGGAAAATCGTTAATTGTGCCAAACAACATCTCCCTCAAATTGAAACTTTCTTTCCTATATCCATCATAAACCTCGACACCATTCTCCCACAAAATCTTCAAATCTTCGATTAAAGGTTTCAAGTATATGTGTATGTCATTCCCTGGTTGTTTAGGCCCAGAAATTAACATAGATAACATCATGTGCTTACGCTTCATACATAGCCATGGAGGTAGGTTATAAATCATAAGAATCACAGGCCATGTGGAATGTGAGATACTTTAAAGACCATGCGAGTTCATTCCACCAGTAGATAAGGCGAAGCGTAGGTTTGTTGTTTCCCCTCCAAAATCAGGATAATCATTACCAATTTTCTTCCATTATGGTGCATCTGTCGGATGTCGAAACTTTCCATCGATAACTCTTTCATCTGTATGCCAAGTCAAGTGTCTTGCATCGATTTCACTATGAAACATGCGTCTAAATCTCGGAATAATAGGAAAATACCATAAGACTTTTGTTGGAGATAATTTTTTCTTATATCGAGATTAACCGCACTTAGGGAACTCATTCAACGATGCATATTCGTTTAGAAACAAAATGAAATCATTTGGACAAGCATGTCTCTTATCATAGCTCATGCCGATAGAGCACATCATGTTTTTGGCCTCGTATGTTCGATTAGGAAGAACATTACACTCAGGAAGCATATCTCTCAAAAGGGCTAATAACTCTGTGAAACTTTTATCCGACCATGCATTGCGTTCCTTTTAGTTGTACAACTTTAATACCACAGACAATCTTGTGAATTTGGTGCAATCTTTATACAACAGTTTCTCTGCATTGCTTACCAACCTCTAAAACATTTTGGGATAATTCTGAAGATCTTTTTCAAGTGCTTGTGCAATCTCTTTGACTCGATCACAATCGTATGTATCCGTGACATTGTCGTATGAAGCATAGGTTGTATTACTTTTTGTAACACCCCTTCTAATTACCCGCGTTTTATAAATATTAATCAGAGTTTTTAATCACATATCAAGAGGCGTCATAATTTTAATATAATTCAAATCAATCAACACAATTGTCATGCTTTCACCGAAGAATAAATCATTAAATAAAACAGACTTAAAGTTATGTTTAACAGCGGAAATAAAACATAACAAATCCCGAATACATCATTCATAGTTATTCCAGGATAATAAATCAAACATAATTCAAAAACCATTAAGGATATCCATTAAAGGATTTCAAAACAAACGTTTCCCCAGTGTTACATCTACCAGAGCACGACACTGACACGCGGATTAACTAACTGACTCAACTCTAGAGCTATCCTCACCAATTCCAAGCACCTAATCACTTCGGATCTGAAATCATTAAAGTAAGGGTGAGATCTCTATCTAATATAAAATGCATTATATGTTTTTAAAATACAACAGGATAATTCGATGCATTAGCCCATTATCAAAACACATTCATAGTTCAATTCAAAAGAGCATCGTACACTATTCATTATGCAAGTAATCAATCAATGGAAATTGCAACACTGGAAACCATCCTAGCATGTTACAATCCCATATGCAATGCAGACTCTATGCATGTGGTACCAAACGTGAACCGAGTTCACCCTCTGTTCCATCACACTTGGAAAACAACGGAAATCCATGATTCGCCCAGAACACTGAGTCAAGAATCTAACCTCACTACCTCAATCTTGGTAAGTCTATTGGCTCTGCAAGTTCACTTCCGCACAATGGGAATGAACCAATTAACAATGCTTATGCATGCATCATAAAAGCATGCAACATCAATTCACAGATTATGATATCACATAATTCACATAATGTCAATCACCAATGTATTCCATTTCATCACAATGATTATCAAAACACAACATGGCAAGCATTATTACTCATTCATCAAATCAAACAATTCAATCTCATTTCTCATCGTCCTCAACTATCCACTTTTTTCAAAAATCGGAAGCTCGACTATTTTTAAGATAATTTTAGCAAAATAATATTTTTCTCTTTTTAAAAGATAGTATTTTTAATTTAAGAAATAATGCCGAAAACGGCACTCAAATCGGAGTTACGGTTTAGAAAATATGAATTTTTGAAGTTTTAAGTATTTTGAAAAATTGCATAGTGGAACTCGGTTCCTACATATACAGGAACCGGTTCCTGTGAAGTCTGAAAAACACGCTTCCTGGAATTTGTATGGGAACCCGGTTCCTACCCCACTGGGAACCAGTTCCTACGTACAAAATTTCTCTGTTTTTGAAAAATCACACTGGGAACCCAGTTCCTCCCCCCAGGGAATCGGTTCCTACGACCTGCAGAATCATTTTTGCTATTTTTGATAGCATTATGCATTCCAAATCATTCCCAATCATTCCTATACGAATTATACTTTCAGGAACACCAAAATACAACCATTATACATCTTTACAATATCATATATCATTGTTTCATCATCCCTATCATTCATTTGACACACTAATGGTCTTAAATTCTATAATCCGACACAAAATAGGGTTTAATCCTACAAACCTATAAATCACCTCAATCAAATTTATTAACATACCCAATCACCCGGTTGATTCCCAAAATCCATAAGGCATTAAAACCGAATGAAATCACCCCTTACCTCGCGATGATCTTCGATTTCCTCGGCGTTGGCTTTTTCCTCTCTTCTCTTCTCTTCTCCAATTCTACGTGAAAAAAAACTTTTCCAAAAAGACTCATTTTCCTTCTCTTCCTTTTTATAATCCTTTTAATACTCCTTTATTATTTCCAAATAAAACACATAATTAATAATTAGTAAAAGTAGAGTGATTTACTCCTCACACCCACTATTTACTCTCCACACCTCCAACCCTTCTTTCTTCAATTAATCCAATTAAATCCAAAAATATAAATAATCAAGCCTTTAATTAAATAAATAATTAAATTCCTAATTATTTAATATTCGAATTAAATCGGGGTGTCACAACTCTCCCCCACTAAAAGAGTTTTTGTCCTCGAAAACATACCTTAGACGAAAAGTTCGGGATACGAGTCCTTCATCTGACTCTCCAGCTCCCAAGTTACATTTCCTCCAGCTGGTCCTCCCCAAGCTACTCGTACCAGTGCTATCTCTTTACCCCGTAATTGCTTCACTTTCCGATCCTCAATTCTCGCAGGTACTGCTTCAACAATCAAATTATCCCGTACCTGTACATCACCTACTTGAATCTCATGAGACGGATCCGCAATGTACCTCCTCAACTGAGATACATGGAAAACATCATGCAAATTCGCAAGTGACGGCGGTAAAGCAATCTGGTAAGCAACTTTCCCAACTCTCTTGGTAATTTGAAACGGACGAATAAAGCGTGGAGTCAACTTCCTTGATTTCAAAGCTCGACCAATACCAGTCATCGGAGTAACTTGCATGAATACATGATCTCCTTCACTAAACTCAAGATCTTTCCTCCTCTTATCATGATAACTTTTCTGACGACTCTGAGAAACTCTCATCTTCTCTTGAATCATCTTGATCTTTTCTGAAGTTTGTTGAACAATCTCTGGTCCAATCACAACACTTTCTCCAGATTCGTACCAACACAACGGAGTCCGATACCTTCTACCATACAATGCCTCAAACGGAGCCATACCAATGCTCGAATGAAAACTATTGTTGTAGGTAAACTCTATCAACGGTAAGTAGCTATCCCAAGCTCCACCCTTCTCTAACACACAAGCCCACAACAAATCTTCTAACGACTGAATCGTCCTCTCTGTCTGACCATCTGTCTGTGGATGATATGCGGAACTCAATCGTAACTTTGTACCCAATGCTTCCTGCAATCCTGTCCAGAACTTAGACGTAAACCTCAGATCTCTATCTAACACAATGCTAGACAGAATACCATGCAAACTTACAATCCTCTCAACATACAATTCTGCCAACCTCTCCATCGGATAATCCATTCTTATCGAAATAAAGTGAGCAGACTTTGTCAACCGATCTACAACAACCCAAATAGAATCACAGTTCTTCGCTGTCCTCGGAAAACCAGATACGAAATCCATTGAAATGCCATCCCATTTCCATTCCGGAACAAACAACGGTTCCATCAATCTTGACGGTTTCTGATGTTCAATCTTCGATTTCTGACAAACCAAACATGCATACACAAACTCGGCAATTTCCTTTTTCATTCCAGGCCACCAAAATAATTTCTTCAAATCATGATACATCTTAGTAGCACCAGTATGAATACTCAATCCACTACGATGTCCTTCTT
The DNA here is from genome assembly GCA_021764765.1 of Vicia sativa. NCBI lineage: Eukaryota > Viridiplantae > Streptophyta > Magnoliopsida > Fabales > Fabaceae > Vicia > Vicia sativa. The sequence goes on from CM038792.1 coordinate 283,245,644, forward strand.
CCAAAATACTTTTTCTAATCTCAGCAACATCCGGAACACACACTCTATCACCAAATCTCATAACGCCATTCTCATCAATTCGCGGAACTCACCTCCTTGACCTTGGTTAATCAATGTCAGCTTATCCACCAAACCAACATCAGACTTCTGTCCATTTCGAATCTCTTCCAAAATACCACTAGTCAGCTTCAACATACCCAACTTCACACTATTCGGAGTAGTTTCACATACTAAACTCAAATCTCTGAATTGTTCCACTAAATCTAATTCACGAATCATTAATGTCGACATATGCAAGGACTTCCTGCTTAACGCATCTGCCACAACGTTTGCCATACCGGGATGGTAATTCAAACCGAAATCATAATCCTTGAGAAATTCTAACCACCTTCTCTGCCTCATATTCAACTTTTTCTGGTCAAAAAGATACTTCAGGCTCTTGTGATCACTGAACACTTCAAACCGTGAACCATACAGATAATGCCTCCATAACTTCAAAACAAATACAACAGCTGCCAACTCTAAATCATGAGTCGGATAATTCCTTTCATGAGTCTTCAACTGTCTTGAAGCATAAGCCAAAACTTGCCTATCTTGCATCAAAACACCGCCTAAACCCATCAAAGACGCATCGCAATACACCACGAAAGATTCTTCCGGATTCGGCAAAATTAGAATCGGAGCACTAGTCAACCTCCTCTTCAACTCTTGGAATCCTTCCTCACAATCTGCATCCCAAACAAACGCTTAACCTTTTCTCGTCAACTTAGTCAACGGTAAAGCTAACTTCGAAAATCCCTCAATGAATTTCCTGTAGTAACCTGCAAGACCAAGAAAACTACGAATCTCTGAAGCATTCTTCGGCGCTTCCCACTGGGATACAACTTCTACTTTTGTAGGATCAACAGCAATACCATTCTTGGAAATTACGTGACCAAGGAAACTCACTTTGCTTAACCAAAACTCACATTTAGACAGCTTTGCATAAAGCTTCTTCTCCTTCAATAATTCCAATACAATCCTAAGATGCTTTGCATGCTCTTCATCATTCTTTGAATACATCAGAATGTCGTCATTAAATACCACCACAAATTTGTCAAGATACGGATGGAATATCCTGTTCATATACTCCATGAAAACACCAGGTGCATTAGTAACTCCAAATGGCATAACCGAATATTCGTAATGCCCATACCTCGTTCTAAAAGCAGTTTTCTGGATATCTCCGGCCTTAACACGAATCTGATGATATTCGGACCTCAGATCAATTTTACTAAATACACAAGCTCCAACTAACTGATCCATCAAATCATCAATCCTCGGCAATGGATACCGATTCTTGATTGTCACTTTATTCAATTGCCTGTAATCAACACATAGTCTCATCGTACCTTCCTTCTTCTTAACCAACAACACCGGCGCACCCCACGGTGAAACACTAGGCCGAATAAACTTCTTCTCCAATAACTCTTCCAACTGTTTCTTCAACTCAGACAACTTAGATGCCGACATGCGATAAGGCGCCATCGACACCGGACTAGTTCCAGGAATCAAATCTATAGTAAACTCCACTTCTCTCTCAGGTGGTAGCTCACTAACATCTTCCGGAAATACTTCTGGAAATTCATCCATAACAGGTAATTCACCACTCTTCGCCTTTCCTCTCACTTTCGTCGAAGAATATAACATAAACACCACGGCACCATCTCTAACAGTTGAATTCATCTGCTTAACCGACATAGTCACGTCATCAACTTTAACTTCTTCAGGGAATATGACCGTCTTCTCAAAACAATTGATATGAACCTAGTTGAAGACCAACCAGTTCATTCCAAGGATAATATCAAGTTGTTCTAATGGTAGGCACACTAAATCCATATCGAAACCTCTATCAAAAATGACAATAGGACAATTCCTACAAACATACGAAGTAGTCACTGAACCCGACACAGGAGTGTCAATAACCATACTTACATCCAAATTAGAAATTTCCAGATTCAATCTTTTAGCACAATCTAAAGCAATAAAGGAATGCGTCGCTCCAGTATCAATAATTGCAATTAAAGGTATGCCATTAATAAAACATGTACCTTTAATCAACCTATCATCTGGCTTAACGTCTGATCCTGACAAAGCGAACACTTTCCCACCAGCTTGTTCTTTCTTTGGCTTAGTACACTGCGGACGAGTGTGTCCCTCTTCGCCACACAGTTGTAACAAGTTATCCTTCTAAATCTGCACTCAGCAGCTACATGACCAATTCTCCCACAGTGATTGCACTTTTTCGCATCATTCTTGCATTCAGCAGCTCTGTGTCCCATGTCACCACATCTGTAGCACTTAGTGGAAGATCCAGAAGAACCAGAGTCTCCCCCACTAGGCTTCTTCCAACCTCCAAATTTCTGATTATTCCTATCATAGGGCTTACCACGATCCATCTGTCTCTTTCCCTTACGATCAGCATAACTCTGAGCATTCGACTTAGTACTAGTAAGATCTTCTTCCAAAATCCTACTACATTCAACTAAATCAGGAAACCTTCTAATACGCTGATACCTGATACCCTGCTTGATCTCATCACGAAGGCCATTCTCAAACTTGATACATTTGGAAAATTCTCCATCTGCATCGTTGGTGTAGTGAGCATAATACTTTGCTAATTCAGTAAACTTCGTTGCATACTCACTCACAGTCTTGTTACCCTACTTGAGCTCCAGGAACTCAATTTCCTTCTTACCCCGAATGTCTTCAGGAAAGTACCTTCTCAGAAAAGATCTCATAAACACAGCCCAAGTCAATGCAATACAATCTTCTTCCATTTCAGTTCTGGTAGCAACCCACGGTCATCGACTTTACGCTGGCATGTCGATACCATACCTCACCTTCAGCTCCTCAGCACAATCAATCACTCTGAAGATCCTCTAGATCTCCTTCAACCACTTCTAAGCACTCTCGGGATCATGTGCACCCTTGAACAATGGAGGATTATTCCTCTGAAATTCCCCAATTGTCTGTCAGCACCAATCACAGCTCCTTGCGGATTCCCTCCGAGTACTCCAGCTAACATTCCCAAAGCCTCAGCAATAGCATCATCGTTCCTTCCGTTACCTCTTCCAGCCATTGTTCTGTAACATTACAAATAATCCACATCAGCACACAAGTATCGACAGTGTTACTTTACACTAGTCGCATACTAAAGGGATAACGACACTAAGACAAGACCGACTATGCTCTGATACCACTATTGTAACACCCCTTCTAATTACCCGCGTTTTATAAATATTAATCAGATTTTTTAATCACATATCAAGAGGCGTCACAATTTTAATATAATTCAAATCAATCAACACAGTTGTCATGCTTTCACTGAAGAATAAATCATTAAATAAAACAGACTTAAAGTTATGTTTAACAGCGGAAATGAAACATAACAAATCCCGAATACATCATTCATAGTTATTCCAGGATAATAAGTCAAACATAATTCAAAAACCATTAAGGATATCCATTAAAGGATTTCAAAACAAACGTTTCCCCAGTGTTACATCTACCAGAGCACGACACTGACACACGGATTAACTAACTGACTCAACTCTAGAGCTATCCTCACCAATTCCAAGCAGCTAATCACTTCGAATCTGAAATCATTAAAGTAAGGGTGAGATCTCTATCTAATATAAAATGCATTATACGTTTTTTAAATACAACAGGATAATTCGATGCATTAGCCCATTATCAAAACACAATCATAGTTCAATTCACAAGAGCATCGTACACTATTCATTATACAAGTAATCAATCAATGGAAATTGCAACACTGGAAACCATCCTAGCATGTTACAATCCCATATGCAATGCAGACTCTATGCATGTGGTACCAAACGTGAACCGAGTTCACCCTCTGTTCCATCACACTTGGAAAACAACGGAAATCCATGATTCGCCCAGAACACTGAGTCAAGAATCTAACCTCACTACCTCAATCTTGGTAAGTCTATTGGCTCTGCAAGTTCACTTCCGCACAATGGGAATGAACCAATTAACAATGCTTATGCATGCATCATAAAAGCATGCAACATCAATTCACAGATTATGATATCACATAATTCACATAATGTCAATCACCAATGTATTCCATTTCATCACAATGATTATCAAAACACAACATGGCAAGCATTATTACTCATTCATCAAATCAGACAATTCAATCCCATTTCTCATCGTCCTCAACTATCCACTTTTTTCAAAAATCGGAAGCTCGACTATTTTTAAGATAATTTTAGCAAAATAATATTTTTCTCTTTTTAAAAGATAGTATTTTTAATTTAAGAAATAATGCCGAAAACGGCACTCAAATCGGAGTTACGGTTTAGAAAATATGAATTTTTGAAGTTTTAAGTATTTTGAAAAATTGCACAGTGAAACCCGGTTCCTACATATACAGGAACCGGTTCCTGTGAAGTCTGAAAAACACGCTTCCTGGAATTTGTATGGGAACCCGGTTCCTACCCCACTGGGAACCGGTTCCTACGTACAAAATTTCCCAGTTTTTGAAAAATCACACTGGGAACCCGGTTCCTCCCCCCAGGGAATCGGTTCCTACGACTTGCAGAATCATTTTTGCTATTTTTGACAGCATTATGCATTCCAAATCATTCCCAATCATTCCTATACGAATTATACTTTCAGGAACACCAAAATACAACCATTATACATCTTTACAATATCATATATCATTGTTTCATCATCCCTATCATTCATTTGACACACTAATGGTCTTAAATTCTATAATCCGACACAAAATAGGGTTTAATCCTACAAACCTATAAATCACCTAAATCAAATTTCTTAACATACCCAATCACCCGGTTGATTCCCAAAACCCATAAGGCATTAAAACCGAATGAAATCACCCCTTACCTCGCGATGATCTTCGATTTCCTCGGCGTTGGCTTTTTCCTCTCTTCTCTTCTCTTCTCCAATTCTACGTGAAAAAAAACTTTTCCAAAAAGACTCATTTTCCTTCTCTTCCTTTTTATAATCCTTTTAATACTCCTTTATTATTTCCAAATAAAACACATAATTAATAATTAGTAAAAGTAGAGTGATTTACTCCTCACACCCACCATTTACTCTGCACACCTCCAACCCTTCTTTCTTCAATTAATCCAATTAAATCCAAAAATATAAATAATCAAGCCTTTAATTAAATAAATAATTAAATTCCTAATTATTTAATATTCGAATTAAATCGGGATGTCACACTTTTCACCCCCGGTTCAACATTCTCGCTGCTTTTCTCACAATGAAATATCCAACACGTATAACTTTGATCAATTCCACGTCTCAATAAATGTGATTTCAATCCATCCGAGTCAACCCGTCCCATATAATAATAACCCAAGCAAGGACATTTCATTCTAATGGGGTCTTTAGCATGTTCAATAGCAAATTTAACGAATTCTAATACCCCATTCTTGTACTCTTTTGACAATTGATCGGCATACATCCATTTTTTATCCATGGTTTTACTACTAATTAGTAAGCTAAACACAAAAAACTAATTAGGGCATAAAACGATATAATGTGTTTCTGTCAAAACGTAAAGTATACAGGATTTCAGACAATTTCGCACAATTTCAGACAAATTCATCACAAATTAAACTGTCTCGTAAAAGAGAATCTCACTCGGACCAGTACCAGTAATTTGAGGAAGAAAATTACCTCAAATTTATCGAACAACAACGTCGAGAAGTTGAAACGAGAATATCGAACTCAGGGAAATACAGGGAATGAGCGTTGTACGTCGAACTCGGTCGGGAAACGCTGCTAATTCAAAGGAAAGAAAACTTCTATTTTAAAAATTTTCAAATCATAAATGAAACAAGAAGTACAAATTCACATTGCAACATCAAAAATCGAGTTCGGAATAAGTCCTAACCTCAAAAACAAGATCCGGACAACCACTTATCTTACATGAGAGATCTTAATAATTTCGACTCAAAAAGACTTAAAGCAAATGAAAACCGAAACAAAATAATTACCAAAGTTAAGTTCGAAGCAACTCAAAGATTGAAATTTAGAAATTCAATGAACAAAATGAACAAAATGAACAAATTTGTATCATAACAAAAATCAAAATGAATTTATTGATTTGTAATCACATAAACTTATAAGTCATGACTTATCTTTTCAAAGTTGAAGACATAATGAAATTGGATGAATATTAAACTTTTAACAAAAAAAAACAACTTCAACAAACAACACATGTTAGATTTCTTTACAAGTCATGACAATGTGTGTATACATCTATGAAACACCAGAGCAAACACAAACGCAATACAAACAAATAAAAACTGGTAATAGTTTTAAAAAAATAGAAATGATTGTATGTCATCACATATATCATAAAACTAGACACCAACATATGTGATGAGACGTTGAACACTCTGAATGGAACAACAAGAAGCAAAAAATGTGAAGAGTTAAGTTAGGATATTTTCTATTTGATAACCTAAATTGTTTGGTGATATATGTGACACCCCAAATAATTCAGTTATTAAATAATTAGAATTTTAATTATTAATTTAATTAGAAGTTTAATTATTAGTAGTTTTTGAATTATTGGATGTAATTAATTAATTAAATAAAATGGAAGTGTTTGGGTGTGAGGTATGAAGTGAAGGGTGTGAGGAGTAAAACACTCTACTTATGCTAATTATTTCATTATTATTATTTTGGAATAATAAAAGGAATAAAATAAAGGAAAAAGAGGGAAAAGAGAGAAATTGGAGTTTTCTATCATACGTGCAATTGAGAAGAGTAAGAGAAAAGAGGAAAAGAGCCAAAGCGTCGGAATCCGAAGAATCATCACGAGGTAAGGGGTGATTTCATTCAGTTATGATGCCTTATGGGTTTTGGGATTCAATTGAATGGTTGAGTATGTTAGGAAACTTGAATTAGAGAATCTAGGTTTGTAGGATTATCCCTAAATGTGTCGAATTGTATGAATTGGAACCGTTAGTAATGATATGGAATTATTGGGGATGATGAAATTATGATATGTGTTGTTGTATTGGTTGGATTTTGGTGTTTTGATGCATTAATTCGCATGGGAATGGAAAGGAATGAATTGGAATACATGCTGCTGTCAAAATAGTAGGTTTTTGGTTCTGCAGGTCGTAGGAACCAGTTTCCGTGTGGGAGGAACCGGGTTCCTGGTACAAAAACTAGGAAGGGGCATTTCTGACTCAGTGGGAACCGGTTACTCCTGGGGAGGAACCGGGTTCCCAGTTGAAATTTTTCAAAGAAAAGTAACATTTTAGTGGGAACCGGGTTCCCCATACATTTTTCAGAGAGCGTGCAAACTGAGCATGTGGGAACCGAGTTCTCCCTGGGAGGAACCGGTTACCACTGTGTAATTTTCAAAAATCTTCAAACTTCAAAAACTTGTATTTTCTAAGCCGTAACTCCGATTCGAGTGCCGTTTTGGGCAGCGTGCTCTAAACTAAACGTATTATTTTATAAGATTGAGAAATTACTATTTCATGGATTTTATTTTAAAAAGTGTCGATTTTCCGATTTTGTGAACTAAAGTAATTTTAGAAATGGTGACGAGCCGGTTAGAGTTGTTCTGACAGATTGGGTAAAGAGTAATGCTTATGAGCTGTTTTGGTTGTTTATTCATGAATGTGTTGTTATCATGTGATATTTGTTGGTGTTGGCTATGTATGGAATGATGTTGTGATATCATATTCTGTTAATTGAATGTTGCATGCTTTTGATGTGCATGCATATGCATTCTGGTGGTGGTTAATTCCCATTATGTAGAATTGGACCTGCAGAGCCAATACCAGTACCCAGTGGTTTAGTGGTGGTGAGGCTAGATTCGTGTCCCAGTGGTGTATGGGCGAATCATTGATTAACGTTGTTTCTGAGGTGTAAACGGAACAGGGTGTGAATTTAGTTCACGATTGGTACCACATGCATAGAGTCTGCATTGCATATGGATTATAACATTATAGGATGATTTCCAGTGTTATAATCTTATTGTTGTTGTTTTGTGCATATTGAACTGTATGAATTGTGATTGTAGACTGAATCTGATTATGCTAATGAAGGTGGAATAATGTATTGAATTATTCTGTTGTTCTTTAGAAACGTATAATGCATTTTATATTACGATGAAATCTCACCCTTACTTTGATGATTTCAGATTAAAGTTGACAGCTTGGGAGTTGGTGAGGATGGCTTATAGAGTTGTGATATTTTAGTTATCCGCGTGTCAGTGTCATGCTCTGATAGTTGTAACACTGAGGAACGTTTGGCTGAGAGTTTTATTTTATACTCTATTGTTCTTTGATTAATTTTTGGGAATAATTCTGAATTGAATTTTATTCCAGTTTTGATGCTATTTTTTGCTGTGTATAACATGACATTGGTTTTGATTATTTTAATTGAAGTTCTTCGGTGAAGCATGACATTTTCAATGAGATTTTCTATTTTAATAAATTGTAATGCCCTTTATTATATGTTAACTCTGATTTATTTATTAATTCGCAGGGTATTTCAGAAGGGGTGTTACAATATACATTGAGATACATGAACAACAAAATAAATTATGTAGAATGAGAAGTAGATCAATTAGTCAAGCCCACTTACATCACTTAGTAAACAAGCCAGATTAAAAAATCCAGATTAAATTAAAAATATAGAAAAATATGAAAAATATATGAGCTACATGACCATGCATTTTTAGGCCAACTGTAAGCAGCTTTTTACATTCAAAGTCAACAAACTTTTAGGCAGAACTCACGATGTAATTTTCCTAAATGGTAAGAAATAGACAAAGTAATACTTGTAATTAACAATTTGAGAAATAATTATGAAAATTATAGCTAACTTGAATAAAGAGAAGACTCGAAGGAAATCAGAGGTTGTGAAACGACGGTTGTTGAAGGAAATCAAAACGGCGAAACAACGAAATCAGAAATTGGAATCTTGGAAATCAGAAACGGCAAAATGGAGGTTATTCGTGAATAATAAGTTCTGAGAAACGACAAAACGACGGTTAACGAACGAAGGGTTGTTGGTGACAGTGAGGATGTTGATGAAGGTTGACAGATGAAGGATTGTTGGTGTCAGTGAGGATGTTGATGAAGGTTGGCGTGATGAAGGTTTTGCAGAGAAATATGATTTTAGAAAAGTTCTGAGAATTAGAAAGAATGAAATTAAAATAGGTTTCTGTTTTATTTTTAAAAAAATTAAAGGCCTTAGGAAGCGCTTTTGCCTGAAAGCGTTGTCTAAGGGGGCCCCTCTAGCAACGCTTTTCAAAAGCGTTGTCTAAGAGGGAACCTATAGCAGCGCTTTTCAAAAGTGTTGTCTAAGGGGTGCCTCTAGCAGTGCTTTCTGAAATATCCTTAACTAAACCAAACCAATCCAAACCGAAACAAAAAAACGCATTTATCTGGATGTGTTTGGGTCATCTTTTAATAAAATTGCACTATTCGGTTCGATTTCCGATTTGTATTTTGCAAACCGAATCAAACCATATTATGTTAGAACCTAAATTTGACTTAACTCACATTCAACCAAAACCTAAACCTATTATACCCCAATATTATGATTACAGACATTTTCTCATCCTTACAATTTTAATTTCAATTTCGATCTTCTTAATTATTTATAACATTATCAAGCATTCTTTACCACACACATCTGACCTCTTCTTCATTAATCTCCACTCTCGTATATTCTTTCTTTTTTTACCTTATCATTTTTATGCAAATATTCCCTATTTTAATTTCATTCTATCACATATCTTCTTATATAACCTCTCATCTCTTATGTTCTTTCTTTTTCATCTTCACTAATCTCACATCTCTTTTATTTTTTTGTTTCATTATAACTTTTTTGAAATTATTTTATACTATTATTTTATGTTTATTATTTCACTTTTGTCTAATCTAATTTTTACATATTAAATGAGAAGTTATTGTCCACATATGATGAGTCTTGTTGTTATTTGGTAGTGTATGAGTGACAAAATACAAAGTTATGTTGTCATCTATATGTGTATGTATGACTCAATAAAGTATTTGTAAAAAAACTAAATGAACCGAACCGAACCAAAACACATTGGTTTGATTTGGTTCAGTTTTTTTCTAAAAGTCAACCAAACCAAACCAAACTGCCCATTTTTTCTCTTACGGTACAGATGAATTTTGTGACACCCCAAATTAATTCAATTATTAAATAATTAGAAATTTAATTATTAATTTAATTAAAGGTTTAATTATTGGCATTTTTGAATTAATATATTTAATTGATTAATTAAATAATGGAAGTGTTGGGGGTGTGAAGTTGAATTGTAGGGTGTATGGAGTAAAAGACTCTACTTAAATCCTAATTAATTTATTTCTATTATTTGGAAAATAAAAAGGAATAAATAAAGTAATAAAAGGAAACAAGTGAGAAGAGGAATTAGGATTGCATTCTACGTGCTTTTGGAAAAGAGAAGAGAAAGAGGAGAAAAAGCCAAACGCCGAGAATTCGAAGATTCATCGCGAAGTAAGGGGGATTGAATCTGATTATTATGCCTTATAGGTTTTGATGATCATTAGAACGAATCGATCCGTTAGGAATCTCGAATTAGGATAATTGAGTGTGCCCTAATGTTATACTATGACGTAAAACCATAATTGGAACTGTTACAAATGATTAATCTATGTAAGATGAATATAGGTTAATTAGAAAATAAATTCTGTGATCAATTGGATGTAAAAACACATTAATTAATTCTATTTTATGATGACATGATGTTTAGTGATGATTGGATTTAATGGAAATTCGTAACAGTAGATAAAAACTGAAATTTTGATAAAAAACAATAGTATGGGTCGACACAAGCCTCTATGAATCGATGCATGCAGTGGAATTTTTGAAAACCATAAGCTTTGGAAAGCTATGCATCGACTCATAGAGCCATGCATCGATCCATAGGAGGAATTTTGAAGCCATGCATCGATCTAACATGCGTATGCATCGATACATAGGCCAAAAATAGGGCTATGCATTGATACAAGATGCGTATGTGTCGACACATACTGAAGCAAATTTTTAAAATGCAGGATTTTTGTATGTATGCATCGATGCATACGATGCATGTGTCGATACATGCTGTTTATGTATTGATGCATAGGCTTATGCATCGATACATGCTATATTGGACATAACATAATTTTTTTTGAAACGATTTTGGTCATATCTTTTCGACCGTAGATCCGATTTAGGCATAGTTAGTATCGTTGGAAAGCTTAGGATGAGTACTACCTAATGAAAATATTTTCAACACGAATAATTGAAATCTGGAAGGATTAATTTGGCTTCCGTAATAAGAACTCGTTGAGAATTTGTGAATCATGTGTTGATTAAATGTGCAGAATGTTAACTTATGGATTATGATTAACATTTGATGTTCATGATTGCTGTTACCATAAGTTGTTGTTGTTATTGAATATAATTGGAATAGTGATGTGTGTTCATGTTCCATGTTTAAATTGTTGCATGCTTCTAATATGCATGCATGAGCATTTTGGTAATGGTTCATTCCCATTGTGCGGAATTGAACTTGCAGGGCCAATAAACTTACCTAATGGATAGAGGTGGTGAGGCTAGATTCTTGACCCAGTGATGTATGGGTGAATCATTGATTGACGCTGTTTTCCGAGGTGTAAGCGGAAGTGGGTGTGGACTTGGTTCACGATTGGTACCACATGCATTTGAGTCTGCATTGCGTATGTAATTGTAACATGTTAGGATGATTTCTAGTGTTTCAATTGCATCTAATTGTTGTTGTATGCATAATGAATGTGTGAATTGTGTTTGTGAATCGTATGCTAATGCTGTTAACAAGGGTGAATAATGAATTGATTGTTTTTATTATTTTTGAGAAATGTATAATGCATTTTAATCTTGATGAAATCTCACCCTTACTTTAATGATTTCAGATTGAGGAGATTAGCTACTCGAAAATTGGTGAGGACAACTTTTAGAGTTGTGCTATTTATATAATCCGTGTGTTGGCTGAAGATTTTCATAAATGTGGTTCGAAATGGAGTAATTAAGTTTGATGGAATAAAGCAGGTGTTATGTTTCAGAATGGAAGATAATGTTCTTCGAATGGAAACGTCAAGCGCGAGCTTGAATAGCGATTGTGAAGATACATTTAAAGAAGCTTGAGCGTAACGAGACTATGTCTGTGAAGGTTGTGAAACAAATTCGAAGCGAAGGCTACCAAAGCGTTTGAAATTCAAATGTGAAGCGGGATATTAGAAATTCAAATACATCAGCGCTGGAGTATTCGAAGACGCGAGGAGGCTAGAGAGAAGCAATGCGCTGCATGCTTCGAACGTGGCAGAATCTTATAGCAAGACCGTTATGGTCGAAATAGTATAAATAGAAGTCTTAGTGTTAGGATTTCATGTGTCATATCTATTGTACAAAATTCAGTAAACATTCAAAATACCGCATGGATAGGGAAACGAATGCTCGAACAATGTACGTATGATAACACCAAACATTTACAATTCAGTAAAAAACTCTTTATACTTTTCAGTTTATCTTTCATTTTCACTCCATTATCATTTCAAATACTTTTACATTCAAAGTCATTTATTTATTGCTGTTGTTATATTCGAATCCTTTATCATTTCGAAACTTTTACATTCATGTCTTTACATTAAAGTTTTACATTCATGTCTTTACATTAAAGTTTTACATTCATGTCTTTACATTAAAGCTTTTACATTCAAAGTCATTTATTCTTTTCTGCATTTAAACGTTTTTTTTTACATTCGAATCTTTAATCATTCACCAGTTTTACATTGATTTGTTTAATCATGTCATTAGATTCTTTTAGTATGGTAATCAAAGTGAATTGAATGCCTCTAAAATACTTTAATTAAAAATCCTAACTATGAATACCAGTTTTACTAGTAGATTTATCCAAACGACCAAACCTCATAGGATCAATCTAGTCGATCCTGCAAGTTACCAGAGAAATTGAATAACAGTAATTAAGTTTATTCGATAGTTTGGAAGACTAGCGGTTGTTTACCAGAAATCACTGTAAACAAATTGGCACACCCAGTGGGACAGTCATTGGTCGTTAACAAATTGAAAGCGAAGATTGTTAGGAGAAAGTCATTGTAAAGTTCTTTTCTGAGTGTCAAGTTCGCTGTTATATGAACCTTAGAAGTGGTAGAATAACCAATAGCAACCAACCCTTACCCAGAAGAAAATGCAATAACATGATGTCTAATCCAAGCAATCAACAAGGGAATAAATGCCCCATGGAGCAGAACTAATATGCCTTGGCGAACGTCTAATGAGATCCTTGACGCGCGATTGCATCCTCTACCAGTAGTATGGCCACGAATGGAGCAAGTGGAATGTCAACTAACAGTTCGATCCTAGGAAATACAGGAACCACTGGTTATCCTGGGGGATTTGTCCCACCATCGGGGACACAAACCCATTTCGCCACCCCACCACCAACTAGACCACCCAGTTTCGATGGCAATAGACCCAGAAATCACTCTTATGGGATGCCAACATCTTTTATGGCGGGTTTGCACACTTCGACATCGAATTCGTCACCACAATTTGGGTCTGGATCTGGGCCCAATCAATTTATGACAAATACCTAAGGGTCAGTAGGTTATAGTACATTGCCTATCTTAACCACAGAAAATCAGATGGCTTTTAGACAATTAATGGATGATAGTAACCATAATATGATAGGAGTGTTAGCGCAGACTATGCATGAGATCTTCGCCCCAATAGTACAAAATGTAACTGTGACCAACAGAGAGAACGCGGATAACATGAATCGAATAGCAGATTTTTTCGCTCCGCCAGAAAGGCGTAGACAGAATCAGGCATTGGTTCGAGCAAACATACCCATCATAGAACAAATTGCTGATGACCCACCCTATAGACCAGTCAGAGAAGGGGTTAATTTGGGGGAAAGGGCACAAAGGTTAGATCCCCCAGTGATTCGAGAGGAGCCACAAAGGGGAATTGCGGAACCGAGGGCAAGGATCGAAGGTTAGATGCCCGTGATTCGAGAAGAACCACAAAGGGGAATTATAGAACCAGGGGCAAGGATCGAAAGGTTAAAAGCCCCAGTGTTCCGAGAAGAACAACCTAGAGGAGTTGTCATGGTGGGTCGAAATCAAGATGCTGATGCAGTCGTTCATAGAATTCGAAACGACAATGTCCCGCGAAAACAATTTAACCACCATGATAGAGGATTATGGCCCAACGGTCTCAATAGAATTAGAAGGCCAAACTATTCCTCTCCATAGTAGATTATGTGATGCACGATTTACCAAGGGATATAAGGTCCCTAAGTTTACAAAGTTTGCTGGAGACACCAATGAATCAACAGTCGAACACATAGCCAGGTATCTGACCGAAGAAGGAGACATAGCAAATAATGAGAACCTTATGATTAAATATTTCCCAAGTTCCCTGACTAAGAATGCTTTTACATGGTTCACCACATTGCCTACTGGATCCATAGATACTTGGACCCTCTTAGAGAGACTATTCCATGAACAGTTTTACATGGGGCAATCTAAAATAAGTCTGAAAGAGCTAGCTAGTGTCAAGAGGAAATTTACTGAACCCATAGATGATTATCTGAATAGGTTTAGACTCTTGAAATCTAGATGTTTCACAGTAGTTCCTGAACACGAGTTAGTCGAAATGGCTGCTGGAGGCCTAGACAGTACCATTCGAAAGAAATTAGATACACAATATTTGAGGGACATGGCTCAACTAGCAGATAGAGTTCGACAAGTCGAAAGACTAAAGGCCGAAAAGGCCAGGGCTTTTAAAAGTAACAAGAAAGAAAGAATTTCCTATGTCGAAACTGAGGAAGTTGAAGACTATCCTGAATTCAAAGAGGTCGAAATCGATCTCGCTGAATTAAAACAGGCCCCACCTTACTCTTGTAAACTACTAGTTCCCACAAAGGGGAAAGAAATTGTTGAAAATGAGAAAAGTGACAAATTCCCAAAGAAGGTGTATACTTTCGACGTAACGAAATGTGACAAAATTTTTGATTTGCTTGTCAAAGATGGCCAACTAATTGTGCCATCGAATGTCAAAATACCTCCTTTAGATCAAAGAAAGAAAAGAGGATTTTGCAAATACCATAGTTTCCTAGGCCACAAAACCTCACAATGTTTTCTTTTCAGGGATCTGATCCAAAATGCAATCAAGGATGGTAGATTGAAATTCGCTGACAAGCCAAAGATGAAAGTGGATGAAGACCCTTTGGATGTTGCAGACACCAATTACTCTGAGCCTGCATACATTGGAGAAATAAATATGGTGGAAGCAAATGAAGGTGACATTCCATCAGGAGAGAGAAGCACTGAAGATGAAAACTATGTGTTAGTCGAAGCCAAAAAGGAGGTTACTGAGGACGTCCATAAGGAACAAAAGCTCGATTGAGCGGTATCTTTGGTTTTGAAGAGATCCAGGCTACTAAAGGCCAGGAGAGTCAAAAGCAAGAATTGACACAGGCTACTGAAGGCCTGAGGCGAAAATTAGAGAAAGTCCATATCACAGTGCCAGTTCCTCCTCAGAAAGAAATATGGGATACCTTGGGGAGCCAATGGAAGTTCGACTACCGGTGAAATATTCGCTCCGAAAGTTCAAAACCCCAATCGAAGATATCAAACCTACGGGATGGGAGATCTTGATATAAAGGGGGAAGATGTGGATGTTAACATGGTAGATATGGAGAGACCTTGTTCCGAAATGGAGGAAATGCAAAGATATTTAGAGAAAGAGAAATATAAGATGGAAGACAGTTATGCTAGGGATGCCGGTCTCAAAGACTACCTTATGTTGTGCCACAAAGAAATCTTTGAAATGATACTATGTCCCGATGCGATCATTTGTAATCGAATTCGCAAACTTGAGAAGAAACAAAGACGAAGGCATCATCGGCTCCAGGATAACCAGCTATTCAGATGTTACCCTAAGGCTGGAGAAAGTATATTGGAGTTCTTAGTTCGTTGCCACAAAGGAGAAATTAAACGCCTAGTGTGTCCAAGGTGTTTTGCAGTGTATGATCAAAATGTGGTCGGAGCCTTCGAAACAATCCCTTTCACCCCGTGCTAGAACCACAAAGAAACGGGTCAGATGAGCCAACGTTTCGAGAGCAACTACACCCAACGGAGGCCTGATAGTCCTTACCCTAGAGGCTCTCGAAGAGTAACGTTCAAAGTCTCTGCTGAAGTACCAACAGACAAGTGGCTACAAGTTGGGACTGACAAGGGGAAAGATAAGTGGAGGAACAATGAACGAAATGCACACCACGCCATGACATATAGAAGGTAGTTCAATATGGCAAAGAGGGAAGAAGTGCGGTTAGATAACTACAAAGGGAAAAACCCCATGTCAAGATCCCAGTGGCGCAGGCAACAAAGAATTCGAAAGGCTGAGAGAGAAGCTATGTCAGGCAAAGGAGTGGCTTCGAACAAGAATAAAGAGGAATCAAGTACCAACAAACCTACACCAAATAATCAACCTGAGGGCAAACCCCCAGTTAGCAGGAGACTTTTCTCTGAAACGAAACAAAATGAATCGAAGGAGTACACACCAGGTCCAGAGGAAGATAAAGATATGCTAACTGACAATTTCAAATAAGAGGGGGAATCTTCACTCAACATCAACTGCAACGTGGTATTTGTGCTGCCGTGTGAATTTGGGCAAGAAACTGAAATTGGAGAGCACGAAGAGGATGATACAATAGACCTGATGAAGCATAGGCCAGTGTGCTATTACATGATGGATAACGGAGCTGTCGAAGAGTAGAATGCTTTCTTTGAGCACCCAGATCCAGCTATGAAAAATCATCTGAAGCCATTGTTCATTCGAGCAAAAGTTGGTACACATGGCGTAAACAAAGTCTTGGTGGATGGAGGCGCTGCTGTAAACTTAATGCCTCATTTCATGCTGAAGAAGTTAGGAATACAAGATGTCGACATCAAACCACACAACATGGTACTATCGAACTATGAAGGAAAAGTAGGCCAGACATTGGGAGTGATCCAAGTGGATTTGACAGTGGGATCAAGTTGCAGACCCACCATGTTCATGGTGATCGAAGCTAAAGCCAACTACAACTTGCTGTTGGGCAGAGAATGGATCCATGGCGTTGGAGCAGTTCCTTCATCAATGCATCAGAGGTTAGTTTTATGGAGAGAGGATGGTATTGTTGAGAACATCGAAGCGGATCAGAGTTATTTCATGACAGTAGTTAACTTGGTTAATAAGAGAAATTATGACAAATACCTAGCCAAAATTGCTCCTTATACCCCAAGTGACGAGATCAACGAAGCTAGGAACGCTCACTATTACATGACCCTTCGCCATGATGGCATGTATTGGGATAGGAAGATAATCAAAGGAGATGAAAAAGTCGAAGGCACTAAACAAAGACGGCCAGCAGGCTGGGAATTCGATAGTCCTGCCCATGATTGAGTCCTTCTTCTTCGAAAAGATTTCGGCCTACATGGCTGAGAACGAATGGAAAGCGGCCTTAGAAACTAAAATAGATAATATGGTTGCAGAAGTAAACGAAATAGATGGGAATGACTCGAAAGACTCACCCTTTGAAGAACACGAGATAGTCGAAATAGATCAAAGGCTAGATGCCATCTATGATAAAGAACCCTTAGGCTTCGAGAAGGACCCCACAGACTCAGGTGCCAAAATGTTGGCGCAGGATCCACTCGAAGAGGTGAATTTGGGGGATGAAAACACAAAAAGAATAACTTATGTGAGTGCAGGACTCAATCCAAGCCTCAAGCAGGAAGTGATCGAAGTTCTCAAGAAAAACAAAGATTGCTTCGCATGGGACTATGATGAAATGCCTGGTTTGAAGGCGAGCTAGTGGAGCAGACTTCCAATCAAGGATGGCAAGAAGCCCATCAAGCAAACTCGTAGAAGATTCGCACTGCCAGTTCTCACAAAGATTAAAGTCGAGATCGAAGGTTCTTACCGCAGATTCATCAGAACCACAAGGTATGTCGAATGGTTAGCAAATATAGTACCTGTTATTAAGAAAATGGCTCTCTGAGAATTTGCATAGACTTTAGGGATTTAAATACTGCTACCCCTAAAGATGAGTACTCCATGCCTGTGGCAGAAATGTTAATAGACTCTGCTGCAGGATTCGAATACTTAAGTATGTTAGATGGATACTCTGGGTATAACCAGATCTTTATTGCTGAAAAAGATGTTGCTAAGACAACATTTCGTTGCCCAAGAGCCTTAGGCACCTACGAATGGGTAGTGATGCCTTTTGGTTTAAAGAATGCTGGAGCAACTTATCAAAGGGCAATGAATTCAATTTTCCATGATTTCATTGAGACTTTTATGCAGGTGTATATCGATGATATAGTCATCAAATCAGTATCTGCAGAAACCCATTTGCATCATTTGAGCCAATCATTCGAAAGAATGAGAAAACATGGCTTAAAAATGAACCCCCTTAAGTGTGCATTTTTTGTGCAGGCTGGAGATTTCCTTGGCTTTGTGGTTCATAAGAAAGGTATCGAGATCAACCAAAACAAGACCAAAGCCATTATGGAGACAAAAGCACCTACATCAAAAAGGGAGCTGCAATCTTTGCTTGGGAAGATTAACTTTCTAAGAAGGTTCATTTCGAATCTAAGTGGAAGAACCCAGGCTTTCTCTCCATTACTTCGTTTGAAGCAAGGCCAAGCCTTCGAATGGAACGAAGCACATCAGGAGGCATTTGACAACATCAGACGATATCTTACTCAGCCTCCTATCTTGTCTCCACCTTCATGGGGAAAGCCCATGAGATTGTACATATCCGCCTCTGAAGTTACTATAGGTAGTATGTTAGCACAAGAAGATAGCAATGGCATCGAAAGAGCCATATACTATTTAAGTAGGGTGTTGAATGATGCAGAAACTAGATATAGCAATATAGAAAAACTATGTCTTTGTTTGTACTTTTCTTGTATGAAACTTAAGTATTATATAAAGCCTGTTGATGTTTATGTTTCATCTCATTTCGATGTTATCAAACACATGCTTTCGAAGCCAATAATGCATAGTAGAGTTGGTAAATGGGCTTTGGCCTTAACAGAATATTCTTTGACTTTCATGCCTTTAAGAGCTGTGAAAGGTCAAGTAATTTCTGATTTCATTGTGGACCATTCACTGGTCGAAAAGACTGTCATGGGTTACGTTGAAATGCAACCTTGGAAACTATACTTTGATGGTTCGACCCATAAGGATGGTAGTGGTGTTGGAGTTCTTATAATTTCTCTTGAAGGAATTCCAACAAAATTCAAGTATAAGTTAGATGGTCCTCGTTGCTCAAACAACGAAGCTGAGTACGAAGTGCTTATTGTTGGACTTGAAGCTTTGTTGGAATTGGGGGCAACTAGAGTCGAAATTAAAGGAGACTCGGAGTTAGTAGTCAAGCAAATAACAAAGGAATATAAATGCATAAAGGAAAATCTGATGACATACTTCGTCATAGTTAACAGGCTACTCAAAAAATTTGAATACATGGATATTCAACATATACCAAGAATAGAAAATCAAGAAGCAAATGACCTAGCACAGTTGGCTTCAGGGTATAAAGTTTCTACCAAAAACTTTGAAGATTTGGTTGAATTAAGAGGAAGGGTTATGGCTACTAGACTCATACCATCAGATTTAGAAAATATAAAATTAGGTTGTGCAGATAAACAGGGATTCGAAGTATTAGCCATAGACACCTTATCAAATGCAGATTGGCGAAGTCCAATTGTGAGTTATTTAACAAATCCAACATTGAATGTTGATAGGAAGATAAAATATAGAGCATTATCATATGTCCTCATGGGAAATGAATTGTTCAAGAAGACCCAGGAGGGCGTGCTACTGAAGTGCCTAGGAGAAAGTGAGGCATACTTAGCATTATCAGAAGTCCACAATGGGGCATGTGGGGCACATCAAGCAGGCCATAAAATGAAATGGTTGTTATTCCGATATGGCATGTATTGGCCCAGCATGCTCAAAGATTGTATAAATTTTGCTAAAAGGTGTGAAGAATGCCAGAAACATGCAGGAATTCAACATGCTCCTACAAGTGAGTTACATTCGATCATTAAACCATGGCCCTTTAGAGGATGGGCATTAGATTTAATAGGAGAAATCAATCCTGCTTCATCTAAAGGACATAAATATATCTTGGTAGGAATTGATTATTTTACTAAGTGGATCGAAGCAATACCTCTAATAGTTGCTGATCAAGAGGCTATTATTGAGTTTATACAAAAACAGATAATCTATAGGTTCGGATTGCCAGAGAGCATAATCATAGACCAAGGTTCTGTGTTTACTGGTAGAAAGATGCAGGAATTTGCTCAAGAGATGGGGTTTAGATTACTAACATCGACTCCATATTATGCTCAAGCAAATTGTCAGGTCGAAGCAGCAAATAAAGTGATAATAGGATTAATTAAGAAACATGTTGGTAAAAAGCCAAGGAACTGGCACAAGGCTTTGGACCAAATACTATGGGCCTGTAGAACATCTCCTAAAGAAGCTGAAATTCCTGGCAGCAGATACGTGATGTCACAGAGAATGTTATGACACGGTATCTAACACTCTATTAACAATTCACACAATAAATTTAAACAGCAGTAAAGAACACAATAAATTGTTTACCCAGTTCAGTGTGTAACTACACCTACATCTGGGGGCTACCAAGACAGGGAGGAAATCCACTATTAGTAGAATTAATTCAAGAATAAACCAACCAGTTTATCTCCTTCACTTAAAACCTACCCAATGCAACTTCAATCTAAGTCCTACGTAGACCTGAGTTCCTACTCACTCCCCCTCAATCACAGCAGTGATATCAACCTATTGAATAATTGAATTGTGAAGACACACTTCAATAAACTATCTTGATTTTGCTTCAAAGCTTTAATCAAGAGACAAACACTCGTGCTTCAAAGCTTTGAGTGATAAACTACCCTTACAAACAAATCCTAGTCCAAGGCACTTATCAATTGATAATTGCTTGGCTCACAAGAGTAACTAGAATTACACAATAACAACCTGCTAAATCTTCAATACATTCCAGAGGCACAGCAGCAAAGTAAGGGTTCTATTCCTTTTATAGAAGCGATCCCGAAACTTCGCTTTTGGCTTCCATAAAGATAGTTAGGTTCACTTAATTAATCCTAAAAACTTGGTCTTTTCAACAACCAATTTAGGTTTAACTAAGATTAACCTAACACCACGTGAGCATGCATTCTAATAACAAAAACATAATAAAGCACCAACAAACTTCCGAAAAATCTCAAGAAAAAAGCATTTCAGAACCGAATGTCACGAATGTCATAACATCATTATGACATCGAATATTTTCAGAATTCCGGCCTTTTAGCTTCCAGCTCGGTACTTTTAAACATCCTTGTCAAGTAGGATTTATCTTCAATCTCTGAATGTCATGACATTTATCAAGACATTGCCATAGCCTAGTTTTACCAAAAAGTAATGCCAACTTAAAACACTAACAGAAGCTACTAACACCATGCCTTTCCAACTAACATTTGGTCATGATGCAGTTCTACCAGTGGAAATTCATCTACAATCAGTTCGAATTCAAAGACATAATGAGATCCCATCTGCATTGTATTGGGAGATAATGATGAATGAGTTAGTTGAGTTAGACGAAGTTAGATTGCATGCATTGGAAATCCTAATGAGGCAAAAGGAAAGAGTAGCCAGGGCATATAACAAAAAGGTGAAAGGTAAAATATTCATTGTTAATGACTTAGTCTGGAAAGTCATATTGCCCATGGACAAGAAGAATAAAACATTAGGTAAATGGTCACCTCATTGGGAAGGACCTTTTCGAATACTAAAGAACTTTTCAAACAATGCATATGAAATCGAAGAGTTAGCTGATGACAAGCGAATCTTAAAGGTAAATGGAAAATATTTAAAAAAATATAGGCCTTGCCTGCAGGAGATTCGAATAACAACATAATCGAAATATTATAAAGGAATGCCAAAATGGTACCATATAGTGCCAAAATGGCGTTGTTCAGATATTACAGACCAAGAGTCAAGATTAATCAAACAAACAAAGATTTAGAAATATGCATTATTTCTCAATCTATCAAAAGTGCTTCGAAAAGACTCAAGCCTTTGTTGGGTGAAACGTCTTGCTCCTTCTAGGGTAGCTACTTCTCCTTTAAGTTGCTATGCTGCTTCCATTTCAGAAAGGCCTTTGTTGAGAAGTTCTTCGAATTGGTTCCCAACAGTATCAGTTTCGTACGCCAATTATTGTTGTTGGGCCTCCTTAACCTTTCGTTGGAGCTCTTGAATTTGCTTTTCCCAGAGGAGAATAGTCTGAGCTCGAGCTTCATAGTCAGTCTTGGCTTGTTTTAAGCGCATGGCTTGGTCTTTAGCTTCTTTGGAAAGCTTGGAAGCATGCTCATAAGCAGCATCCATGGCGTTTCGCTTCTCTTGGACTTTAGCAACAGCAAATTCATCTTGAAGAAGACACCCAGTCACATTATCCAACAAAGCTTGAAGATCGAACAATATGGTGCTGACTGGCAAGGAGTAGGCTGCGAGGTTAACTTACGTAAGAAGCTCCTTCATGGTGTAGCAAGTCGTACTATCTTTTTTGAGAACTTCGAACAAGTCTACATCAAGGATTGTTCTCCTGACTTTGTTAAGGAGTACAACTCTAGCATATGAGGGCAATGGGTTATTAGTCGAACCAGCGCCAGCCCTAGCAAGAGGAGTATCCCTTTGAGCTAATTTAGCTTTCATGTACCCAATTGGGTCATTGCGTCTTAAGAGAGATAGCTCCTCTTCAGTCATTTGAGATTGAGAAGATTGGGGAAGTTCCATACGCAAAGGAATCACATCCATTTCGACCTCCATAGGCTCATTAGTCTTATCACCATCGCCTTCATCTTTGTCTTGCTCGTTGTCTTCTCCTTCGTCAACCAGATCCACCACTTCGATAGAATTGGTCTCACTGCTATTAGCATCAGACTCTGTTTCATCAGTCGAACCGCTCCGAGCTTCATCTTCTTCAGATCCTTCTTCTGCAGATTCTTCACTCTCTTGAGGAGAATTAGCCTTATCTTTTTCAGCATGAGTGACCTTTGGGCTCTCTTGAAGGGTTTCGAGAGGAGACTTCTGAAGAGGATTTTCTGGTAGATTCTCTGCAGACTTATGAGGCGATGCTTCATTTGTTTCTTTTAAAGGAGGGGAAGTGCCTTGGTCATCTTGTGCCTCTGAAGCTCCAGTCGGAATCACCATGTTGGAGGATCCTTTGTTTTGCACAAGATTACTGGAGTCCCCATGGGGAGAAGAGTTGATTGGAGCAGCAGTCTTTGTTGGAGGAGTTAAAATAGTAGGATTTGGGTTCGAAGTATCCTACATAAACAAAGAAGATTAGGAATATGCACCAAGGTATGGATAACTATTTTTTTTTAGGGATTCGAATTCAATTTACCTGTGGATTATCGGAGGAAAGGTTACTATCAATATGTTCCAACATTACGTTGGAGGTCGAAGGTGGAATTTTGGATATTGTGGAGGGAGCAACATCTCTGGAATCAAGTCCAGAAATGCTAGTAGGTTCAGCGCCTTTAGAAACTTCCTTCTTTTGCTTCTTCTTCGAAGCTGTTGGGGAATTTCCACCAGTTTTGGGATTCTTTTCAGTGGTGCTTGGTTTCCTTTTCTTCGGAGTGGTTGGTGGAAGTTTGTTAGTCTGAAAAGGTTTAGACATGAGTTAGATCTAAATCATAAATTTCAGTCTATTTGAAACATCAGGGTTAGTTGATTACCTTTGGAGTTGGAACATTTGCTATTGTTGGTGTTGTTGTTGTTGTAGTAGTTGTTGTTGGTATTGCTAGAGGCACATCATCACTAGTTTCGACAGTTTGTTGAGAAGTGCTTCCTTCTTTAGGCTTCGAAGCAATGGTCCTTATCCTGATGGCTGAAAAATGAAACAATTAAAGTAAATGTTAAAAATAAGGAAATTGGGATGCATTTGGATTTTCCCAAGCATTCGCATATGATTAGATATAATCGAAATGGCAGAAAGGTCATAGCGAAGATGTCCTGGGAAATTATGAAGCCAATGACGAGCCCATGTCACAGTCTCAGATGGCTTTAGTTTCTTTTGAGATTGATATTTGAACATTTCTTTGCAAGTCAACCACCAAGGATATGGAGGAAACCAAGCCAGAGCCAGTTCTGAGGTAGGCAATCTAGGAAATTTAGGTGGATGCATTTCGAGTGCCAACCTATACCTATCCTCAGGTGACAGCCCTGAAGGAAATTTGAACTTAGAAATTTTTCTTTAAATTTTTCCTTCAAGGTCTCGGATGCTCGATACACAGTGGTTTCCAAGCGTGTGAGATCATAAGTGGTTTCGAAATAATTCTGAAAAGCCCTAATTTCTTTGGCGTGAGTGAACGTACCTTTCTTGCAGTGTACTTGCACATTAAACGCATCAGTTAGCTTCTGTTGAATGGTGAGTGTGTCAAACATATATGATTGGTAGAACTTAGTCCACCATTCCAAAAATCCCTTCGCTGTGAAGTATGTTGGTTCAAAAGGTAGTAGTTCGAATTGAGCGAAATCTTGATACTGTTCTTGTTGTAACTTTTCCTCTCTTGCTTTAAACGTTCAACCCGAGGTTATGGAACTCTGTGTTTGGAACAGAGGTTCAGGGATTAACTGGCACAGTCTAAATTGTCTAGAGACGAAGTTAGGTTGATAGGCAAAGAGGAAGATTTGATTCTTGGCAGGAGTAATTCGTGAAGAAATTAACCTAGGGAGCAGAAATGCTTTCCAAATGTCTTTTATTTCTCTACTCTTAACAGCTTCTGAAAGAGACATTGTGAACCATGATGGTCCATGAGTCCTTGAAGCGAAGGGTGCCATGGTCTCTTCGAATTTGTGTCTCTTGGAGAAGATCATGATGTATTGCGAGAAAAGGACTTTGAAGTCATCTTTGCCATCATTTGGAGTGAGTTTTCGCAGCCTTGTGCCTTCAATAATTCTATCAGCTATCTCCGGATCTTGTTCAACAATGGTGTCAGCAGTTGATAAGGAGGATTTGAACATGGCATTGAGCCATAATTGGAGCAACCAAAAAGGGCCAGCTAGAAGGATGTTTTTTGGAGTATGGGATTTCAAACTAGAAACGACTGATCTTAAGCTCTCATAAAGATCAACAAGCAGCAGTTCGCTCAGACATACTCTCCTATTCTCATGCAAGTCTCTAGCTAAGGGAATGAACCTACTTGCTACTTGCAAGGATCTGCTACAGAATACATATCTTGACAACCATAAAGTAAGAAAGGCAATGTGTTCTACGTCTGAGACGCTATCTCCTTCAGTGTGGTAGTCGCTAATGAACTTGGAAAAGCTAGCTAATTTGACATCGAAGTCAATAATACTAGAGTGTTCTTCGTTGTCAGGGATATAGGTTTCTCCTACTGGTGAAAGACCAGTGATGGCAGCTATGTCGAAAAAGGTGGGTGTTATCATTCCGCCAGGAAGATGAAAGGTATTATAGGTGCTATCCCAAAGGTATAATGAGGCGAATAACAGTGGATGACTATAGGTGAAACCTGGTTTCGACAGCTTAATCAGATTATAGATTCCTAATTCCTCCCATTGCTGGGATTTTTTGGCTTCTACTTTGGTGAGCCAGTTTTGGTAAGCTATGTCTGAGGTAGGGCAGGATCGAAATGGTCTGAAGTTACTTTTTACATAATCTAAGATAAACGGATCTTTTGGAGGTACGATTGGAGTTTCCATGGCTGTCGAATCAGATGATTCACCTATATTTTCAGTTCCTATCCTAGGGGCATCCATTTTATTGAATAAGGGTTTGAAGTTATAGCAAACAGGGAAGATTTTCCCGGTGTCTTTCAAGATTTCAAAAATAGTTAGAGGACCCATTAAAGCAAATCTCTTTCCAGCAGCGTTAGTAGGGATTAATACCTGAGAGGCATACAACATTTCTTTTTCCTTAGAGATCATTTGAGGAATGAGCACAGATTGACCCTGGTAAATGCCTACCTTACTCTCCATGGTTGTTCCCGTGTTCTTGCTCTTCTTCTTTGAAGTTTTCTTCAATTGAGATGATGTTGATGAAGACATTGTTGAGATTGTTGGAAGTTCTAGGGTTTTAGTGAGAGTAGAGGAAGAAGAAGTTTCAGAGTTTGGAAAAAGGAAAAAAGACTAAACTGATAGGCTTTTATAGTGAGGAAGTTTAAGCACCCATTAAGTGAGACTAGGGATACGTGGGAGTCGTGGGTTGGATTCAAAGAGAGGTGGCGTAAAAACTGATGTTGGTAATGAGCATGATTAAATATAATCATTACTTTTGAAACCGCACCATGCTGTGATGACTAGTTCAAAACGGTTAAGAAATCCAAGAGGCGTCTTGATTGACGTATGTGAAATCATGTACAGTAAATGTCGTGATTACTCAAAGGTCATATCAAAATCTTGTGAATTTATTTAAAATAAGTATTTCTCAGAGGATTTCGAAATACATATTTTAAAGGGGCATTTTGTTGGCTGAAGATTTTGATAAATGTGGTTCGAAATGGAGTAATTAAGTTTGATGGAATAAAGCAAGTGTTATGTTTCAGAATGGAAGATAATGTTCTTCGAATGGAAACGTCAAAGCTCAGAGCTTCGAACGACAATTGTGAAGATACATTTAAAGAAGCTTTGAAGCGGTAACGAGACTATGTCTGTGAAGGTTGTGAAACAAATTCGAAGCGAAGGCTACCAAAGCGTTTGAAATTCAAATGTGAAGCGGGATATTAGAAATTCAAATACATCAGTGCTGGAGTATTCGAAGACGCGTGGAGGCTAGAGAGAAGCAATGCGCTGCATGCTTCGAACGTGGCAGAATCTTATAGCAAGACCGTTATGGTCGAAATAGTATAAATAGAAGTCTTAGTGTTAGGATTTCGTGTGTCATATCTATTGTACAAAATTCAGTAAACATTCAAAATACCGCATGGATAGGGAAACGAATGCTCGAACAATGTACGTATGATAACACCAAACATTTACAATTCAGTAAAAAACTCTTTATACTTTTCAGTTTATCTTTCATTTTCACTCCATTATCATTTCAAATACTTTTACATTCAAAGTCATTTATTTATTGCTGTTGTTATATTCGAATCCTTTATCATTTCAGAAACTTTTACATTCATGTCTTTACATTAAAGTTTTTACATTCATGTCTTTACATTAAAGTTTTTACATTCATGTCTTTACATTAAAGCTTTTACATTCAAAGTCATTTATTCTTTTCTGCATTTAAACGTTTCTTTTTACATTCGAATCTTTAATCATTCACCAGTTTTACATTGATTTGTTTAATCATGTCATTAGATTCTTTTAGTATGGTAATCAAAGTGAATTGAATGCCTCTAAAATACTTTAATTAAAAATCCTAACTATGAATACCAGTTTTACTAGTAGATTTATCCAAACGACCAAACCCCATAGGATCAATCTAGTCGATCCTGCAAGTTACCAGAGAAATTGAATAACAGTAATTAAGTTTATTCGATAGTTTGGAAGACTAGCGGTTGTTTACCATAAATCACTGTAAACACCGTGTGACACCCCAAATTAATTCAAGTATTAAATAATTAGGAATTTAATTATTAATTTAATTATTAATTTAATTATTAATTTAATTAAAGGCTTAATTAATAATATTTTGGATTAAAAGGATTAATTATTTAATTAATTAAAAAGAAGGTTAGGGTGTAAGGTTGAATTGGAGGTGTGTGGAGTAAAAAGCTCTATTAAATCCTAACTTAGTTATTTATATTATTTGGCAAATAAAAAGGAATAAATAGAGGAATAAAGGAAAAAGGTGAGGAAAAAAAAGAAATAAGGATTTGCATACTACGTGAAGTTGGAAAAGAGAAGAGAAAGAGGAGAAAAGCCAATTCATCGGAACTTCGAAGATTCATCACGAGGTAAGGGGGATTGAATTTGGTTTTTATGCCTTATGGGTTTTGATGATCATTAGAATGAATTAATTCGTTAGGAATCTCGAATTAGGATAATTGAATGTGCCCTAATGTTATAATCCGGCGTAAAACCGTAATTGGGACTGTTATGAATCATTAATCTATGTATGACGAATATAGGTTAATTAGAAAACCAATTCTGTGATCATTGGATGTAACAATGCAGTAAATAATTTTGTTTTGTGATGACATGAGGTTTGGTGATGATTGGGTGTGATGAGGATTCATATCAGTGGAGAAAATTGAGTTTTTGGTGAAACATTATCAGTATGAGTCGACCCCAGTCTCCATGAATCGATGCAAGCAGTGGGATTTTAGAAAACCAGGAGTAAAGAAAATGCATGCATCGACTCATAGAGCCATGCATCGATACATAAGGGAATTTGGGAAGCTATGCATCGATGCAAGATCCGTATGCATCGATACATAGGCCAAAAACAGGGCTATGCATCGATGCAAGTTTCGTATGTGTCGACACATACTGTAATATTTTTGAAAAATGCAGAAAATTAAATGTTATGCATCGATGCAAGTTGGATTGAGGTCGATGCAAGAGGATTTGAGGTCGATGCATAACATTTTGGATCGATGCATATTGTATTGAAATGGACAGATTTTTCTGAAAACGATTTTTATCATAACTTTTTAACCGTAACTCCGATTTAGGCATAGTTGGTAACGTTGGAAAGCTTAGGACGTACTATCTAATAATAATAATACTTTCAAAATCAGTAATTGAAATCTGGAAGAATTAATATAATTTTCGTAGTAAGAATACCTTATAATTTTGTGGTTATTCTTTGCGTATTCTTGCTGTTTGTTAATTCTATGATTGAGATTAACATGATGTTCATGATTCCATTGCTGGCATATGTTATTATTGTTGTATTTGATCATGGATGAAATAATGTTGTATGTCCATACTATGTATTTGAATTGTTGTATGCTTCTGATGTGCATGCATAAGCATTATTTATGGTTCATTCCCATTGTGCGGAATTGAGCTTGCAGGGCCAATAGACTTACCTAATGGACAGGGGTAGTGAGGCTAGATTCTTGACCCGGTGATATATGGGCGAATCATTGGATTGACGCTGTTTCCGAAGTGTAAGCGGAACAGGGTGTGAACTTGGTTCACGATTGGTACCACATGCATTGAGTCTGCATTGCATATGTATTTGGAATAGGTTAGGATGAATTCCAGTGTTCCAATTGCATCTAACTGCTGCTATATGTATAATTGGATGTGTGAATTGTGTTGTGAAATTTTATGTTAATGCTATTAATAAGGGTGAATGATGAATTGATTGTTTTATTATTTTGAGAAATGCATAATGCATCTTAATTTTGATGAAATCTCACCCTTACTTTAATGATTTCAGATTCGAAGTGATTAGCTGCTTTGGAAATTGGTGAGGACAACTTTTAGAGTTGTGCTACGTAGTTATTCCGCGTGTCAGTGTCATGCTTTGGTAGTTGTAACACTGGGGGACGATTGCTTGGATTTTATGAACTTAAAACCGGCTGTTTTGATTATGTTTTGGTTATGTCTTGGTTATATTTTGGTTTATGTTTTAGAACAATCATTGATTGATGTATTCCGGAGTTTATGTTATATTTCCGTTGCTTAAACATAATTCATTGGTTTATTTAATACGTTCTTCAGTTAAAAAGGCATGATTACTGTTTTTATTTATTTGAATTATTTAAATTGTGACGCCTCTTGTTATGTGATTTAAAACTCTGATTAAAAATATATAATCGCGGGTAAATTAGAAGGGGTGTTACAATCCGCGTGTCAGTGTCATGCTCTGGTAGTTGTAACACTAGGGAACGATTGATTGAAATTTTTATGGATTTAAAACTGGTTGTTTTGGTTTATGTTTTGGTTTATGTTGGGAATAATTATTGATTGAATTATTCCGGATTTATATGTTATATTTCCGCTGTTTAAACATAATCCTTGGTTTTTCGTTTCCTTTCATAAGTTCTTCAGTAATAAGGCATGTTCACTGTTTTTGGTTATTTGAATTATTTAAAATTGTGAAGCCCTTGTAATTATGTTTAAAACTCTGATTAAAATTATATAAATCGCGAGTAAATTAGAAGGGGTGTTACAATAGTGGTATCAGAGCCTGGTTGGTCGTGAGAAGGGGTGTTACAACACTGTCGATACTTGTGCTTTCTGATTGATTAATGCAGGAGGGTGTGAAACTAAGTGGGGGAGAAGAGATGCTTTCTGGATATGTTTCGATTGTAAGTCATTAGTAAGAGGTACTGCTTGAGAAGATAGTGCAAGAGTGATTAGAGTCATTGGAATCGTTTACCGCGAGTCATAGTTGGAAGTGCAAAGAGGCGAGTACGATTCTGAGAACAGAAAGTATTGGTAATGATGGTTTATACTCCAGTATGATTATTGGATGTCTATTGACAAATTGAGCACTTGATCACCCTTAATCTCTTGTTGATAGTAGACGGAATCGTATTGGATGGTATACAATTGTCTTGCTATCTAATTGGGGCATAAAGTGATGAATATGAATGAAGTTTGGTAGAAGCTTGTGAACCATATGAGTTGACGAAGACTCTAATAAGGACAATGAATTAAGAGGGATGGTCAGAGTTGCGCAGTTGTTAATGATGGTGTGGTAGTGTTTATGTGGTATTCTTAGATGGAAGTGAAAGGAAAATCTAAGAGTAATGAATTGCCAGTGGTGAATAAATTTCCAGAAGTGGTTCCAGAAGATGTTAGTGAATTGCCACCTGAGAGGGAAGTGGAGTTTACTATAGATTTGATTCCTGGAACTAGTCCGGTGCCGATGGCGCCTTATCGCATGTCGGCATCTGAATTATCTGAGTTGAAGAAGCAGTTGGAAGAATTACTTGAGAAGAAGTTTATTCGTCCTAGTGTTTCGCCGTGGGGTGCTCCTGTGTTGTTGGTTAAGAAAAAGGAAGGTACAATGAGACTGTGTGTTGATTACAGACAATTGAATAAAGTTACGATCAAGAATCGGTACCCATTACCGAGGATTGATGATTTGATGGATCAGTTAGTTGGAGCTTGTGTATTTAGTAAGATTGATCTGAGGTCTGGATATCATCATATTCGTGTGAAGACGGAAGATATTCAGAAAACTGCATTTAGAATGAGGTATGGACATTATGAGTATTCTGTTATGCCGTTTGGAGTTACTAATGCACCTGGTGTTTTCATAGAGTATATGAACAGGATATTTCATCCGTATCTTGATAAGTTTGTGGTGGTATTTATTGATGATATTTTGATCTATTCAAAGAATGATGAGGAGCATGCAGAACATCTTAGAATTGTGTTGAAACTGTTGAAAGAGAAGAAGTTGTATGCGAAGTTGTCTAAGTGTGAGTTCTGGTTAAGTGAAGTAAGCTTTCTTGGTCATGTGATTTCCAAGAATGGCATTGTTGTTGATCCTACGAAGGTAGAAGCGGTATCTCAGTGGGAAATGCCGAAGAATGCTTCTGAAATCCGTAGTTTTCTTGGTCATGCAGGTTATTACAGAAAGTTCATTGAAGGATTTTCGAAGTTAGCTTTGCCGTTGACTAAGTTAACAAGAAAGGGTCAGGTGTTTGTTTGGGATTCTGACTGTGAGAAAGGATTCCAAGATTTGAAGAAGAGGTTGACTAGTGCTCCGATTCTGATTTTGCCGAATCCGGCAGAATCTTTTGTTGTGTATTATGATGCGTCCTTGATGGGATTAGGTGGTGTTTTGATGCAATATAAGAAGGTTGTGGCTTATGCTTCAAGACAATTGAAGGTTCATGAAAGGAATTATCCGACTCATGATCTAGAGCTGGCAGCAGTAGTATTTGTTTTGAAATTGTGGAGGCATTACTTGTATGGTTCTCGATTTGAGGTATTCAGTGATCATAAGAGTTTGAAGTACCTCTTCAATCAGAAGGAGTTGAATATGAGGCAGAGGAGATGGTTGGAATTTCTCAAGGATTATGATTTTAGTTTGAATTACCATCCTGGTAAGGCAAACATTGTTGCAGATGCATTGAGTAGAAAGTCCTTGCATATGTCTATGTTGATGGTTCGTGAACTAGAATTGGTTGAGCAGTTCAGAGACTTGAGTTTGGTATGTGAAACTACTTCTGATAGTGTTAAATTGGGAATGCTGAAATTGACTAGTGGTATTCTTGAGGAGATTCGAACCGGACAGAAATCTGATGTTGTTTTGGTGGATAAGTTGACATTGATCAACCAAGGTCAAGGAGGTGAATTCTGAATTGACGAGAATGGTGTTATGAAATTTGGTGACAGAGTTTGTGTTCCGGATATTGCAGAACTTCGGAAGAGTATTTTGGAAGAAGGACATCGTAGTGGACTAAGTATTCATCCCAGTGCTACTAAGATGTATCACGACTTGAAAAAGTTATTTTGGTGGCCTGGAATGAAAAAGAAAATTGTTGAGTTTGTTTATGCATTTTTGGTTTGTCAGAAGTCAAAGATTGAACACCAGAAACCGTCAGGATTGATGGAACCGTTGTTTATTCCGGAATGGAAGTGGGATGACATTTCTATGGATTTTGTATCTGGTTTGCCACGGACAACAAAGAATTGTGATTCTATTTGGGTTGTTGTTGATCGACTGACAAAATCTGCTCACTTCATTCCGATAAGAATGGATTATCCGATGGAAAGGTTGGCAGAATTGTATGTTGAGAAGATTGTAAGTTTGCATGGTATTCCTTCTAGTATTGTGTCGGATAGAGATCCGAGGTTTACGTCTAAGTTTTGGATGGGGCTGCAAGAATCTTTGGGTACTAAGTTGAGGTTGAGTTCCGCTTATCATCCGCAGACAGATGGTTAGACGATTTAGTAGTTAGAGGATTTGTTGCGAACTTGTGTGTTGGAGAAAGGTGGAGCTTGGGATGGCTATCTACCGTTGATTGAGTTTACCTACAACAATAGTTTTCATTCGAGTATTGGTATGGCTTCGTTTGAGGCATTGTATGGTAGGAGGTGTCGTACACTGTTGTGTTGGTACGAATTTGGAGAAAGTGTTGTGGTTGGACCGGAGATTGTCCAACAGACCTCGGAAAAGATTAAGATGATTCAGGAGAAGATGAGAGCTTCTCAGAGTCGACAGAAGAGTTATCATGATAAGAGGAGGAAGGATCTCGAGTTTAGTAAAGGAGATCATGTGTTTATGCGAGTTACTCCGATGACTGGTATTAGTCGAGCTTTGAAGTCAAAGAAGTTGACTCCGCGCTTTATTGGTCCGTATCAGATTACCAAGAAGGTTGGAAGAGTGGCTTATCAGATTGCTTTACCACCGTCGCTTGCGAATTTGCATGATGTCTTCCATGTATCTCAGTTGAGGAAGTACATTGCTGATCCGTCTCATGGGATTCAGGTAGATGATATACAGGTACGAGATAATCTGACTGTTGAAGCATTACCTGCTAAAATTGAGGATCGGAAGGTGAAACAATTACATGGTAAAAAGATAGCATTGGTGAAAGTAGCTTGGGGAGGACCAACAGATGGAAATGTAATTTGGGAACTGGAGAGCCAGATGAAGGACTCGTATCCTGAACTTTTTGTCTAAGGTATGTTTTCGAGGACGAAAACTCTTTTTAGTAGGGGAGAGTTGTGACACCCCAAATTTATTCAATTATTAAATAATTAGAAATTTAATTATTAATTTAATTAAAGGTTTAATTATTGGCATTTTTGAATTAATAGATTTAATTGATTAATTAAATAATGGAAGTGTTGGGGGTGTGAAGTTGAATTGTAGGGTGTATGGAGTAAAAGACTCTACTTAAATCCTAATTAATTTATTTCTATTATTTGGCAAATAAAAAGGAATAAATAAAGGAATAAAAGGAAACAAGTGAGAAGAGGAATTAGGATTGCATTCTACGTGCTTTTGGAAAAGAGAAGAGAAAGAGGAGAAAAAGCCAAACGCCGAGAATTCGAAGATTCATCGCGAGGTAAGGGGGATTGAATCTGATTATTATGTCTTATAGGTTTTGATGATCATTAGAACGAATCGATCCGTTAGGAATCTCGAATTAGGATAATTGAGTGTGCCCTAATGTTATACTCCGACGTAAAATCATAATTGGAACTGTTACAAATGATTAATCTATGTAAGATGAATATAGGTTAATTAGAAAACAAATTTTATGATCAATTGGATGTAAAAACACAATAATTAATTCTGTTTTATGATGACATGATGTTTAGTGATGATTGGATTTAATAGAAATTCGTAACAGTAGATAAAAACTGAATTTTTGATGAAAAACAACATTATGGGTTGACACAAGCCTTTATGAATCGATGCATGCAGTGGAAGTTTTGAAAACCAGAAGCTTTAGAAAGCTATGCATCGACTCATAGAGCCATGCATCGATCCATAGGAGGAATTTTGAAGCCATGCATCGATCCAAGATGCGTATGCATCGATACATAGGCCAAAAACAGGGCTATGCATCGATACAAGATGCGTATGTGTCGACACATACTGAAGCAAATTTTAAAAATACAGGATTTTTGTATGTATGCATCGATGCATACGATGCATGTGTCGATACATGCTATTTATATATTGATGCATAGGCTTATGCATCGATACAGGCTATATTGGACAGAACATAATTTTTCTGAAACGATTTCGGTCATATCTTTTCGACCGTAACTCCGATTTAGGCATAATTAGTATCGTTGGAAAGCTTAGGATGACTACTACCTAATGAAAATATTTTCAACACGAATAATTGAAATCTGGAAGGATTAATTTGGATTCCGTAATAAGAACTCGTTGAGAATTTGTGAATCATGTGTTGATTAAATGTGCAGAATGTTAACTTATGGATTGTGATTAACATTTGATGTTCATGATTGCTGTTACCATATGCTATTGTTGTTATTGAATATAATTGGAATAATGCTGTGTGTTCATGTTCCATGTTTAAATTGTTGCATGCTTCTAATATGCATGCATGAGCATTTTGGTAATGGTTCATTCCCATTGTGCGGAATTGAACTTGCAGGGCCAATAAACTTACCTAATGGATAGAGGTGGTGAGGCTAGATTCTTGACCCAGTGATGTATGGGTGAATCATTGATTGACGCTGTTTTCCGAGGTGTAAGCGGAAGTGGGTGTGGACTTGGTTCACGATTGGTACCACATGCATTTGAGTCTGCATTGCGTATGTAATTGTAACATGTTAGGATGATTTCTAGTGTTTCAATTGCATCTAATTGTTGTTGTATGCATAATGAATGTGTGAATTGTGTTTGTGAATCGTATGCTAATGCTGTTAACAAGGGTGAATAATGAATTGATCGTTTTATTGTTTTTGAGAAATGTATAATGCATTTTAATCTTGATGAAATATCACCCTTACTTTAATGATTTCAGATTGAGGAGATTAGCTACTCGAGAATTGGTGAGGACAACTTTTAGAGTTGTGCTATTTAGATAATCCGCGTGTCAGTGTCATGCTCTGGTAGTTGTAACACTGGGGAACGATTGATTGAAATTTTTATGGATTTAAAACTAGTTATTTTGGTTTATGTTGAGAATAATTATTGATTGAATTATTCCGGATTTATATGTTATATTTCCACTGTTTAAACATAATCCTTGGTTTTTCGTTTCCTTTCATAAGTTCTTCAGTAATAAGGCATGTTCACTGTTTTTGGTTATTTGAATTATTTAAAATTGTGACGCCCTTGTAATTATGTTTAAAACTCTGATTAAAATTATATAAATCGGGGGTAAATTAGAAGGGGTGTTACAAATTTAATCGTCAAAACTTCCCAAGCCGCACCGCAAACACCCCTAGCCATTAGTAATATACAAAAGAGTCTTTTTTTACTTCCTTTGTCTTTATCTTCATAAACTTTCATGTTCCAGCATTTGGTAAAGTTCATACGATCTTTGCTCACCAGTACTTGTCGCGCATGTTGAATCATTCCATCTTTTAATATAACACTTAACATTTCTCTTTTGCTTTTGCTCCATTTTCTATGATTTTCGGATCAATGGACATTTGATATCTCTATTTATTTCTTGAGAGATTTTTTTATTGTTGGCAATTTCTACTTGGAGTACTAGTGTCGAAACTTGCTTACTTGTCACATCTTGTTTGTTTTTGACATTTTTTTTTGTAATATTCTTGATCACGGAGATTGTATTAACTTTGAATAGGAAGGAAAACATGGATATATCAAGAGACTATGTATACCAAGACAAATTAGGGACCATTTCTTCTTTTGTCCGTGAGGGCATTTTAGACCAACATTCGATTGATGCGGGTCTTTCATCTAATTGGGAATTGTTTCCTTTAAATGGAGAAAAAAAGATATGCAACCAATATGATGGACACACCACCCCTTTCCTGAGTGCTTAATCTATCTCATTGGCTTTCACCTTTCTTTTAATGACTTTGAATTTAGTGTTATGAACCATTTGCAGATTACCCCTTCGTAGTTATATCTGATGAGTTAGGTGTTTATCAAGGTTTTCCAACTTAGGTGCGAGTACAAGGGGTAAGGCGACAATGACAATGTTCTTCCATCTCTTAAAGACTTAAAACAACAAAATTGTGCACATGATTTTGACTTACTTTCTTTGAGGCAAAACACCAGATTCTTCGCGATCTACTCTGATAGTGTGAAGAATTTAAATAATCACTTCTTCCTTGTCACCCCTATTACCGAAGGAGCTCATGGAAAAATTTGCCAACTAGAACTCGATCCTTCATCCACGTGCATATATTTATTTCATAAGTAATGAAGTTAAAGCCACTTCTTGAAGAAGACGAGATCATATGTTTACAAGGAGGAAGACTTGCGTCCGAAAGAATTACACTTAAAGAACCAATTAGTAACAATGAGGATTTCCGTCATTTTGCATAAAATTAGACTAACTATAATATTGATTAAGGTTCATGGTCAATTAAAACGAGTAGAAGAAAACAATTGAAATGGATAAAATAAATAAACCAACTAGATTAAATGTGAATGAAAAACGTGATGAAATGAATAATCTATTTATTCTAATAATAATAATACAGTTTCTTAATTTTATATCAGTTAAAGTTATACTTTTTATTTTATAAACATTATTGTAATTAAATTAACGTTAATAAAAGAACTAAATAAAAGTCGAGAACAATTCTTTGAACACATTATATAATTGAAGAACAATTATAAATGTGAAATATACATTGAATTTTGAATCAATGTACTTACATATTTACTCAAAGAAAAGTTCTGAAGTATTTTTGAAAAATTTATAATTTTAAAAATAAATTTACACCCAACAAGATATTTTGGAGGTATTACTATTTATCCCAGTAAAAATCTTGACCCTTTTCCTCTTTTTTTGGTAAAAAATATTTGGTGATTTTCAACCTAAAACAAAAGTTACGAAACATTTTCTCCCCCATTTGAAACACACATCACAGAACCACTTCCGCAGCAAGGAACTAAACGACGTCGTCAAGAGCACCTCCCACAATCTCCGTAAGTCCTCTTCTAGATCTAAACCCTACTTCACTTCTTCGCACCTTTTTCACTTTTCACTCTTCACTTTTCAATTCCATGTCAATTTTCTCAGCTTTTCAACCATAGTTTTGTTTCCAAAGAGCTCAAGAACTCTGTGAAAATGTTTATTTTAATGTTCTTTGTGTGAAATTTGAAATTTGAGGCTATAGAAACTCTATTGTTGCATCAACATGTGTAAAGATTATTTGATTTGTAGTTATTATAGCTCAGTAAAAATCAATCACTATAGTTATATATGTAATCATTATTTTATGTTTGAAATTAGTTAAAAAACCGGTATACCGTTATTATGAATAGGAATTTAGGGTAGTTGATACGAAAGCCGATACAATATGTCAAGTCTACTATTTGCAGTATATTGGTGTGTTTTCGATACAATATGTGTACTCTTCTATTTGTAGTATATCGGCGCGTTTTTGAAACAATATGTCAATTATGCTATTTGTAGTATATGGATATGCGGTGTATTGGCGCGTTTTTGAAACAATACGTTAAGTTTATTATTTGCAGTATATTGTCGCGTTTTAGATACAATATGTCAACTATGCTATTTGCAGTATATTGGCGCGTTCTTTTGATGCAATATGCTAAGTCTTCTATTTGCGGTAAATTGGCGCGTTTTTGATACAATATGTTAAGTCTTCTATTTGCAGTATATTGGCATGTTTAAACTTAAAAAGTACTACGAAATATGAAATGGTGAGTCAGTTAGTCGTAGTTATTATATATAATACCTAGAGCAATAAAACTTCACTACTCGTAACTAGATAAAGACGCAACTCGTCGCCGAAAAAAAGAAGAGAAGGTAACCACTATGTTCTTCACTTCATTCCTTTATCTCCTTCACGCAATGTATGCAACTATGCATCATGCTTTATTAGTTGTTTGAAATATTGAGATTTTAAATTTTATGTTTGTTATTTTTAAAATTTTATTGTTTGTGTAACTTTTATTTGTGTGCAATATGCTTTATTTTATATGCATCTATGCATATTTTAACCGCGCCGCGCCTTCTGCTAATTACCTGCTACGCCATTTACTATTTCTCATATCGCATTTTTGACAATATGCTACTTTTCGCAATCCGCTATTAATAACATTAAGTTTTTTGAGTCATAACTCTTAACCCTCTGGTTTCATGGAGAAACGTGCCCTAGTAATTCGGAATTCGGCTGGGAGGTCTGGCCAAGGAATGTTCCCGTCCGAGTTTGAACTCAAATTCTTATGACTTTGAAGCTCAAATCTGCAGTACTTACTCCCTCAAGCAAAAAGTCTTTTAATTTGATTCTTTTTTTGCTGTTGAGTCTGACTGCTCTAAAGAGTGCAACTAATTCTAGAGCAAGAAGTGCATAATGCCAACGATTAGTGCTTGAATAAACGATTGATACTACTCGTACATGCATAGCGAACATACTATGATTTTATTGATAATCGTTGAATCGTATAATCTTACGATCTTTGAATTGTTTATGCGATTCTTTTGAGTAAATTTAAAATTTATATAATTATTTGAAGTGTGATTTGAGGTTTTAATTATCTTATTTGTGAGCTATGCTTATGAATTTAAAAGTATTTCAAGTGATTTAAGGTTTTCTTTGTCTTACAAATGCTATTTTATATGAATATTTATGAAATTATATCCATATACATGAGTTTTAGATTTTTGTTTAATGTTAATAAGCGTTACAATTCCACGATTTACGATTTTACCTTGCCTTCCCGATTTTGAGTAAAATATCGATTTTTACTACCGGCTCTTTAATAATCAAGATTATTATGTTATTTAGTCTACTCATTTATTATATATTTTATAGTATTGTTTTAAAAGCTATGATTATTATGTTATTTAGTCTCTACTCATTTATTATATATTTTAAAGTATTGTTTTAAAAGCTACCATAACAACTCCCATTTTAAGATGATTACATACATATATGATTGGGTTTAAAATGAACACTTATTTTGTGGTTTGCACCCCTTTTGATTTTTATTCTTTTGTCGGCGAATACTAAAATGTAATCTGTGCAACATTCACAAGTCATAACATAACCCGCGAAAAGAGAGAGATAGAGTGCTCGGTGCTATGACAGTTTCTTAATTCTAATTGCATCTTTCATTTCATAAGAAGAATGAGATGACATTTGATCTTGTGACACTAAATTTGTCCGCTCTCAATTGATATCAGTTGTCGTTAGATATTATCCTGGACACTCTTTGATTTCCTATTGTTTTCATTGAATAACGGCATGATACTATGCATTATACACTAGGAGCAGAGCAGCTCATGGTGACCTCCTTAACCAGTATCCTCAGAGTTGCATAATTAGTTTTTTTTCTTCCATATCTTCTAATTAAGGAACAGTTTAATTATTTGTTAGTGATTTCTTGTTTTACAAAATTGGTTTAGTAATTGCAGTTTATGCATTCTCTGTTTTTGTTTGGTTTGAGTTGTGGAATGCCCACATCTTTAAGGTTGTTTCTTTGCCCTTCAACTT
Organism: Vicia sativa; assembly: GCA_021764765.1. NCBI lineage: Eukaryota > Viridiplantae > Streptophyta > Magnoliopsida > Fabales > Fabaceae > Vicia > Vicia sativa. Next base: position 283,285,883 of record CM038792.1, read on the forward strand.
GCAAGATAAGATTGTCTTTTGTGTTTAATATCTCATGCCTGACTCAAGTGAGTTTTCATTTCATATATGCATAATGATTTGGTGTATTTTGCTGTTTCTGTCTGGGAGATATATCATCTTCCATAAAGCGTTTTTTTAATCCTTTTTTATACATCACATCTCACAAACTCATCATTAACTGGACAATAGATAGTAGAAGCTGATTTCTTTTTTCTAACAATATATTTCCATGATATTGATTATGCCTTTTTATTTAGTTCTATGCATCAAATCTCTCATTCAGTTGATATTAATTTTCTGTGAATTATAGGAGAAACTTGGATGTGTAAAACTTGTCATAAAGCAGTATGGGAAACAATGCGTTTGATGGGAAAATATTGACAGAGAAGTTGCGGAAACTCAACAATTCGCAACAAAGCATTGAATGTATCCAACACTGTCTCCTCTTATTTTGCATGAGTTGTTTTAATGATGATATTTATTTGTTATCGCTGCTTTATCAAGCTCCGGTAGATATATTATGGCAATGAAACCTTTCATGGAGCTATTGACTATGTTCATTCTTATATGTGGGATTCAAGTCATGTTAGTTCTATATAAGAATTTAGGTACTTTATTAATTTCATTAATAACTTTCCCAAGGTGTACCTTGATTTTTCCAATGAAAGAGTGTTTAGGGTGCCTTAATATCTTTCAAAGTTTTTCTAATGAATTTTGAACTTAGTTTTGGCATCATATCTATTTGAATTTTCACTATAATAACACAAACAATTTTTTTTTTTTTTTTACTGTCAATTCTCTTGCCTACATATTCCTCACTAAAATGTTATTGCAGAAAGCAAATACCATCATTTGATTGAAACTACCTGTGCCCTTTTAATTGACAATGCACAAATTAAACTTTTGTGATGACTTTGTGCTCTTACTGTTGGTTTTGATAAATGGAATGCCAACTTTTCTTTTAACAATAAAGTACCTCATTTCATCTCGTTTCCCAAGGATCAACTTTTCATTATTCCTCCTAGGCTCTAAGTGTCATCGATTCTACTTGTTTTGTACTCCATCTTATACCAAGTCTTAATAAGTCTTAGAATGTGTGGGTTAGGCATAGCTCAACCCTACAAAACCAGCTTGTAAGGTGAAGATTGCTCCCACTTATAAACACATGTTCAGGCGGTCCGATGTGGGACTCTTAACACCCCTCTCATGCTTAGGAATTGGGACTGGAGCGTGGAACTAAATGGTGGGTGGCCCAATGGATCTTAGATGAGGCTCTGATACCATCTTGGAATGTGTGGGTCGGGCATAACTCAACCCTACAAAACCGGCTTATAAGGTGAGGATTGCTCCCACTTATAAACACATGTTCATGCCATATATTGTCTGATGTGGAACTCTTAACAATAAGTTTTTGACTTGTGCTATCAAGTGCATTTTTTGTAACTATTCTCGAGCGTGGATAGAGGATACACATGTTATTCCCCTCCAATTCATTGCTTCTATGTATACACTGATATCGCATGATTTGTCAAAGTCTCCTATTTATTCCTTCCACTCTATGTCCTATTATTATGTGCCAACGTCTTCTTTTTATACACCCATGAAGGAAGTTGCCACCAGAAAGAAAATTGTTGTCTTTTGCCCTAACCTACTCTAGATCCATCTGAATTGCCTGTTGACATGTTTATACTCTTCGCAAAGGCACACACACTACCTGTTATTCTCATCCCATTTATCATATATAGTTTCTTGACCTGTCAGCATTATCTTTTGTCTGTTGCTTCTGCAACTTCTCTGGAAAGCACTTTGAAAAGCAGTTGGGCCCCAATTTCATTTTGCAATTTAGTCTTGACTTTTATCTAAATGCAGTTTGGCCCACATTTTGTCTTTTCAGCTTTTTTTCTCATGTATACCTTGTAATCTCAAAAATTTCTCTTTGGTACCAGATTTATCAATATGCAGGCTGCATGCTGTAGTTTGGTAAATGGTAAGAGATATTGTCTAATTTTCCCTATTAATTAAATAACTTTCTGACTGTAATATTAGTTTTGATTTTGATATGCAATTCAGTTAGATCATATATATTTTTCGCATGATTTTGTCCTTCCATTTTACTTTGCATTTGATTAATGTATTGGCAAAATGTATTTCTTAAACATCCAATAGCGGTATCCCGATTGTGTGTTTCTCACCGGAAGAGAGCAAAAGATATAGTTGAAACATGGAATAAATTGTTCAGTTCTTCCCAGAAAGATCAGCGTGTCCCTTTTCTGAATTTGGCTAATGACATCTTGCAAACTAGTAAGCGCAAAGGCAACGAGTTCGTTAATGAATTCTGGAAAGTTCTTCCATCAGCTCTCAAGCGTGTATATGCAAGTGATGAGTCAGGAAAGAATTCAGTTATCAGGCTTGTAAGTTCCATTCTCACTTGCCATAAGTCCTATTAATCAATTGTATTAAAATGCTCAGTATAGTAAATGTGTTCATTTTTCGCTAAATTTTGTAATAACTCTAGATTTGTGGGTTGGGCTTGGGTATTTTTTATTGTTTGTTTTTTCGGGTTGGGCTTGAGTACTGGTATTGGTAAAAGTATTTGTATGTTTACGTGTATGGATTTTCTAGAACGAATGTATGGGTAATAGGTATAGGAGGATGTATATATAGAAGTAAGAAAAACATAAACAGTAGAGTATTAAAATCATATTATAAATTCAATTTTCACATCGGTTTCATGTATGCAAAAAAGTTGATAAGAAGGTACAATTACACATGCAGATTTGAAAAGAGTGTAGTGTTTTTAATTATTTTAGTAACACATGAAACAACTTTGCTTAGTAACCTTTGGATCCTCAGGTTATGTCTTCTGTTCATGTTTGGCCTGTAATAAGTGTAGTAGTTCATCTCATTTAAAAATAAACTGTCATCTTTTGCCCCAAAAGTACAACTGAGATGGTAAAGGTTTTGAGGACATTTGATGTCTTGAGGTGGGTTCAAACCCACAATAATCCTCTTCTTCACACTTAGCATGCATGATTTCTCCGCTACACTGTTTAAAACCAAAACTAAAATAAAATTGAACTTTCATTTGTCTTTGTATAACAATCACCATGTAATGAATTGTCTTGTTAGTCAGGTCCGGGTCTTTTTAAAATTTTGACAATGCTACCGTCATTGTTGTAAAGTTACATTTGGTCAGAGCTGTTAGAATGTTGAATATTACCCACGATTCTCTTGAAATCTCTGAGAGTAAATTTGTATTTTATTGAATGGATTTGGTTACACCGAATTAGATCTATTTATAGATCTTTTTGATTACATGCTATAGCAGGTAATGCCTAGGACTGACTGACACGTGTTAGTCAGTTTGTTACAGTTTGTTCTGGCTGTTACAGCTGCTTTTGTGTGAAACAGTTAGTTTTTGTTAGTTACATGGCCAGGATATTATACAATGCACCTGCAATAATCTCTCACGAGTCACAAGCTTACTTACTATAAACTGATTATTTGATAGTCCTCCTCAAGCTGCACCGAGTTTGAGTTGAGTAGAGTCACACCCAGTGAACTTGACTGTAAGGTCTTTAGATCTAGAGAGTTAGCACCTCGGTTAGGATATCAGCATATTGGGAGTGCTTAAGTACATGAGTGGCCATGAGATTCTTGCCAAGTACCTTTTCCCTGACAAAAAATAGATCATGTTCCATGTGCTCTGTAGAGCTAGTCGAAAGGATAGACAAACCTTGGCCATTGCCAATAATGATCTGACCCGGTCCTTCAGATGGTGACATCTGCTGAATGTTCGCGCATTTGAGGTCACATGGTGAGATGCACCTGAATCAGGGTACCAATTCACTAAACTTGCAGAATCACAGTTAACCACCTTGCCTATGGTCTAAGTTGGGAGTAAACAATCTGAGACGCACCTTGTGTAAATGGCATCACAGGGAATTGAGGAAAACTAGGATAGGCAGGCATAGAAAATGTAGGAGACCGAGGCAGGCCAAAGCACTGACAAGCATTATAGTCTCTAAGATCATTTTCAGCTATAGTAGTTTGCATATCCCTTGTGCCCAATTTGGTCAAGATCGAGTGCTGGGTCGTAAGATCTTACGTGCCATGACTGCCAAAGCGTGCTACGATCACAACAAAATTGTTTTCGTCATCGGCGTGATCAAGATAGAGATCTTTGAAGCAAAATCGTATAAAAGAAAGCATGTTAGATTTTTTTTGGTGGGCCTATCTAACTAGGTTAGGTTTTTATTAAAAACCCCAGTTTACTCTAAGTGGAAAACCGGTGCTTCCTATAACCTTAAACCACAATTTTCTCAAACACAAAAGATGCCTCTTTTGTGAGTTTAGTCTTTTGAAAATGTTGGTTGTCTTTTGAATACTTAAGACAATGTCTTCTGAACTTAATAATTTATGGAATGATTATTATGAATTATTAATTAAATTGTTTGAATGTTGTGATATATAGGTTATTTTGTCTATGTATTATAATTTTTCCCTTCTGAAGGATTTTACGTGCCGTGCCATGTTCCTAGTTTTACGATCTTTCATCTGCCGACCAGTCCTACTTAAGATCTAGTGCTTGACTACATTGCTTCTGCCATTGCTCTGAACTTTGCTTCAACATTCAATATGGCAAATCCTATCAAGATTGTACTTTCATGCTTTTTAATATCTTAATTGTAATGGATGATACCGGTGGTAAATCTATATTATTTCTTTTAAGGGCGTGTTCCTTACCAGCATCTACCATGGCATTATATTTTATTAGGCGCATGAACTCTTACTTTGAATAAGTGCAATTTGATTTAACATCTTACCATTTCATTTTCTCTCTTATGTTTAGATTGACATTTGGGAGGAGAGAAAGGTTTTTGGTTCACGGTCTCAGGGTCTCAAGGGTGAAATAATGAGCAAGAGTTCCCTTCCATCATCTGTAAGCAATGGAAAGAATTCAAATTCAAATTCAAATCCTATCAAGATAGCTAAGAGGGACGCCCAATCATTGAGATTAGTAAGCCAGTTGCTGCAGCACTGTCTGATATATGATTTATTCACATATTAATATGTTTTGTCTTGATATATTTGATCTTGAGGTAAATCTTTATCATCTTCATTGCAGAAACTAGCTATCGGATCTTTGCCAGAAAAAATAATAACAGCACTGCATTCTGTAAATGACGAACATCCTAATGAAGAAGCTGCCCTGAACAAGTGCAAGGATGCTGTATGTCAAGTGGGTAAACTTCTAGAAGATGTTGAAAATACACTGTCTCAAGGTAAGAGGAGTTAATCAAACTTAAGTTTCTTGCTTTGACATGAATTAATCTGATGACAGATTTTTTTCTCAAGTGTTCTCCTTTAAGCCAATTTTTAATGAATTAGAGTATATTAGTTCTAAGGTGTACTAATCTCAAGACTGAGTGTAATTCAAACTTGCAGTAGCGGGTCAACCTGTTACACTATATAAGTAACAGGTATAGGCTTTTGTAACTGACAATTCATAACTATCAAATTCAAAAGTAAGTTATAACAAAAATGAGAACCCTAACGACTCCTCTCTACTCTAACATGAGATCACTATTATACCACCCGCATTAGTTCACATGTCAGATTTCTAGATCTAAGCGAGGCATGGTTTGTTGAGAGTGCCACATCAACTAGAGGTATGACCTAAAATAGTGTTTATGAATCTTGGACAATCCTCACCTTACAAACTATTGAAATTTCAGAATGTATTATTATAATTTCATTGTTATTGAATACAATAGATTCAACTCTATTTATAGAGTTGTAGTTAGGCTAAACTAACTCCCTTAAATCAAGAGAACAGTTTTTGAATTCAAGGAGCTGTTTCGACACAAACTAACTGTTTATTGTTACAACATAAACTAACAGCATGTCAGCTGACACATGTGCCAGCTGTCATGCCTTAACCGACAGTATCTCTAACACAAACCTGTTTTAGTCTCATTTATGTGAAACCATTTTAGTATCATTTCATGTAACATTAGAAACATAGGATGTTGGAACTTGGAATTAACACTTTGTCGAGTAACTAGTTTCACACAGCATTGAACCTTGACCTCCCAATACCCAAAGGAATAAAAAACATACCAGATAATCACCATATCTTCTATGCAACTATTTATCTCAACTTCTGTTGTAAACAAAACCTGAACACTTAATTAAGCCATATATCTCAAACATTGAACAACAACATACCCGATAACCCATATCTTCTATGCAATTATTTATCTCAACTTCCGTTGTAAACAAAACCTAAACACTTAATTAAGCCATATATCCCAAACATTCAACAACAACCGACCCTTGTCCCACAAAGTGGTGTCTGCATATATCCAAACACTTGTTGTAGAAAATAAACTTAAAAAGAGAAACAATGGAGAGAAAGTAAAGAAAGAGATGGTACTGTTATGGGATGCACTAACTTGATTACTGTCAGGCTCTGTTAGTGTATACATTAGTTATGTATTTGCAACATTATTTTTTGTTGTTCAGCACAGTCCAAATAATTAGTAACATAAACTTGTAATACTACCTAAAAACCTAAAATCTTTGCTGTAGTTAGTTATGACCAGATTTTTAGTGATAGAGCTTCTCTAATTAATCAATTTTACATGTAACTTCAGGAAATCAGCTGGAATCCACTTTGGTTCATGACTTGCAACAGCAGGAAAAGGAGCTTAAACAATATATGGTGCAACTAGAAAATGCGGAGGCTGCTAGGGCTACTTTGCTTTCCCAGCTAAAAGAAGCACTGCAGGAACAGGTGAATTTTTTAATAAAATATGCTTATATTCAAAGACACAATTGATGGCTGCTTTGCTAACCTCAAAATTTTCAGGAATCAAGTCAAGAACTTGTTCATTCTCAATTGCAAGTAAGAACCTGTCTTCTATTTCTGTCTCTGTTCTTTTTTCCATGTGTGAATTATCATCTTTCCCCTGGAATATGTTGTATTTCTGTTTGTTTGTTGTATCTTGATCTCTGCCACAATACTTATATATTATGATGATAAAGAATCTGGCCAAAATTTTGTTATTTTTGACCTTATGATACATTGTATGACTTGAGTATTTGAGTTTAATTTCATTAATTTTTTTTAAAATAATAGAAAATATTTGTTCTAGTTGTATCAACTTTAAATAAATAATATATGAAAAGAATAAAAATAACCAAGGAGCACACACCTTTGGGGGCTTTTCATCAAAAGAAACTTTTTCTCTTTTTGTTGTTCTCAAAGGTATTATTATATTTACGTGTTCTCGTGCTTTAAGATTCGTTTGTAATAGTTAAATCCTATAAATTGACCACCTGGCAAAGTTGGCCATGCTATGTATCTGACATACATTGTCATGTTATGTACCTGACTTTCCTCTCACATTGTTATGCATGTTAAGTTTACGAAAATGACATTGTTCGCAACATTTCTGTTCTGTTCCCATTCTTATGCACCTTGTGATCTTCATATGTATCTTAATTGGAACAAAAAGCTCTGGAAATTACTCGGAGTGGTTGTTGTCCTTCCCTCTGTATCCTTGTTTTCTTGGCAGCAGTAGGCTGAGAATCAATTTTTTTTCTCCATGGGCATGTTTTCTTTCAAAACTGTTCTGAAGCATGTCTAGAAAAGAGTTAATTAGTGGGTGAGTAAGGGACGTATCGTAAATAGGAGAAGTGTCGTATGCTACCTTTTGTTAGTATTTGGGTTGAGCCTAAGTCAACCTCACTAACCCTGCTCTGCATCCCACTAACAGAGTTTTTTTTTTCATGTCATATTTCATCCAAAGTGAGATTCTCAACATACCCGTCATGTCAAGGACTAGAAAAGTAGTGTGTGACTTGATCACAAGTGGCCCAGCAGATTCAGGATAGACTGATACTATCTTAGAAATTGGGGTGAGCCTAATTTAACCATTGTAAGGTGAGATATGCTGTCATTTGAAGGGCCCCTCTACCTCTAGGTATTTGGGGTGTAGAACTCAAAGTTCTATAGTGATCTATCCTTCTAATTGGAATTTATCTCTATTTTCTTTGTAATAAATTACCAGTTCCAATCAATTTCTATCAAGGCTCCTCTTAAGAGTCCCACATCAGACAATATATGGCCTGAACATGTGTTTATAAGTGGGGGAAATCCTCACCCTACAAGCTGGTTTTGTAGGGTTGAGTTAGGCCCAACCACACTTTCTTAACATGGTATTAGAGTCTCGTTTAAGATCCGGTGGGCTAAGTCAACCTCAATAACCCTGCTCTGCATCCCACTAACAGAGTTTTTTTTTTTCATGTCATATTTCATCCAAAGTGAGATTCTCAACATACCCGTCATGTCAAGGACTAGAAAAGTAGTGTGTGCTTGATCACAAGTGGCCCAGCAGATTCAGGATAGACTGATACTATCTTAGAAATTGGGGTGAGCCTAATTTAACCATTGTAAGGTAAGATATGTTGTCATTTGACAAAATTAGGGCCCCTCTACCTCTAGGTATTTGAGGTGTAGAACTCAAAGTTCTATAGTGATCTATCCTTCTAATTGGAATTTATCTCTATTTTCTTTGTAATAAATTACCAGTTCCAATCAATTTCTATCAAGGCTCCTCTTAAGAGTTCCACATCAGACAATATATGGTCTGAACATGTGTTTATAAGTGGGGGAAATCCTCACCTTACAAGCCGGTTTTGTAGGGTTGAGTTAGGCCCAACCACACTTTCTTAACATGGTATTAGAGTCTCGTTTAAGATCCGGTGGGCCACCTATTATGGTTTCCGCTATTGGGGCATCCACCATTTATTTCCACGCTCCAGTTGTCTAGGTCCTAAGTGGGGGAAATCCTCACCCTACAAGCCGGTTTTGTAGGGTTTAGTTAGGCCCAACCACAGTTTCTTAACAGCTCCGATCTTGGATTGTGGGATGTTCTTGAAAATGATTTGAAAATTTGACTGCAAGGAGGCTTGTTGGCAACTGATAAAGACAGATTAGTATTTTAAGGCCATTGGTTGCTGTACTGGCATTGGGAGAGGACACTCTCAATTGGTGGTTTGGTTTTAATGGAAAGAGGACAACCACAATGTGACTTGAGAACAAAAAAATTGAAGGGAAAGTTAGGTTGTAAAGTTCACGAACCATGGTGATAGAGAAGACACTATTGGCAGAAATAGGTAAACCAATAAATAACATTTAGAACCCCTCAACTTTGTGGAGCAAGAACAAGAACCACTTCCACGGGGAATACATCTCATGTGATTTTGGAATTGACTCCAAAGAGAACATTGACCCAACAAAGATGGAATTTGCAAAAAGGGAGGTACTAGGCGATGATAGAGTTAAGAAGGTTAATAATGTAGAGAGGAACATGGGAAAAATAATTCCTACAATGGCCATGATAACTCCAACCCTGATGTAGTAGTTGCCTTCTGCGACAAATAGAGGCAAGGCTTGAATTGCAGTTCATGACTTGAACTCAATCTGTAAAGTAACAGCGTTGTCTAGCTTGGGCCACACTGATATATTCAGTAATGTGTTGGTGTTGGAATTTTCCTCGATGGAACTCTCAGAATTTGGGTTAGGCCTAACTCATCCCTACAAAACCGGCTTGTAGGGTGAGGATTGCCTCCATTTATAAACACAACACATGCCATATCTCTAAGCAATGTGGGACTAAATTCACCCCTTCAAACCCAACACAATGAAGGTGTTGGAGGCTGCAATGAAGGCAAGCCAAATGCTGCAATTAAGGCAACTAGGGGCAGTCCTCAATGATGTCGGAAATTCCAACACATCCCCTCACGCTTGGGCCTCAATAAGCCCAGAATGTGGATAATGCGGGAAGCCCAACAATAGATCTAGGATAGGCTCTGACATCATAGAATTTGGGTTGAGCCTAACTCTTCTCTACAAAACCGGCTTGTAGGGTGAGAATTGCCCCCACTTATAAGCACAACACATACCATATCTCTAAGCAATGTGGGACTAAATTCACCCCCGCAAACCCAACACAATGAAGGTGTTGGTGGTTGCAATGAAGGCAAGCCAGAAGCCGCAATTGAGGCGACTAGAAATGGTCCGCAATGAAGGCGTAAATTCCAACAGGCACATTAGTGATTGGATAGTTGGCTAGCTAGTGGTTAAGTACAAGATAGTGTATTGTCCAAAAGTTGGAACAAATTGGACTCCATCTCACTTTGCCTATATGCAATTTAATATTACTGGCTGACAAGGACTTTTTTTTTTCTACATCTGGAATGTCTCTTTAGCAAAAAGAGAAGCGTTTCTATCTTAAACCTAATTCAAAAACCTTATACCAACTACCTAATTTTATCCCAATTCTTGTGATATGATATGCCAAATGAAAGTTCTATCCAACCAATTTTATCCCAATTCTTGTGATATGATATGCCAAATGAAAGTTCTATCCAACCAAATACATGTTAGTCTAGATTTACTTTTCGGCTGTTTTCAAGGTTTATGAACAAATCGTGTAGAAATTATGATCAGCTGCTTCTTAGCACCCAATAAACAATTTTGAACACCCCCCTTGCCATTAGACATAAACAATCTTATAGCCAGACTTTACTTATTGTCCGGGCAAACTCCAAATTACCAGAGTCTCCTTCCTTTGAGACAAAAAAAGAGTATCTTAGTTTACTTCCTAGTATCAGTTTATAACCTTTGAATATGTTAGATTTTCTTTTAGAATTAGTTTTTTATTACTTAGATATTATTTTGATTTGTTTCGTGATTTCCCTATATATAGAAGAGTTAGTGATTAGTCTTTGTATCATAAGTCAATATCAAGTGATTATTAATAATATTCAAAATTCTTATTAATTTCACTCGTTTTGTTTAAAATCCAACCACTTCAATTTTTTTACTGTTTGCAGGCTGCACAAGACCAGATTGAGCGGGTAGCCAGTATCCGGAAGAGGTTTGTTGTCCAAGCACCAGAAACCCCATGGGTGCCGGAACAGAATATTCCACCCGTTCAACCAAACAGCATCCCTCTTCAGCCTTCTTTGACCCAACCTACTATGTCATTTGCTCCTCTCCAAACTATCGAGGAAGATACCAAGGCTGCAGCAGCTGCTGTTGCTGCTAGGCTTGCTGCATCTACATCCTCAGCTCTCATGCTTACATCTGTTCTTTCTTCCCTTGTCGCTGAAGAAGCTGCCTCCATGAATGGCAGCTTAAACTCGGCCGGGTATCCTTCACCACCACCCGGTTTCTATCCAGAGAAAAGACCCAAACTTGAACATCAAACGCCTGTTTCTGATGTCAACAGTTCTGATACCAGGAACTCTTCTTTTTTCGCCACTTTCCAACAGCCGTCTTCCGCAAACGTGTCATCCACACCACCAACCATGCAGTCCATATCACAACCCAATCAATTACAATCTGCATTTGCTTCCACACTCCCTCCACCTCCTCATTCACATATGAATCCACCAACAAATCAGTATGTTCAATCAACCGGAGTGATGGTTGGGGGAATGCCTTATGGATATGGATCAAACAACCTGCAACCTCCACCTCCACCTCCTTTGCCTCCACATGTCGCAATGGGTTTAACTAGGCCCAATAATCAGCCATCACAATCACCTCAATCTCAGGCTCAGCAAGTGCAGCAGCAGCAGCAACAACAGTCTTCAACGGGAGGATTTTACAGGTCACCTGGTGTCGGGTTTTATGGGCAAAGCCATGCACCACCACCACCACCACCAGCATCCAGGCAGTGAGTATTACGGAAAGACAACACTTAAAATTGCTGCAACCTATGTTGTAAGTTCCTTTAGATAATTGTTGTTCACAGGATTTTCTTCGAGGCCGTGTAATATAATGTATATTACTAGAGAATTAGAGAATTAGACGGCGCATGAATTCTGTAACATTGTCCTCTTCTACCGCACTCTTGAATGAGTAGTAGGTTTTGACGCCGTTAGTCGATACTTTGAACAGTTCGTTAAAGGAAGGAATCTGAATGACCTGTTGGGGCCCTCACTAGCTTTTGGTTTTCTTTAAGAGATGAGGAACTTTCCTTCCTCAAAATCAAGACAATGGTGAAAGAAAGAAGAGTTCAAATCTCAAATCACATGTTTGAATGAGTTGAACTCACACCATAGTGAGATATGCAGCCTAAGACTTATCATACATAGAAAAAACACGTTGAAAAGACCTCTGATGGCTTGTTACCATAATCATCAATCATAAAAGAGAAGTTCAGTCACAATTTGAAATGGATTACTTTAATTCTATAACCAAATTCATTTGGTTAGAGAATAAACAAATTATTGGATACAAACTAAATTTTTTTTTAGAGATAATGCTTATATCTTTAGAACACTATTCTTCATTAGCTAAGAGACTTGTTCCACTGCCATTTGATTCATGAGTTTTATTGGTAGCCCATCTATTGATGTTCTTTTGGGCTGTTTCTACCTGTGAAATTTCAAATACCTTTTTTTAATAATATTCAACTAAACAAGAAAAATTACTTGAACTAACAAAAAAACAAGAAAAATTAAGAAAATAAAGAGAAAATCAAAATCAAATTGTTGGAATAGATAATGCAGACAGTATAAATAGATACCACATTAGACTACTAGACTAGTTAAATTACCTGCTTTTTCCAGTCAGTTTTGCAAGTGATGATAATGAGCATTACTGTTTGAACAAAAACTCCAAACAACATCCCAATCCAAATACCCTAAAAAAGAGAGGGAACAAAAGAGTCATTACTAGTTTATTTATTATGGAATTTAAGGTTATGTGTGGATTGATGTATTAGAATAGAGCATAGCCTAATAATATACATAGCCTAATAATATACGATGGAATGAAGTGGAGTGGCTTCAGTGTATTTTTTTAATATGACAAAAACAAAATAAATTTATTTATTTAATTAGAATATACAAATTAGATGGAATAAAAATTAAAGGATATAATGAAATATGATGGAATGGATTATGTTTCATTTATTATTTGTAAATTTAAATCATGAAATTTATTTATTTAATTATCCATTCCATTATATTCCATTTCATACCACAAATTTGTTAGAGATTAGGGTAAGATAATCGTGGATTACTTCGAAAATCGTGTTTGTTCACTTTCCGAACAAAGTATTTCGACCCTATTTTTGCCTGGGTTCACGAAATCTTTGCGGGGATAATTATCGAAGGACAATCGGTTTTTTGGCAATGGAATCGATTTTGAATGTAGAGATTAATGATCGATTTTTACGTATGCGACAGAGGCCAATTGACTCCTTAAATAGGAGATCAAAATTTGAAACGAAGAGACACACCCGTTCGGAAAACAGTTGTGTCAGTTGGCGAAAAGGGTTCAAAATTTTGAGCAGGCGCCACTCATGGAACCTGTTTGATTATTCGTATTCGATTATACATTGGCTTAACGAGCGTGCACTCCGCACTTCCCTAACTCGTTTCCGAACTTAACGTATAATTGCATTGGCCTTTAGTAAATCACATTACTACTAAAATACATTGGTGATGATAAAATCACCAACAAAATTCAAATTTCAGTCTAACACTAGATGATCGATTAACAATATAGAAACTTTATAGAGAAGATCTAACAAATTAAATTAAGAGATTAGTTACCTTGACTTCATAATTGAAAATAACACCAATCACCACTCCAACAGGAATACCGATTACGTAATAACAACCGATGTTTACATATGCAACAATGCTTTGCCATCCAGCTCCAATAGAAACTCCTATAATAAGATTTTAATATATATTTTGTAAGTTTTCTTCAACAAAATAACAAAGTTTAGAGAATTTTGAAATGAACAAAGTTTAGAGAATTCAAATGAACAATTTTGAAATAGTAACAAAGTTTTAATGTTTTTCAAATATATTTTTAGAGAATTATTGCGTCCAAAATATTTGTGAGTCGTGACTAATTTAGAACAAGAAATGAAAGTAAAGATTACTGTTAGGGCAAGGATAGAAGATAGTAAAGAGAGAGAGAGTAAAAACAAGGATTTAATTGTATTGATTGAATTGAATTAAAAACAATGGAATACTAGTGCCTATTTATAAGACAAAATAGTAATAAACTAAAAACAAACCCCAACCCTATCCTTAAGCAATTAAAGATATATGATAATAACAATAAAATAACAAATACCAAATTATCCTAATAATTACTAAAGTGTCCTTTTAACATGAATTATTCACAACATCATCCTTTAATTCATGTTCATCAAAACTGACAACACCAATTCCATTTCTCAAGTGAAGAAATTGGTCAGTTTTTATAGCTTTTGTTAGAATGTCTAGCATTTACGAGTCTTTGCGATGCGAACTTCTAATTCTCCCTTTTGTACTTGACTTCTGAGAAAATGATACTTTGTCTCAATATGCTTGCTTTTTCCATGCAATATTGAGTTTTTAGCAAGGTTGATTGCAGACTTGTTATCAATCAACAGCTTCAAAGGTTTCTTTATCATAATTTTCAAATCCTCTAATAGGTTTAGAAGCCAAACAACTTGGCATGCAGCCACAACTCCTGCAATGTACTCAGCTTCACATGTTGACAGAGCCACAACAGGTTGTTTCTTGGAAATCCAAGAGATAACACCTCCTAGAAACTTAAACAGATAGCCAGAAGTGCTTCTTCTGTCAACTCTATCTCCACACCAGTTAGAGTCAGAATAGCCTACTAGCTTAGGTTCTGATTTCCTTCTAGAGGGAAATAACACTCCATACTTCAGAGTCCCCTTTATGTATCTCAGAATCCTGACAGCAGCTTGATAATGGGTCCACTTTGGATTACTCATAAATCTGCTAACCATTCCAACTGCATAGTAAAGGTTAGGTCTGGTATTGCATAAATACCTAAGAGAACCAACTAACTGCTTGAAGGTTGTAGCATCCACAAAATCTCCATCAGAGTCAGAGTCCAACTTATGATTGGTTTCTGATGGTGTCACAGCAACAGTGCACTTCTGCAACTTGAATCTCTTCAGAAGTTCAAGTTTATATTTCAGCTGATGCAGAATGATACCTTCCTTTGAGTATAGAATTCCCCTTCCTAGAAAATATGCCATATTTCCTAAATCTGTCATCTCAAATTCATTCATTAGCACTTTCTTGAATTTGGATATATCTTCTGGACAGTTTCCTGTAAGTAGTATGTCATCAACATAAAGACATACCAGAACTATATTGCTTCCAGAATGCTTCACATATACACCATACTCCATATTTCACATTTCTGAAAGTTTTGCTTCTGGAAAAACGAATCAATCTTCTGGTGGTTCCAAGCTCTGGGTGCTTGCTTCAGTCCATACAGAGCTTTGTGCAATTTATACACCATCTCTTCCTGATTATTTTTCATGAATCCAGGAGGTTGTGACACGTATACCTCCTCTTGTAAGGGACCATTCAGAAATGCTGACTTCACATCCAGATGCATCAGTGACCAACTTCTGTTTGTAACTAAAGCACTCACCAATCTGATTGTTTCATGCCTAGCTACAGGAGCAAACACTTCAAAATAGTCTAGTCTAGGTTTCTGTAGGAAGCCTCTGGCCACTAGTCTAGCTTTATGTTTGCCAACTGATCCATCTGGTTTAAGTTTCACCTTGAAAACCCATCTGACACTGATGACTTTCTTCTTATTTGGAAGTTCTGTCAACTCCCAAGTTTTGTTTCATTTTATAGCTTCAAGTTCTTCTGTCATGGCATCAAGTCAAACTTTCTTCTTGAGTGCTTCTTTTATACTCACTGGTTCAGAATCTACTAACATGGCAAAATGGGTAACTTCTCCTTCTGAGTCAACTTCAGTATCTTGTAACATGTCACAATCTGCAAGTCTTTTAGGTATGGTTCTGACTAATCGTGACCTTTAAACTTGTGCTTCAGATCCTGTCACAGAATCAACTTCTGGACCTTGTCCAGAAGTTCTATCGTCAGAGGCTGGAACAGTGTTAACT
Organism: Vicia sativa; assembly: GCA_021764765.1. Classification (NCBI taxonomy): domain Eukaryota; kingdom Viridiplantae; phylum Streptophyta; class Magnoliopsida; order Fabales; family Fabaceae; genus Vicia; species Vicia sativa. The sequence goes on from CM038792.1 coordinate 283,301,872, forward strand.
TTTGGATCTTGTCCAGAAGTTCTGACTTCAGAGGCTTGTCTTCCAGAACCTTGGTCTCCAGAAGTTTGTCTTCCAGAACCTCGGTCTCCAGAAGCTTGTCTTCCAGAACCTTCAGTATTTTCCCTTTCAGAAGCATTATGGTCTTCAACATTATGGTCTTCAGAATTTTCTCCTCCAGAAGCATTATCACCACATGCTTCTGGATCATCATCTAGGTCAGAGTCTCCATCTCCAGAGTCTTCTGAGTCATCTTCTAACTCTCTTCCAGAACCTTCAGCTTCTGATTCATCTTTAGAAGTCATCTCTGTGTCAAAAGTTGATTCAGACTTGTTCCAATCCCAAACTTCTGACTCTTTCACAACATCTCTACTGACTTCAACTTTGTTGGTTTTTGGACAATAGAGTTTGTATGCATCTGTACTGTGGTACCCCACCAACAACATTACCTTGCTTCTGTCATCCAACTTCTGTCTTCTAGCTTTTGGGACATGTTTGTAACATACAGAACCAAACACTCTCAGATGACCAACACTTTTCTTGTCTCCAGTCCACTTTTCTAAAGGAATAATTTCCTTCAGCTTCTTTGTTGGACACCTGTTCAAAATATATGTTGATGTGGCAACAGCTTCACCCCATAGCTTATGAGGTAATTTCTTCTCTTTTAGCATACTTCTGGACATATCAAGCAAAGTCCTGTTTCTTCTCTCAGCAAGACCATTATGATGAGGAATGTATGGAGCAGTAACTTCATGTTCCATTCCATTCTCCTCACAACACTTCTGGAACTCATCAGAGTTATATTCACCTCCACCATCTGTTCTCAGAGTCTTCAACTTCTGACCACTCTGCTTCTCAGCCTTCACCTTGAACTTCTGGAACTCAGTAAACACTTCATGTTTGAACTTAATGAGTGTTACCCATGTCATCCTTGTGAACTCATCCACAAAGGACACAAAGTATTTATTTCCTCCAAGTGAAGGGACTAGGAATGGTCCACACACATCAAAATGTACTACTCCCAGAGCATGTTTTGCTCTTGGAGCAACTTCTGATGCAAATGACAATCTTGGTTGTTTACCTTTCATGCACACTTCACATGATTTCTCAGGTTTCACAATTTCTGGAATGCCATGTACGAGCTTCTTAGAACTTAGATGCCCTAAGCTTCTATAGTTCAGATGCCTCAACCTTCTGTGCCACAACTTACTGTCACCTTCAGTATCTTATGTACTAAGACATTCTGCTTCAGTTGTACTAACATTCACCTTGAATCCTTGTTCAGACTTCATGATCAACTTCTGATGGGAATCATATAACTTCAGGAGGTTGCCTTTCATTACAACCGAAAGCCTTTTCGATGGTGACACTTATCAGTTGCTTGACTCGGGAATGTGCCAAACATCTTAATCAGAATGTTTTTCCCATTCTTCACCTTTACTCTGACGTTTCCCATGCCTTCTGCAGTGAGGTATTTGTCATCAGCACATCTGATTTTTGTTTTCCTCCTGGGATTAAAGTCTACCAGCCAGTGTTTGTTCCCAGTTAGATGATATAAACACCCAGTGCCCATATACCACCAATCTTCTGACCACTTGCGGTGGTCGAAGCCACCAACGGGTTTTTCGACCTCTTGCGATCAGTCGAAGCCATTAATATTACAAGTTCATCATCAGAGTCTCCTCTGGCCATATTTTCTTCTTCTGATTCTCTTTCTTTGTTTGACCTACAATCTCTAGTAAAGTGGCCAAATTGTTTACAGTAGTAGCATTGTACCTTCCTTCATCTTTCCCTACGGTACCTTTTCTCATCGAGCGCTTGCTTCGTATCATCCACACTTACCTTCCGGTCCTTCTTGAAAAAAGAAGCTTTCAGAGTCTGCTCTCCTTCCCTCGGAAGTTACATCGGCGCAATTCATGTGTTCAGGCGCTGCAGCTCTTGATTCTCATGGTCTCCAGATCTTTGTTATGTTCAATAGCAACCACAATATAGTCAAACAGAGGGATAAGTGATCTCAAAACCTTTTCTATGATCACTTGATCAGACAAAGTTTCTCCACAAACCTTCATCTCATTAGTGATCAGAATCACTCTTGAGATATACTCAGAAACTTTTTCACTATTCTTCATGTTGAGATTTTCGTATTGCTTTCTCAAAAAGCTTCACTTACCGATCGTCCTGCCGTGACACGACCTGTGTCCTCGCCCCTGGCGTTGTAGAGTCTGCAATTTTCTCGAACACAGTTGCATCCACACACTGATGAATGCAGAACAGTGCCTTCTGATCCCTCCTCCTCTAATTTCTCTGCGCCTTTTTCTCTTCTTTGCAGCTTCTGGAACTGGAATGTAGCCATCAGTAACAAGTTCTAGAACATCTTGAGCTCCAAATTGCACACACATTTGGATCATCCATCGATTCCAGTTTTTGCCATCAAAGACTGGAGGTTTGGTGCTTAGATTGTTGTTTCCATTCATCTTTCTTCATTGCGCAAATTCATACAACGGGCACGATTTTGTTTTCCTGAATTCTAAACTGGAGGTTCTAGATACCAATTTGTTAGGGCAATGATAGAAGATAGTAAAGAGGGAGAGAGTAAAAACAAGGATTTAATTGTATTGATTGAATTGAATTAAAAACAATGGAATACTAGTGCCTATTTATAAGACAAAATAGTAAGAAACTAAAAACAAACCCTAACCCTATTCTTAAGCAATTAAAGATATATGATAATAACAATAAAATAACAAATACTAAATTATCCTAATAATTACTAAAGTGCCCTTTTAACATGAATTATTCACAACAATTAACAGAAAGAACAGGTTGAATACTATTCAATAAGATTGAAAATGCGAGCAAAAATTATAAATCTCCGGCAGCTTCAACCACAGAAGGATCTGAAGTGAAAACATAAGCAAGTTTTTCCTTCAAGAATAGGAATACCAAAAAAAAAATGAATCCAATGACGAATGATGTGAGAACAGTCATCACAATTGAAAACTTTGCGGCTCTTGAGCTTCCACTTCCAAGTTCATTTGCCACTCGAACCCTACAAGTTAATAAAAAAAGTAAATATATAATTCAATTCGACACTATTGATGTAAAACATTAAGGATGCTTTTATATATATATATATATATATATATATATATATATATATATATATATATATATATATATATATATATATATATATATATATATATATATATATATATATATATATATATATATATATATATATATATATATATATATATATATATATATATATATATATATATCATAATTTTTGTTGGATATAATTCATATCCTTTACATTGTGAGACTATGTAGCACACTCCTCACGTACAATTCTACTAAACTTAATGCAAAAATATAAATAATAGATGATCTGAAGAAAATCTGATAGCAAGAAGTCATACGAATTTTGTAAGACAATAATATCATTTTAAAATTATGGTTAAATCTAATTTATCTATACCAAATTGACTTTTAAACCTATGTTAGATTATATCCTTTCCGATGTAAAAATATTTAACATATTTGATATTTCTGTGTTCATATATAGTTGAAAAAGTTAAAACTGTACTAATTTAATATAATGTTTTTAGTCTTCATTGATGAACATTGTTTCAAGATCTTGTTCTAATCAAATATAATGTTTTTAATCTTTCATTAATCAATATTATTTCAACACATCTTTAACTCTTTAACATATTTGATATTTTTTTAAGGAATGCATAAGGTGTTTCGAAGTGAAGAACAATTATATTTTTAAAAAGTTTAGTTGAATTGTCTGACACACGTTGTAGGAGTGTTATACAAGTGTCGCATCAATTTAAAAAATATCAAAGTAAATTTTTTAATATTTAAAGTATTTGTATGAGTTTCTATATATTTATATGAATACCATATAAATGTCAGACACCAGACACAATACCATATCATACCATACATGACACTCACATTGTCTCCTATAATTATTCCTATGATATTATAACTAATTACTGCTATATAAATGAGCTTAATTACAATACAGCTGTAGATAACTAGAATATCAAAACAGAATCAGATTTGTCTAATTATAAGGATAGATGCTAGTTGCCAAATATAACTTAATACCCTCCCTCAAGTGGGAGCAAAGAGATCTCGAATGCCCAACTTGCCAGGAGAAATTCAAGCTATGCTTTCCCAAAGCTTTTGTGAAAATATCTGCGAGTTGAGTGGTAGTAGATACATAGATTGGTTGGATATTATTTTTGAGAACTTCATTCCGGACAAAATGACAATCAACTTCAATGTGCTTTGTGCGTTCATGAAACACCGGATTTTTGGCAATATGGATAGCTGCTTGACTATCGCAGTGAATGGTCATTGGTTTATCATGAACAATCCCCAGGTTGGAAAGGATTCCTTTTAACCATTTTAACTCGCATGTGGTGGTTACCATAGACCGATATTCAGCCTCAACAGAGGACTGAGAAACAGTGTGTTGCTTCTTTGTTTTCCAGGAAATAGGAGAGTCGCCGAGCTGCACTATCCAGCCGGTGACTGATCGTCTAGTTAAAGGGCAGCTGGCCCAATCTGAATCACACCAACCATGAAGTTTTAAGTCACTTTTACTACCCAAAAATATCCCTTATCCAGGATTGCCTTTTAAAAATCGAACTACTCGTAGTGCAGCTTCCCAATGTTCAATTCGGGGTTGGTTCATGAATTGAGACAAAGTGTGTACACTGTACGACAGTTCCGGCCGAGTGAAACACAAATAAATCAGTCTCCCAACCAAGCGCCGATATTGCTCGGGGTTGGTAAGCAGCTGTCCGTCAGCCAGTGATAAGCGATGGTTTTGCTCTAATGGAGTGGCAGCGGGTTTAGCACCGAGGAGTCCAGATTCGGATATAATATCAAGCGCGTATTTACGCTGACAAAGTAAATTCGGTAGAATTTACGCAACCGATACCAAAGTACTTCAAAACACCAAGGTCTTTCATATGAAAACATGTGTTGAGGTAGAGCTTAAAGTGTTTAATTGCAGAAGGGTTATTTCCTGCAATTATTAAATCATCGACGTAAACGAGAACTACAAGCTGGCTGTCTTCTTGGTGCAGAGCAAACAGAGAATAATCAAGGTATGATTGTTGAAAACCATAAGATTTGAGGGCAGCAGAGAGCTTGGCAAACCAGCAACGCGGAGCTTGCAAACCATGTCCGATTGTGAAACATAAAAACCAGGAGGCATTTTCATGAAAACTTCTTCATGCAGATCGCCATGTAGAAACGCGTTGTGCACATCCATCTGGTGAAGCTCCCAATTTTCGCTGATGCTACTGCTAAGACAGTGCGCACGGTGACCATTTTAACCACCAGTGCAAATGTTTCAGTGTAATTAATTCCTTCCAATTGATGATTGCCGAGTACAACCAATCGGGCTTTAAAACGTTCAACTGTCCCGTCTGAGTTATACTTTATGCGGTACACCCATTTGCATCCAAGAGCTTTCTTCCCGGGGGGTAAACGTTGCATGCTCCATGTATCATTCTTTTCAAGAGCTTGAATCTCAGTCTGCATTGCCTCTCTCCAACGAGTATCTTTTACTGCCTCATGAAAATATATTGGTTCTTTTTCTACAGTAATTGCTGCAAAAAAATGTCTATATTGCAAGGAAATTTTTTCACAACTTACATAGTTTGTTATAGGGTAGGGTGCACAAGGATGCGATTCATTTGGTGAGCAGTGGAATGACTCGACCGAATTGTGTTTGTGACAAATCCTTGCAGTCGAGTGGATGGAAATTTGGCACGACAACCACGCCCCAATGCTTCAGACTCATCTTGAGAGCTAGCGGGCTGCACATTAGAAGGGTCTGGAGCTGCAGTATTATTTTCCACAATAACATCTACAATGTGATCACCCTCCCTATCAACAAGAATCACCTCTGTTGGCGTCTCAGCTTGTGTGAACTCATTATCATCAATTTGATTCTCCTCACCAACATCTTCTGTAATGGTGATTGGCGCAACTTCAGTGTGTTGGAACGGAAATTGATTTTCAAAGAAAGTAACATCTCGTGATACAAAGAATTCATGAGTCTCAGTGTCATAAACTCTCCATCCCTTTTGTCCATAAGGATATCCTATGAAGGCACACCGACGACTGTGACTGGCGAATTTGTCTCCGTTCGTATTTTGGTTGCGCGCAAAACACAAGGACCCAAACACACGCAAATGGGCATAAGAGGGTTGCTGCCCATGCAACACTTCATATGGAGTCTTTCCTTTTAAAGCGAGCTTGGAGTGCGGTTAATTAAGTATCCCGTCAAACACACTCACCCCAAAGTCAATGGGCAAACTTCACGGAAGCCGGAGAGCTCGTGCCACATTGAGGATATGGCAATGTTTTCTTTCGACTCTACCATTTTGCTGAGGTGTTCCTGTACAAGAGGTTTGAAAAACTATCCCATGTTCAAGAAAATATTTTTTCATGCAAATAAATTCTGTTCCATTATCACTTCGCACAGTTTTAACCCTTTTGTTATATTGTCTTTCAGCCATAGCAAAAAAATTTGTCAAGGTTTTTGACACTTGTTTCTTATCAATTAACAAAGAAATCCACACTGCACGTGAGCAATCATCTACAATAGTAAGGAAATACGAAGCGCCACAAGAAAAAAGGGTTCTATATGCTCCCCATAAATTACAATGTATTAAATCAAATGTATTAGAAGCTTGATGATTACTTAAGGGAAATATTTCTTTAGTTTTCTTAGCTCTTTGGCATGTGTCACAAACTTTATTCTGTAACTCACTAATTCTACTCCCATTATAATTAAAGACTAACTGAGTAGTTTTCCAAGATGGATGTCCCAAACGCTTGTGCCATACTTCAAGTTGATTCATTCCTTCAACTCTACAAGCTTTCACTTTCGGAACTTCCCGGAAGAAGTAGAGTCCATCCCTTTGTTCACCCGCACCAATCAGCATCTTCGAAGTGCGGTCATGTATAGCACATAAATTAGAAGTAAACTAGACGTTACAATTAAATTCATCTGACAGTTGTGAAATAGAGATTAAGTTGCAATTCAATTCAAGAACATAAAGCACACTTTCAAGTTTTAGACCATCATTGAGCTTTATTGTTCCTTCCTTAGTGGATGTGATAGTTCGGCCATTACGTAGACCAACAGGACATCCAATTACTTCTCTTACATCACACAGGAATTTTAAGTTTCCGGTCATATGATTAGACGCCCCACTATCGAGGATCCATGAATTTAATTTAGTCCTACCAGTCATGCTTTCATTTTGAGTCACCTTCGAGCTGTTGAGAATTTCTACCAAAGTTTGCCACTGCTCCTTGTTTAATCCTGTCATGTTGGAAGTTTCTGAATCTCCACCAACATTGGATCCCAAATTCTGAACTGCATGAGCACGTACTGGACCTTTTTGTGCTAGTCCACTATTTGATCTGGTACCTCCAGCGCTAATTTGGCCTCTTCCTCGTCCTCCTGCCTTGTCATCATTTTTGGGACGTTCACCCCATCATTCTGGGTATCCAATCAGCAAGAAACAACCTGCCTCATCATGACCAGCTTTGTTGCAGTGCGCACAAACGAACTTGTTTTTCATCTCTCGTCCTTTCATCCTTGCGTTTGCTCGAACAGCCAAGGCCATAACTTCTGTTCTTTCATTGTTACTTCGTGTAATGTTCCTCATTCTTTCTTCTTGTACTAGGATAGAGTACATCTTATTTAAAGATGACATAGGATCTGTAGCTATGATTTGAGCGAACTATTCCATGGTTCATCATCTAGGCCCATAAAAAATGTGTGACTTCTTTCTTCTTCTTTGCGTTTTTCAACTTTTGCCTGAATACCACATGTGCAACCTTTACAAGTGCAGGCCAACACTGGCTCATAATTTGCCAAATCATCCCATAGAGCTTTCAGCTTTCCATAGTAAGCAACCATGGACGAACCTCCTTGTTTACAATGGGCAAGATCTGATTTCAATTGCTGAATGCGTGTACCATTAACAACTGAAAATCTCTCCTTTATATCGTCCCAAAGTTTCTTGGCGGTTTCCAAATAAGATATGGTTGTTCGCAACGTAGGTTCTACTGTATTCAAGATCCATGAGACCATCATGGCTTGAACGGTTCACCAATCCTCCATTATAGAGGATCCTTCTTCTGGTTTCTTTATGGTTCCATCAATGAAACCCCATTTCCTTCTTGCTCTCAAAGATATCTTGATGGCTCTAGTCCATTCGTCGTAGTTTTCACCCCGCAGCTACACCTGCGTAATGACACTTCCAGGATTGTCATTGGAATGAAGGTCATATGGTGATGGTTTTTTCTTTTGATCTTCTCCTGTTAGAGAAGATCCTGTTTCATTTTCTTTTCCAGCCATAGCACCTGCCAGTTTTATTTTTAGGATTGCCTGGCTCTAGATACCATGTAAAGAATTGGTTTTGTGTGTTTTATTTCTCAATGTACTGCTCTTTATATACATACATGACACTCACATTGTCTCCTATAATTATTCCTATGATATTATAACTAATTACTGCTATATAAATGAGCTTAATTACAATACAACTGTAAATAACTAGAATATCAAAACAGAATCAGATTTGTCTAATTATAAGGATAGATGCTAGTTGCCAAATATAACTTAATATACCACTATACACACTTAATAATATAGGTGTTTTTACTCATAAATTAAACATAAATCAATTATATTTTATATTATTATTACTAAAACAAATTAGAGTTTACATCGTTACAAATCATACATACATTACTAGAATCTATATTATAACAATTTTTGAGAAGGTCGATTCTCTTGCTAAAAAAAGAGATTAAGATGAAAAACAACTTACGCAGCTACAGCAAAAAAGCCAAGGGCAATCATCATTTCCCATCCATTGATGTTTAGGCTGTAAAAATATAACATTGAAGCATCGGTGAAAAAATAATTTCAAATGAAATATAAGAAACAAAATATTATGATAAATATAAAAATGAGATAGAGAATTACCATATGGATAGAGCACTAATGGCAATCTTAGCATCTTTAAAGTTGCCGGTTAAGAGAATCAAAATTGTGGTGTACCATATCTCAAGGCTGTAAATGCATGGAACTATATAGATCAATCTTAAAGTTGTTTAATAATCACATAAAATCTATGAGTTCTTTTCATTTACAAAATATAAAAATAAAGTAAATGCATAGTCAAAATTGCAACATCGAAGAAGAATAAGAGAAATAAAAGAAGATGATCCACATCTAATTCTAATATATTATCAACAACTAACAATTCAAACTACTCACAATTTATATTCATTAAACCTAATGTGAGAGGGTGAACTGAAAAAATCAAAATCAAAAAGTATAATTAAAATGATAAAAACCACTCACCATATAAACTGATTTTTTAAGATTGAGCTAAAGTCTAACCTAAATTCTAATAGCTACACATGATCTTTGATGATTAAAAAAATGCTTAAATTTTTACCACATCATGATTCCAGCTGAGAGAGAAAGCTTGGCACTAGGCCAAAGATCTTTGAAAGCCAAAAGTGAGAAGCCTTCCCAAGTATCATGACACTTAGTCATAATATAAGAGCATCTTCAACGGTGAGCTCATTTTTGATTTCTTTGTGAAACCTATTAAACCACGTCAGTTTGAAACAACTCAATTATTTTTTCACTTCAATGGTGAAACTTTAAAGAACTCATATTGGACCCACAACTTTACTTTATATATTAATATTTTATTCATATTAAATTTTATATCACTTAAAATAATAATTTTAATTAATTGAATTAAAAATTATATAAAATAAATAAGATTCCGATTAAACTTATAATTAAAAATGATAATTAAAATTAATCTCAAATACATGACATATAATTAAAAATAATAAAAATAAATAACATCACATAATTAATCAAACTTAAATTGCATCATCTTCATGTCCAAAACGTTCTCAAATGTATTCGACAAGATCTCCTTGAAGTTGACGATGAACTTGTTTTTCACGAATAATTGCTCTTCTTTGTAGTCTTGTCGCAAGATTAGGATGAGGACCGCTAAATGTTTCAGCTGTTGAGTTGTTGTTATCCACATTATCATATGAGTAATCAAAATTACATCCATATGTATTTCATTCGTCTTCAACAATCATGTTGTGCAATATGATGCACGCATATATGGTAAGCTTAAGGGTGTCCATGTGCCACGCACGCGCTGGGCCACGTATAATTGCAAATCGAGATTGAAGCACTCCAAATGCACACTCCACATCTTTTCTAGCTGATTCTTGATGTTGAGCAAATAATTTTTTCTTTTCACCCCGTGGCATTGAAATGGTCTTGACAAATGTAGCCCATTCAGGATATATACCATCTGCTAAATAATACCCCATATTATATGGTGTTTCATTGATAGTATATTCCACATTGGGAGCTTGTCCTTCCAAAATATCGTTAAACACGTTGGATTGGTTTAGCACATTTATGTCATTGTTTGAACCTGCAATACCAAAAAAATCATGTCAAATCCATAAGTCTTGTGATGCCACTGCTTCAAGCATGATTGTGGGCTTACCATGATCACCTCGACAAAATTGTCCTTTCCATGCAACAAGACAATTTTTCCATTTCCAATGCATACAATCAATGGAACCCAACATACCTGGAAAGCCACGTGACTCTCCCATTTGTAAAAGATGTTCAACATCAATGTTATTAGGCTTTCTCAAATACTCATTAAATCGACATTCACGCCGAGCGAATCTTTTAAGCACTCAATGTGCTTTCACCGATCGAACATATTCATCTACGACGTCAACAGGAGACCCATACGCCAACATACGAATAGCAGATGTACATTTCTGCAATGGTGAAAGACCCATTTTACCAGTTGCATCGACCCTCATTTGGAAATATTCATCATGATTTACAAGGGCATCTACAATTCGAAGAAATACATGCCTATGCATTCTAAACCTTCTTCGAAATTGAACATCCGTGTATACTGGATTTTCTGAGAAGTAGTCATTGAATAATCGATTGTGCCCTTCTTCACAACTTCGATCTACCACTGTTCTTCTCTTTGGCCTAGAGGAACTTCCAGATTGACGTTCATTTTGAAGTTGTTGTTCGTCATCACTATCGTCCATACATTCTTCTTCAACCAAGTCCCAAAATTCTTGATCGTAATTATCTGAATTGTCTGAATCCATTTTAGTGAGTAAAGAATGAGAGAAAAATGAAATAAGAATGAGAAAATAATGACATAAGTGGTAGTATATATAATGGTTTGAATAACGGCTAGTTTGAACAACATAATATTTATTAAAATTTAAAGTGGTACTAATGACCATTTTACATAGGTGTTGATAATTTAAAGTGGTACTAATGACCATTTTACATAGGTGTTGATAAATTAAAGTGGTACTAATGACCATTTTACATAGGTGTTGATAAATTAAAGTGGTACGAATGACCATTTTACATAGGTGTTGATAAATTAAAGTGGTACTAATGACCATTTTACATAGGTGTTGATAAATTAAAGTGGTACTACTGTCCATTTTACATAAGTGATACTAACTCCAATCCATATTTTTTTCATCTTATTACAATATTTTTCATGAATATCTCGTTGACTATCACTCATAGTAGAAGTGTATTTCATGATGATTTGCATTGCCTTTAATTCTAGCTCGTCCTCCTTACTTTGAGCTAGTCTTTCCATTGCTGCTGCTCTTTTATTCCTTGCATCTTGTGTTGCATTTGGAATTTCCTTTGCCTTACCCTTCCTTTTTGCTGCTTTTTGTCCCATTGGACGCTCCATTGGTGATGATGAGTTAAACTCGTAACTTGAAGGTGTATCTGGGTTAGCCGATGATGCCCCACTAGCAGAAGTCTTTGTTACTTTTGAAGAATTTCCAATCGATTCTCCCATCCATTTAGGTTCATCTTTTAACAATCGCTATGTGTACTCAAGATTGAATGTTGTACCTTCATCCTGAGCAAAAAAAGCATGTGCAGAGGCTATGATATCATTATCTGATGTCCCACTTTTCTTTCCATTAAGAGCTTGTTTGTAACACCCAACAAATTTTTGAACCAAACCATTTATTCTATGCCATCGACGTTTTAATTGCTCCCCTGACTTTTTCCGCGATTGTCCACGATACTGGTTATAATTGGCAGCTATTCTTAACCAAAAACTCTTAGCCTTTTGATCAACTCCCACAATTGGATCCTTTGAAACATTGAGCCATGATTGAATAAGAAGTATATCCTCATCCCTTGTAAATTGCTTTCGAGATTTTTTTTTAACGACTTGAGTACCAACTTGAGTAGAAAATGGTGGAACTTGGGTAGAAAATTCCATACTATTAGAATTCATTTGAGGTTATGATACATATTTGGATTGTTTGGTGATTGAAAAAATATGGCGGGGTTTGTTGGCATCGATGGAATTTGAGGATTATGATTTTGATAATTTTGCATCAAATTGAACATAGCTTGTTGATAATGAAATTGATTAGGATCCATTTGTCCTAAGGAGAATAAATAGTTGAAAAAAAAATATTAAAAGTTGAAGAGTAAAATAATAAAATTGTGAGAGAGGAATTTGAAATTTAAGAGAAAGTAGAAGTAAAAGAAATGTTGTGTTGGTAAAATAATTTGAAACTTATATTTATAAACAAAAAAAATAAGTTAAATTTTTTTTTTAAAAAAGTAACTAGCCAACGGCTAGTTTTAATTTTATAATATAAAAAATTAAAAAATAGCCGTTGCTTATTATTGCAACGTTGGACAGATTGGAGAACTCCAATGAAGAGAAAATACAGGTGTTACGTTTGTCAACTGACAAACTGATCCATACATTTCCTGTTGGAGATGCTCTAAATGAGTTGACCAATATTTGGTAACCATGATGACAATAACAATGATATCATTGCACCACTAAGTCCAAACCCTAGCTTAACAGTCAAAAGCCAAGACAAAAAAAGGTGAACGACAATAGAAAATGCAGCTAAATAAGCAATAATCACATTCTTGCTTTGTGCTTGCAAGAATGTTTGGCAAGTGAAGGAAACAACCATAGCTAAAGCTAAACCTATTGACCAAAGTGAAATTATTCCAGCCATTTCAGCAATGCTCTTTTCTTGGCCTAATGCCTCAAAAATTGGTGCGGCAAAAATGAATAGAGGAAGAAGTAACATTAATGTCAAAAACAATATTATCCAAAATCTTTGTAGATATACTCCAAGCATGTGGTATTGTTTTGCTCCATATGGTTGTCCACAAAGTGTGTCTCCAACGCACTAGCCATCCCTATCTGCATTTTTACCAATTTTTTTTTTTTTTAAAAACATGTAGTAGTAATAACTTATAAAAAATTCGCATACAAACGAGGTCCAAAGTTTGATTCAAGAACATAATAATTTGCGTAGTCAGAAATTTTAGATAATTTGATTAAAAATTTTAATCTTAAATTTTTTAATTTTCACAACCTATTTTTACTAATTTTGTTTATAATTTTATAACTTTTATCTCTGATTTTATCTAAAAAAATTAATTATTAAATTAAAAAAATATTAAAAATATAGGAGTTGAATCCGAAACACGTATTCGGATTTGTTGACTATAAAACCACCCCTAACAAAATAATGTAATATGAAATTGTATAACTGCGAGATTCAAAGTTCAATCTAACAACATAACGATTTATCATGACTAAATAATTAATATGAAATAATAACAACTTATAAAAAAATTCACATATAAATGTGAGATCCTAAAAACATGATATATATCAAAATTTTCCACTTGAACTAAGACATATAAATAAATAAATAATGTTACATCTTATTAAATATGATTTTAGTCTATCTATAATAGGATCGACAATTATCTAAAAGTAAAAATATTTTTCAATCTTTTTCATATTATCTCAAATTTTTATTTAATCTCCTTATAATCTTTTTAGTCTTTACAAATTATAGTAGAAAATTACATATGCATTATAACTTTTAAAAAAAAAAAGTTTTAGGCAAGAAAAACAAACCGAAAGGATTAATCAACCCACTTAGGTTGACACTACAAATCTAAAGCAACAAAACCAAATAAATACTAAAATTAATTTTTTCTAGAAGACATAATTGTGACCTAAATTTTTAAATATTTTTTTAGTAGATCATAAAATAGGTAGTCTAATCCATCAACTATCAAATCCATTAAAATTAAATATATATAAATATCCCATAATATCCTTTTGCAAATTTAAAAATACAAAGGATAAAATAGTAATCAACTAAACATAAATTATAAATCTAAATGGCATTGAATTTTAAAAGACTCTTGATTTAGAAAAAAATTATAATTATTAAATCTAAATGGCATTGAATTTTAAATCATATTATTATGTCTTTAAATGAAAAATAATAATATTTGTTTAGAATATAATAAAATTTACTTAGAATTCAAAAACTATTATATTTACAAATAAATTTGTTATAAATAAATATTATAAATTCTAAAAAAAAATATTTTTTAGTATTTATAAATATTAAACTTTATTGTTAAAGAAAGATTATATATTTTTCAGAACTTTAAGCAAATTTTACTATTTCTTAAGTAAATAAAAAATATGCAAATTCTGTTTTTTGAATTTTTTTAAGTCTATTCAAAATATTAATGAAGTATATTGATTAAACCAAAAATATATATATCAAAATAAATATTATTTTATTTAGTTTTATTAAAAATTAGTAAAATTTAATTAGAATTCAAAAAACTATTATATTTTAAAATAAAATTTGTTATTGATAACTAGTTAAAAATTCTTAAAAGTATATATTTTTTAGTATTTATAAATGTATTATATTATTAAAAATTTATATATTATTTTTAAATATATAGTATGTTTTTAAAATTTCTTAAAAAATACTAAATATATTATTTTTAGTATTTAGGTTAAATTACAGTTTTGACACCCTATTTTAGTGTTTTCACGATTTTCGTCCCCCTATTTTGTTTTTAAACACTTTTGGTCCCCCATCCCTACTTTGACTAAAAAAACGCTTATATGTCACTTTTTTTAAAATACATAGCGTATAATAAAATATCAGCTGTGTGTTATACAATTACAAGGAAAGAAAAACATTTATTTTAAAAAGTCAAACATAGTCGTTTTTTGTAGCCAGAATGGAAATGAGGACCAAAAGTGTTTTAAAATAAAATAGGGGGACTAAAATCGTGAAAATACTAAAATAGAGAGACCGAAAATGTAATTTAGCCTAGTATTTATAGTGTATTTTTTAGTTGTAATTAAGTTAAAATTTTAAATTATTGATGAATTTAGATAGTTGATGAATTGATATGTCGTGTATATCAATTTAATATTATTTTAATATGAGATAAAATCTATGATTTTACGTTTTGAATTTACCTAAGCAAAATGAGTCAAAGCAAAAACTCGATTCTGACTACCTATGACCTACAACATTCAAATTTGTTTGTCATTAGTATATTTTATAATTTAATAAAATTAACAATTTATTTTTTCACAAGATTTTCTTTCCATCTCAGGTGTTACTATATCATATTACCTATTTTATTTTAAAATAATATTTATTTGAGAGGCAAAATTCAGACTTTTAATAAAGACAAATAATTATGTTATCAATCCAATTTAAGAAGTACATATTATCTTACTTTCTATCTCGAAACATATTTTAATTACTATTCATTGATATCAAATAGAAATTTTAAATATTATATATTGATATCAAATTTTAAAATATTAAAATATTTTAACTCACGAGTCAATATCAATATAATATATATTTTATTTTAATTAATTAAATTTATATAATCATGATTCATTTTACGATTAAGAAACTCATTTTAACAATTATATATATATATATATATATATATATATATATATATATATATATATATATATATATATATATATATATATATATATATATATATATATATATATATATATATATATATATATATATATATATATATGAGAGATCAAATTACACCAATTAGTTACACTAAGTATTACACTCATTTATAACCTTTGATTTATTTAAAATCTAATGGTTATAATAAAAAGACATCTTAGTAAAATGTTTCATTTTTTCACAAGACCAACCATTTCATATATATTTTACTAATAAATGTCATATATTTTAAACAAAATATTCTTTTTCTCTCAAATGGATAATCAATTTCATACATAATAATATTTACTGTTAAAGAAAAAAAAATGTGACTTGAAATTATTTTAAAATATATTATTTTCAATTAGTGCTTTTAATATTTACTACTAAAAAATTACTATCAAATTGAAATTATTTGAAATTGTTCTCATTTTTGATAGGTTTATTTAAATTAAATTATATTCTTTTAATTTAAATTAAATAATAAAATTAATATATTTTTAATTTAAATAAAATTATATTCTATACATTTAAATTAAAGGAAAAATTTATATGTTTCTAAAATAAAATACATAATAATATTAAAAATGCACAGAATTTTAAAAAATATATTTATAAAATAAGTAGAAAATATAAAACAAAATAAATTTTATAGATCATCGTTCATTTTGTCTAAATTTTATTTAAATTATGATTATAATTTTATTTAATTTAAAATGAACGATGAAAAATAAAAATAAATAAATAAATAATGAGAAATTTAATTTAAACAAAATGGAAGAAAACAATTTTTATTTTGTAAGTATTTGTAAAAAACAATTCTTCCATTTTGTTTAAATTAAATTTCTCATTATTTATTTTATTTTATATTTAATTTTTCATCATTCATTTTAAATTAAATAAAATTATAATCATAATTTAAATAAAATTTAGACAAAATGAACGATGATCAATAAAATTTATTTTGTTTTATATTTTCTACTTATTTTATAAATATATTTTTTAAAATTCTGTGCATTTTTAATATTATTATGTATTTTATTTTAAAAACATATAAATTTTTCCTTTAATTTAAATCTATAGAATATAATTTTATTTAAATTAAAAATATATTAATTTTATCATTTAATTTAAATTAATATAATATAATTTAATTTAAATAAACCTACAAAAAAATGAGAATAATTTCAAATAATTTCAATTTGATAGTAATTTTTTAGTAGTAAATATAAGAAGTACTAATTAAAAATAATATATTTTAAAAAAATTTCAAGTCACATGTTTTTTTTTTTTAACAGTAAATATTATTATGTATGAAATTAATCATCCATTTGAGAGGAAAAGAATATTTTGTTTAAAATATATGACATTTATTAGTAAAATATATATGAAATGGTTGGGCTTGTGAAAAAAGGAAACATTTTACTAAGATGCCTTTTTATTATAACCATTAGATTTTAAATAAATCAAAGGGTTATAAATGAGTGTAATACTTGGTGTGACTAATGGTGTAATTGATCATATATATATATATATATATATATATATATATATATATATATATATATATATATATATATATATATATATATATATATATATATATATATATATATATATATATATATATATATATATATATATATATATATATATTATTATTAAAACGAGTTTATTCGTGTGGACGCACGAGTATCTTATTAGTTTATAAATAAAAATCCTAAATCAAAATAGGTCATGATTATAGAGATTATTCGTGTGGACGTACGAGTATCTTATTAGTTTATAAATAAAAAACACAATGAAAAATAAATATAATTTTTCCAAAGTTTATTATATTTAGGCAAAACCCTAAAATAGAGATTATTATTTTTTAAATCATCAGGGTCAATCAAGAGCTAATGAGTTTGTCAACCGCCGAATAACTATATCAAAATAGGTCACTAGTGTCTTAAATTAGATGGAATCAAATTAATGACTCAATTCTTTCCGTCTTTGTTTTTTCCTAAAAAGATCTATCTTTTTATTCATTTATTTTTAATTCTTAAATTCAATTGATTGAACAGAAGATCTCACCTCTTCGATCCCCAACTCAATTTTTAAAACATCGATAGGCAGACTAATTCCATAAAAAATAAACATATTGAGTAAAAAAAATAAATCTATAAACTATAAGTCCATACCACTAAAAGTATGATAAAAAAATAGAGTTATCAGTATTCCAGTAGCAAATCTGTTTAGAACAGTGACAACAAGAGCATATCCAGCGAGTTCTGTTGAACCAATATGCCCAATGAAAGCTTGAGTTGCAATAAATATGCCAAATGAAGAAAATCTTGTGAATATTGCAGGCCCTGCTATCACCCAAATTTTCTTGCTTTCTTCCCGTATCCTTTTCCTAAGTGATTCTTCATTTTCAGTTAACTCTGAATCACTTTTCTTCTGCAAAAAACTCTCCCTTAACTCACCTTTTCCTGCCATTGAACTGAATTGTTTTTTTTGGACAAAAATAATACATATATAATAAGGAAAATTAAATTGGTTATGTATTAGAAAAGTCTATAATAATAGTATTTTTATACATATGTCAAATATATTTTACTCTGGCATTATTATTGTAAAAGATTATTTGAGTTTTATCATTAAGTATATATCTAGAAATGTCAATTAGTGGAGATAAAGTAATATCTTTATGTTATTTTTTAAAAATAAATGCATAAATATTTATATGGGAAATGTAATTTGATATTTGGCTCAACTTTTTTTATTAAAAAAATCTAGATGAAAAAAATATTATTAATACTATTAATGGTCTTTTTAAACTGTTCTATGTATGGAATTTAAATTTTCTTCCTTAAGATTTAATTTAAGTTTTAATCTTTGTATCCCTTTTATTTTTAAAAGATATTTTCTTCTTTGTTTATATAAAAAAAATTATGGACATATTTTTTATAATAAATAAGTAAATATTTAATAGTCTATAAGTATGAGTTCAATGGATTAAAACTGATAAGTGGTAAGATGATTAATTTCTCTCAAATTCGAATTTGATATATTATAATTTTGTGGGCGAGTTTATAATAATTATTGTCATTTTTTTTATAATTTTAATATAATAAAGTTCATACAAAAATAGAAGACAAACATACGATAAGTTGTCCCATTATTTTTTATAAAAATAAAAATAATTCTTTTAAAAACCACATTCATAAACATACGAGATTGTATCATTTTTATTCACAAGTATTTGAATTCTCTATAAAAGATCAATTGGTTATGATGCTAGAAAATTAAAAGTGTCAAAGATAAATGATATGAAAACATGTTGATTTTTGAAACACATTTTCTCATGTTTGACCATTTTAGTTGAAGCAACTTTGAGAGCTTCATATCCAACACTAAAATCACCAGTGAAAAAACCTCAGTCAAGTCCACACAAGCATATTCCCCTCCTGTCTACCTATACACCAGAATATTACTAACATAAGTGTCAATTTTCCCTCATCTGATTTTGTAAAAAAAAAATCATCATATACACCTCTTTCTTCATAGCAAACTTTATTTGTCTTGATAGCAACCAAAAACTATTTTTTGTCTTGAGATCACGTCAAACTTTACAACCATGTCCTTAATGTTTATACTAAAAATGAAACTTGCAAAAACATGTGCTTTAGGAGGAACAATGTCCTTGCTACTAAAACTACTAAGCCCAAATTCTGGAATCGCAACACCAAGACAATTCAAAGCACTGTCGAAATTCGAGTTCATACCATATACCTCACCGCATCTTAATATATAATCTTGTAACACCCAAGATTGAGCCTAATAAGTAACAAAAGTGTATAAGGTAACCTCTATTGCCAAATACAAATCCAAAACCTAACTCCAATGGATAAAGAAATCACCTCCATTGAAGGTCTTCGAAGAAAGGATCTCCACCAACCTTAATATCTTCATCTACCTTTCACATCTCTTTACCAAACGAAATAGCTACTTTATTCATATGATTAGGTTGACACGTTCTTAGGCCGAAACAAAATTGACAATATTATGCAAGATCGAAGTAGAAAAAGCTCATTCTAAGTATCCTTTAGTTGTGGTTACAATGACTTTGTCTATACTTATAAAAAATGTGATCATTAAAGAATGATTATATTGATTTTGTAACCAGTTTCACTTAAAAATAGAATGAGGGGGAGTGTCAGGGGCCCTAAGAAAATTACTAGAATATTATATATATGAAACACAAAGATATGTAAAAAATGTAAAATTAAATAAATATAAAAACACTTTAAAGACTAAAAAATAAGTGATTAATGTTGGTTGACTCATATTTGTAGGAGATATTGTTGAATTCAAGTTGAGTGATTAAATTTCACATAGAATAGAAATAAAAAATGTATTGTCCAAAAAAGTACAGGTGTGTGCATGTTACCCTTGCAAGGATAGAGAAACTAATAGGCCTTAGTAGGTATATTACACGAAATGAGATGAGGACAAGCTCACGACAGCGAGTAGCCATGTATGATGGTTTTTAAGGTTGTTTTAAAGGATTAGCTCACGCGAGGCGAAAGACCGTGTCGGTGGACGACGCTTCTAGATTCTAGACGAACGTCTGAAGTGATTTTATTAGGGTTACTCGGAGCACAATACTCTCTGAGTGATGTTTAAGTATGTGTAAATATTGTTGCTTGAGAGTTTTACCTTATCCCCTTGGGGGATATTGTATTTATAGGAATTATGGATTCCTAGGGCCTCTGATAGCAAATTTCATCATTTATTTGACTCGATTTATGCATGTTTATTATCATTTTATTTCCTTTTCCACTATTATGTTGGTATTTTTACTATGTTTAAGATAAATGACCATTTGGGTGTTATTGGCGAAGAAATGATGTAGAACAGATAGAAAACGAAAGAATTAGGGTAAAATGCACTCAAGACGACCATCATGGCGTTCACCACAAGGGTGGCCATGAGTGGTTCACTTCCAAATCGTAAAAGACCAAATCTTAGTCGTCTTAGGAGCAAATTGCCATGGATGGTGTGGTGTTCACCACACGTCACGAAGACCAGGAAGTTGGAAAAGGGCTTTCTTGGTCAAGCACTCACCACATTTTCTCCTACATTTTTGCCCTCAAAGTTATAATCTCCCTGGCCAGTTTTAGGGTTTTGAAAACTCTATAAATACATCCTTTTATCCAATTTTGAGATCATCCAAGCTTAGTTACATTCTTAATCCATATAATGCCAAAATTGTTTTGATTAACGCTTCACATCTGAGGGTTATCACATCATTGATAGATTCTATAATCGAGTTTGAAGCAACCTTTATTTGAAGCATTATTCTTGGCGTCATTTACTTTGCGCATTCAACGACTATGTCTAGCTAAATTTATAAGTGTTGGAATGCGAGGAACGTCGATTCAACGGTACTCTAAATTGTTGTTCTTTGAGAAATACTTAGGGTCCTGTTTTGGTTTTAATCACAACTTTTCTAAACTTAAATCTGTCGGTTTCTTCAAAAGTATGACCATTTATAAATCGGGTAAGATCGAAATTCGTCCGGTACAAAAGACTAAGGTTGCCTAGTTTTTAATTGATAACAACCGCGAAAGATATTTGTTAAATAATTAGGAAGGTTAGCATTTTAATAAAGTACTTTTGAACCTATTTTCGGAAGCGTTTGTAGGTTTAAAGTACGGTTGGCCGAGCGAACATCGGGAACCTTTTAACATCTTATTTTCCAATCAAAGTTTCTTTTTCCAATCTTATTACTTTAGAACTAATATCGTTGACCACCATTAAAGTATATGGTATAAATTAGAGAGTAAATTCCGGTTCTGAATACGCGAAAGTGTCAATTCCTATTCAATTAGTTCTTTTCAAAGTAGACAAATATTGTCCCATAGTAATTCAACTTATAAACAACAAGAGTATTATCTAATTGATGATATTCATATTCTAACATTGCTTTTTTTGATATTAATTTAAGCATTTTATTTACTTTACTTGCACAATTCCAATCTTTATTTCATTTGCCTTAGATAAACACCATAACGATAGAAAACGATAGATTGACTATTATATCTATGTGGGTAACACTCTCTTTATTACTCTGATAATTACGTATACTTGTGAAACACACCATTAAATTTTTGGCACCGTTGTCAGGGACCGATTACGTCAAATAACATAACTATGTTGTTACACCGTCTAGACTAAGGCACACCTTTCGGTAAATGCAAAGAACTCACAGTAATGGAACTATAGAAGATCTAATAGCCGAACCAAAAATATACGCACAAGCGAGACTTTTGCTCCTGCGATTCCGTATTGTAATGGCAGAAGAGAAAGACCTCAAACCACTTAAGGATTTCCCCTTACCCTTTAACGAAGAACCTCATTCGAGTATTCTTAACCCTATAATTTTGGCTCATAATTTTGAATTGAAACATGCTTTGTTGCAAATCGTGCAACAAAACCAATTCACAGGTTTTTCAAGTAATAAACATGTTTACGTTTATTACTTTTTTCCCTCAGAGATAGATCAAGGTCATGGCAAGACTCTCTCCCAGAAAATTCTAATACCACTTGGAATAACCTCAAGAAAGTTTTCCTTGCTAGATACTTTCCACCAAGTAAGACCGCTATCTTGCGAAACCAAGAAACCTGATTACTCAACAAGATGGTGAATCTCTTTTCTATGTTTGGGAGAAATACAAAGAATTGTTAAGAGTTTGTCAACCCCATATTTTAGAACAATGGCTAATCACCCATACCTTATATAACGAACTTCTCTGCAAAATGAAGATGACCATTGATGCTGCTGATCGGAAAATTAGCAAGTGCACTATTTTCGCCGATGTAGTTATAATGAGTTTCCCCAAGTATCGATCTCGAGGACTGCGTAGTAAATACCTATTCGTGCTCTTAATTCAATTGAACAAAAACAATGGTTGGGTTGATTTTAAAACTTTCAATTACGCTAGTAACAAGTAATGACTGATGAAATATGATGGGAATGATGCTAGGGTGAGTGGTTGATTTAACGAAACTATGATCCGAATTTAGATTTCCTCATTGCAAATGAACACTATCAATTACCTATCTCTAGATTGTTCTTCCTTAAGTCCTTAATGAAGACAACTATTAAAACCCTAATCCTTGTTTAAATGTCCATTCAAACAAATCTTAGTTTTAACCATAAAAATATCAAGAATTCAGGTGATTAAAAGAGAGTCCCTAGTCCTAGGTTACTCCTAATAACCTAATTGTGTAGAAACCCTAACAATCACAGTCATGCCAATTGTTAGTCATAGGTCTACATGTATTTGTCCGATACATGATCATAAGAACACTACACAATTAAATTGAAATATAAAAACATTGCATTAAGGAAATCAAGTATTCGAATTCATACAATAATCAAATCAGGACCACCCCCTAGCATTGGGGGGTTTAGCCTCTCATAGTATTAGAAGAAAACATCGAATAAGAGTTAAACATTACAAAGAAGAGTGATGGCTTTGATCTTCAATGGTGGCCGCCCTTGAATCTCGCCGTCTCCGAATTCCTCTCTGTCGCTCTCCTCCTCTGTGGTATTTTTTCCCTAATTTCAAAAGTGCCTTCTCTTTTTCCCAAAACCTCATTCTAATAGTCTCAGCCACATCCCAATATTAGCCATCGTCCAAAATACCCTTAATGACAAAGAAAAGATCCAAAACTCAAAAAATAAAGTTTCCTCACGCGTCCATCAACACGGGCCGTGTTGATTACCACGGGTGCCCGTGTTGGTCTCTAAATGAGAAAAACAGCTCCAGGCCATTCAACATGGGCCGTGTTGATGAACACGGGTGCCCGTGTTGATCCACTGACTTGTGCAGTTTTGCGCTTTCCACTTGCTTTTCAACACGGGCCGTGTTGATGAACACGGGTGCCCGTGTTGATCCCTCTGTAGCCTCTAATATTCAGGTTTTTTGCACTTCTTTTGTCCCGATTTGTTCTGTTTCATTCTTCTGACCCTGAAAACACTTAAACACATAACCAAAGCGTAAAATGCGATAAAAAGACATATAACACTAGAAAAATGAAAGAAACGATAACGAAACTCAATGCTAAAGTAGACAAATATTGTCCCATAGTAATTCAACTTATAAACAACAAGAGTATTATCTAATTGATGATATTCATATTCTAACATTGCTTTTTTTGATATTAATTTAAGCATTTTATTTACTTTACTTGCACAATTCCAATATTTATTTCATTTGCCTTAGATAAACACCATAACGATAGAAAACGATAGATTGACTATTATATCTATGTGGGTAACACTCTCTTTATTACTCTGATAATTACGTATACTTGTGAAACACACCATTAAATTTTTGGCACCGTTGTCAGGGACCGATTACGTCAAATAACATAACTATGTTGTTACACCGTCTAGACTAAGGCACACCTTTCGGTAAATGCAAAGAACTCACAGTAATGGAACTATAGAAGATCTAATAGCCGAACCAAAAATATACGCACAAGCGAGACTTTTGCTCCTGCGATTCCGTATTGTAATGGCAGAAGAGAAAGACCTCAAACCACTTAAGGATTTCCCCTTACCCTTTAACGAAGAACCTCATTCGAGTATTCTTAACCCTATAATTTTGGCTCATAATTTTGAATTGAAACATGCTTTGTTGCAAATCGTGCAACAAAACCAATTCACAGGTTTTTCAAGTAATAAACATGTTTACGTTTATTACTTTTTTCCCTCAGAGATAGATCAAGGTCATGGCAAGACTCTCTCCCAGAAAATTCTAATACCACTTGGAATGACCTCAAGAAAGTTTTCCTTGCTAGATACTTTCCACCAAGTAAGACCGCTATCTTGCGAAACCAAGAAACCTGATTACTCAACAAGATGGTGAATCTCTTTTCTATGTTTGGGAAAAATACAAAGAATTGTTAAGAGTTTGTCAACCCCATATTTTAGAACAATGGCTAATCACCCATACCTTATATAACGAACTTCTCTACAAAATGATGATGACCATTGATGCTGCTACTGGAGACACACTATTGAACAAACCATACCCCGAATCTTGTGCACTTATTGAGGACATGACACAAAATAATTATCAATGGGGAACTGAATAAACATCAGAAGAGAAGAAAGAAAAAAAATGAGGTATATACGAAGTCGGTAATCTAGACCATATGAACACTAAGATGGACGCCTTAGCACAAAAGGTTGAAAGATTTGTTGTCAACCTTAAAACCAATGCAACTGCAGTACAAATTGGATGCAAAGTCTGTGGAACCAAAGCACACGTCACTGCTGACTGCATCCTTCTTTCCTACCTAGAGCCATATAAAGTAAGCTATACTCATGGAAAACCATACTCGAATAATTATAATTTTGGACGGAGAAACCACCCAAACTTATCTTATAAGACTAACAATCCTATCTAGAACACTTCACCTCAGAGATCGCAAGGTTTCGAAGCTCAAATGACATCACAACCTACTTAAGCTGTGCCCTAGAAATCAATCATAGAGAAAATCATGGAGAACTTTAATCATCTTAAACACAACAAAAAAAAAGAATTCATGAGTCAACACGTTCATATAAATAAGTTAATTACCCAATTAGACAATAAAATTGGTTCTGTGGTAACCCGTAACAAAATGATTGAAACCCAAGTCTCTCAAGTAGCATAACAACAAGTTGCTCAGGCTATGCCGGGAAGATCATTCCCTGGACAACCACAACCTAACCCTAAAGGAAACACTAATGCTATTTCACTATGAGGTGGAACTGCATATGATGGCTCCTTAAACCCTAGGTTGAAGGATAACCTGACAAAGAAGATAAAAGAGAAGAGAAAAACATTCAAACTTATGTACCACCTCCTCCATATAAAACGCCAATCCCATATCCGCAAAGGATTAAACAAACCAAATAATACGCCCAATATAAAGAGTTTGTGAAAGTAATTGAAAAAATCCATGTAAAAATCCCTTTCATTGAAGCTATAACTAAGATCCCATCTTATGCAATTTTTTTTGAAAGAAATATTGACAAAAAAACGTAAGCTTGATGACCCTAAACCATTAGAATGCCATGTGATTGTTGAGAAAAAATTAGCCAAAAAGAAGAAAGACCCTGAAATTTTTTCCATACCATGTGTAGTAGGAAAACATATCATCGACAATGCATTATTGGATTTAGGTGCAAGCGTAAGTTTAATGGCACTAGAAATTTGCAATAAATTAAACCTAGGAGATGTTCAACCAACAATGATGTGCCTCCACCTAGCTGATCGATTAGGTAAGTATCCAATAAGTATATTAGAAGATATTCCAGTTAGGATCAGTCAACTTTATATTTCTACAGATTTTGTCATTATGGACATCCTTCTAGGTAGACCTTTTTTATAAACTACTAGAGCTATGATAGATGTCTAGAGATGAAAAATGAATTTCGAAGTGGGAGATGAGAAGGTTGAGTTTATCTTCTCTAAATTTATTCATGAGGGCCTAACACTTACTTCTGACCATATGCCTGGTGTAACACGGTGGAAGAACTGACTTGTTTGTTTTACGTTTTATCGCAAATGTTGCGGTTATCAAGAGTCGCCACTGACTTTTATTTTATCCAATAAGAAAAGGTGAAAAGAACAGGAAAAACCTTTTATCAATTCTGAGTTCGGGGGGTAATTATGAAAAGGGAAGATGTTAGCACCCTTTTCATCCGTAGTTATCTACAGGCTCTTAATTACTTAGCTCACCTTTTGAAACTTGATTTTGTGTGTGTGATTTGTTTGAAAATATTTTTCTTTGACTTTGTAATGATTCTTGTATCAGTCCTCAAGAATGTATACAAAGTTTTTGAAAATATATGTTTGAAAATATCTGTTGGGAAATGTCCAGAAATATCATTATCGTCTTAACACCATAAGTCTCTTGATTATAGAAACTGATCAGGATAACTATTATGCCTTAGCCTTAAATTCTCACCCAAATTAAGTCTTTAAAGTAGTTTATTTAAAATAAGTTGGTTCCGACTTAAGAATGCTCTACGTGAAGAAGCCGATGAATATAAGTGAATGATCCTAATTTTCTCTTCAACTTTAAATTAAATAGGGAATGCACCTTCTAAGTAAAGTGACTCTCACCCGGTAATTTAACCCAACGGTTATGGAACCTACAAAAATAGAGAAAAACCTGTTGTTAGTTGGTTCAAAGGTTTGTGGTGCTGAACTTAGTAGGGCGAACTAATGTTTGATCACCCGCAACTACAATTGGGTAAACAAATGGATTACCGAAATGTATCCAAACATGCCTTATGACAAACATGATAAACCTCATCAATATAAAATAAATGAATCATAAGGCTATATCTTAAGATAGTATAATACTCCACTGATGACATATGTTGGCCTAGTCCATCAATAAGAATAGCAAGGATAAAATCCAGAGCACGCACGACTTGCTAGCAACCAAAAACTATTTTTTTTTGTCTTGAGGTCATGTCAAACTTTACATCCATGTCCTTAACAATTATACTAATAATGATACATGCCAAAACATGTTGTGCTTTAGGAGGAAAAATGACCTTGCTAGTAAAATTGCAAAGGCCAAAATCTGTAATCTCAACACTAAAACCATTCAAAGCTCTGTCGACATTCGAGTTCATACCATATACCTCACTGCATCTCAATATATGATGATATAACACCTAAGATTGATCCCTATAAACAACAAAAGCGTATAAGGCAACCTCTACTGCCAAATACAAAACCAAACCCTAAATTTAATGGATAAAGAAATCACCTCCATTGAAGATCCCCGAATAAAGGATCTCCATCAAACATAATGTATCCAGCTACCCTTCATAACTCTTTACCAAATTAAATAGCTACTTTATCCATATGATTAGGTTGGAACGTTCTTAGGCCAAAACAAAATTGGCAATACCATGTAGGATCGAAGTAGAAAAATCTCACTCTAAGTATCCTTTAGTAGTGGTTACGACGAGTTTATCTATACTTATAAAAAGTATGCTCATTAAATAATGACTATATTTATTTAGTAAAAGGTTTAACTTAAAAATAGAATGAGGGGGAGTGTCAGGGGACCTAAGACAATTAGTAGAACAATATATATATATGAAACACAAAGATATGTAAAAAGTGTAAAATTAAATAAATATAAAAACACTTTAAAGACTAAAAAAATATGTGATTAATGTTGGGTGACTCATATTTGTAGGAGATATTGTTGAATTCAAGTGTGAATGGTTAAATATCACATATAATAGAAATAAAAAATGTATTGTCCAAAAAAGTACAGGTGTGTGCGTGTTCTCCCTGCAAGGGAAGAGAGACTATGAGGCCTTAGTAGGTATATTACACAAATAAGATGAGGACAAGCTCACAACGGAAAATATCCCTGCATGATGGTTTTTAAGGTTGTTTTAAAGGACTAGCTCACGAGAGGCGAAATACCCTACTGATGGTTGGTGCAACTAGATTGCAGGCGGACAGTTGGAATGATGTCATTAGGGTTACTCGGAGAAAAATGACCTTAGAGTGGTGTTTAAATGTGTGTAGATAGTGTTACTTGAGAGATGTCCATTATCCTCTTGGGGGATAATGTATTAATAGGAATTATAGATTCATATGGCCTCTGATAGCAACAAATTAAATCCTTTATTTGACTCAATTTATGCATGTTTATTGTCATTTTATTTCTTTTTCCACTATTATGTTGGTATTTTGATTATGTATCAGATAAATGACCATTTGGGACTCGTACGCGAAGAAACAAAGTAAAACAGACATAAAATAGAAGAATTAGGGTAAAATTCACTCAAGGAGACCACTATGGTGTTCACCACAAGTGTGGCCATGAGTGGTGCACGTCCAAATGGTAAAAAGACCAAGCCATAGCAGCCTTAGGAGCATGGAAACCACCAAGGATGGTGTGGCGTTATCCACACGTCTTAAAGACCAGGTAGTTAGAAAAAGGGATTCCTTGGCCCTTTATTTTTTGTAGGAGAAAATGTAGGAGAAAATCATCATGGATGGTGTGGCGTTCGCCACACGTTTTGGTAATTTCATAGGGACTAAAAACATATTTAGCCCTTTATTTTATCATCTATTTATTTACCCACACTCTTATTTTATCGCAAGCTCTTCTTCTACCTTTCTTTAATTGCACGTTTAAAGTTTCATTTAATTTATCTGCTATGTCTTATTTCATGATCAAATAAATTATTTTATCGCATTCCACAACCGTGTCTAGCTAAATTTATAAGTGTTGGAATGTGAGGAATGTCGATTCAACGGTACTCTAAATAGTTGTTCTTTGAGAAATACTTATGGGCTTGTTTTGGTTCTAATCACAAATTTTCTAACCACAAATCTGTTGGTTGGTACAAAAGAAGGACCATTTATAAATCAGATATGATCGAAAGTCTCCTGGTAAAAAAATTAAGATTGCCTAGTTTTTAATTGATAAAAAAAGAAAAAGCTATTTGTTAATTAATTAGGAATGTTAGCATTTTAATAAAGTACTTTTGAACCTATTTTCGGACGAGTTTGTATGTTTAAAGTATGGTTGGCCGAGAGAATGCAGAAGCGGTAAAGCGGCAAACAAAAGTAAATAATTATTTATTTTTATCACATTGTCTCCATAGGGATTAGTGCTACTGAATTTTCGTTCGACAAGTCTCGTGTTTATGAGTTTGGATTTGAATGGGTTTAAAGGTAAATGTGGAAATTAAAACTTATTAACAGAAAGAGAATTAATTCTTCGAAGAGTAGAGAACTCTTGTGTTTTCATTTCATCTACCCTATTAAATACTTAAACTTACTACCCAATTGTACGCAACCTAAATCACTCGTCAACATTAACACGTATCTCTCACACAGAGGTTATCTCTAACACAAAGTGAGATTTCAACCGTATTGCTCGCATCGACGATCTCTCAAGACAACACAAACAACACAGAGGAATTATACTCTGATACCCATATGAATATTAAGTCTTAATATATCTCTAGAATCAAAAGTCGATAGATGTTCATCCTAAATCTAAATTTCAACCATCCATCTCTGCAACAACCCAAACCCAAATCAAGAAAGCAATCATCAATATTGATTTATAAAATGAATTTCATACAACACAATGAGAAATAAATATTCATAAATCAACGTAAATATACATACAAAAATTAACAAATAGAAGAGGAGAGAAGATAAGAAAAGGAACCAAGCATTACTTTGGTTTGTCAGCACCAATCGATAAAAAATTCAACTCTGGATCATCCAGATGTAAGCTCCATTATTATTTTCTAAGCTCTAAAGTATCAAAGAATGAAGGTGATGAAGTTGGGAACAAATATTTACATTAAGCAGACTATCTCAACAGACCGCGCTTAGCGGACTCATCACATTAAGCATATTGCACTGATATTTACACACTAAACCACCCAATTCCCGCTAAGCGGGCTATTCACGCTTAACGGGCACAAAACATCACTTCTTCCAAAAACTCAAAACTTGCGTAGCGCACTGCACTTCGCACTCAGTGGGCTCGACTGAGTAGAAATTCCAAAAAACCATCTTTTATTCTGTAAATGCCTATTTGGAGCTGTGACTTCGACATCTTATTCCTCGATGCTCTAAATACCTACTAAACAAGTAAAATCTATCAACGGTACACTATATACATAAAAATACAAATATTCACAAAGTAAACGTATTTACAAACAAACTAGGATTTATTAAAACGATATTATCAAAAAGTATCAATAAGTGAAAAAAATGTATATACAAAAATAGCTACAATTTGCACTTATCAACCAATGTTGAGAACCTTTTAAAATCTTATTTTCCAATTAAAACTGCTTTTTTGTCTAAGCAAATAGTCTAATTTCTTAAAATAGGGTTTACTACTTTAAAGCTAATAGCTCTGACCACCGTGACCGTGGCTGGTATAAGTTAGAGAGTAAAATCTGGTTTTGAATACACGAAAGCAACAATTCCTGTTCAATTAGTTGTTTTCAAAGTAGAAAAATATCGTCCCATAGTAATTCAAATTATGAACAACAAGAGTATTAACAAATTGATGAGATCCATATTCCAACATTATTTTTTCTGATATTAATTCAAGCATTTTATTTAATTTACTTGCACAACTCTAATCTTTATTTCATTAGCCTTAGAAAAACACTGTAACGATAGAAAATAATAGATTGACTATTAAGTCTCCGTGGGTTCGACACTCGTTGTATTACTATGATAATTTCGTATACTTGCGAAACACATTATCAGCCTCCTCGGAAAAGGTCTCCACCCACCCAATTAAAATGTGGACACTTGAATTCCTATTTCCAAGGGATACGTGGGTCAATAGCTATATTTCTTTTCCCACTATCCAGGATACATCTTATCCTATGTTTTCTCTTCCTAGGGGCGATGAAACACAGGGACAAGGAAATATCTCCCTTGAGGCGACCTCACATCGTCTCCCTTTTCTAAGAAGGTCCCAAGTTGTCACCCTACGCAAGGTTATGTGTGCAAATATAAAACTACATAGTCCCTCAGACACAAATCCTTCGGTAGAGGGTGAAGTTTTTTTACCTTTGGTTAACAAGGATATTCTAAGAACTAGTGTTTTTCTATGAAGCTTTTGTTGATCTTTAAGACTTCAGACCTTCAAGACGATTATGTGCTTTGGATAATGAGGTTATAAGTCCCCCAGATGGGGTATTAATCTCTTAGACAAGATTTATACCCAACCCTCTAGAAAGACTAAGTCTCCGGAGCCTAATATAGGTCACGCCCATCAGGCGTGATTCTCTCATGAGGAGATACTGAGTCCTCTAGACGGGAAATTTCATTAGTTTTGGGGACGTTAAGTCCCTCAGAGGTTGTGTTTATATAATCTGACTGAGGAAACACTGAGTCCCTCAGTCGCAACGTTAATATTTTAGGTGGGGCTTCTATCGAGCCATCTAGAAATACGTGACACTAAGTCTCTAGGGCTTGATATAGGTCGCATCCATTAGGCGTAATTTGTATGACTTGACCCCACCCGGGGAAACTCTAAGTCCCTCAGGTGGGTCATTTAGATGAACTTTGCTCACACCGCCTTTGGGGGAGAAAATAGTCCTTGACGGGAGTTCATTGCTCATGTGTTTCCTTGAGAGGCGACAAGGATTTTCCAATGGAATCCAATTTATGTGATTTCCTCGAGGAGAGATAACGATTTCCTATGGAAATCTAGCTATGTGATTGCCTCGAGGGGCAGCGAGGATTTTCATGTGGAAATCTAACTATACGATTGCCTCGAGGGGCGACATGGATTTTCCTGTGGAAATTCAATTATGTGATTGCCTCGAGGGGAGGTAAGGATTTCAAATCCAGCTATGTGATTTCCTCGAGGGGTGGCAAGGATTTTCCTGTGGAAATTCAGCATATTCATATTGCCTTGACATGCGACAAAGATCTTCGTTATGAAGTCCAACAAGTGAGATGTTTCAAAGAGGTGGTCCCCAATTAAACTAAACAAAATCTATCAGGATTTACACATGCACAATGGATACATAAAAATTACAATAACTGTAACTATAATAATATCGAAGATGGAGTGGGTTCCAAGTCGGAGGTAGAAACGCTCCTTCAAGTACTTAAAGTTTGTATGCTCCATGAGGGAGTTTTTGATATATGCGACATGATCTTTCAAGTTAGGCTGTAGCTTTTTTTACTATGCATATATGAATACCTAATTTAATGCTAGGTCACCTCTTGCATTTCCATCGATAGTACCTTGGATTTGTATCTCCTAGAGACCCTATACTTGGTGGAAAATTCTCGGAAATGTGCGGCTTCTTCTAGCCCGTCTATCAGATTCGTCACACACTTCAATCTTATCTCATTTTCTTCTTCATCAAAATGGGCTTGCCACCATGAGAGCGTCTTTATTTCTATGGGAATCATTGCGTCTGTAACATCATAAAATCTAGATTTAATTATTTAATTAATTATTTGTGATTTATTGTGAATTTATGTGATACATGTGTGGTATGTTGCGGGGTAGTGGTAAATTAAGGTTCTAATTAGAATTATTTAGATTTAAATTATTTTAGTTATATTATTTATAATTATTAACATTGATTAAATAGAATAATTTGTTTTGTAGAGATGTTAAGGACATGATGGTAATAATATGTTGATAAGTGAGGGGGTAAGGGGAATAACATATAAATGGTCCAAGGATTAAACAAGTAAAATGAGCACAGAGTAAGCCAGTCACTTGGCGAGCCAGCAGGCGAGCGACATGGTGGAAAAGAAGGCTCATGGAAAATGTACGGGGAATGAATTTCACAAGCTTCGTCGGGAGAACGAAGCAGCGATAGTCCCAATCACCAAGTGAGCATCAGGCATGGAGGTGGCGAGCAGAGTGCTCCAGTGTCTCCAGACAAGGCTTAGGCGAGCAGTCTGACAATAGATTTTCAAAATGTCGTAACTTAAGGTTCAGGTATACGTTTGACGTGGTGTTTAGACCGTCGGGAAGCGGACGTGCAGAGCTATATTATTATATAATATTATGAGTTATTTGATGTATTATTCTTGTGCCTATGTGTTATCAATTGAATTACTACATGTTTAATATGCTAATGTTTTAATGATGAATTTGATGATGCTGTGAAGTTTCTATGGTGTTGTTGCAATGTAATTTATGTTATATGTGACGACGTTTTAATGATGTGCATGTTTAATGTGCGTATATGTTATTTGAAGATGATTTATGTGAACGATGATGCAATTGACTAGCCGTGGTCGAACTTAAATGATGTTGTTGTGCATCATACATTCATAGCATTTTTGGTCGGTGGTCTACTTGTGACGAACCTCAATCCCATTGTGTGGATTAAGTGCATTTGTGACGTGATCCGGTTACAAGAGGGAATCAATTCTATGGTGGGGATCATGGAGGTTGATGAACCAGATGTTCATAAATTTGATACCATATGCATTGTATCAGTGTTATTGCATTAACATCTTATGTGATGTTGTATAAATTTTTTTGTTGAGTTGGGATGTGATGATAATTGTGAACTTTTTGATTATATGATGTTTTGATGATAAAAGATGTCTATGTGTTGTTACGATGTATCAATGAGTATGAATTGTCGATGAATGATATTTGTTGATTATGTGATGATGTTGTATATAAATACTAATATTTTTTTTTAATATATTTTATAATGAATCATGATTACTCACCCTTTCTGTTTGAATGTTGTCTCCACGCGAGTAACGCGCATGTGACCAGGAGTAATTTGTAGAAACGTTGAAGATATTTTCAGAGTGTTTTATTTAGTTTCGCTACATTAGTGGTATCTTTCTCTGATATGTAACATCAGGTTGAGAACGCTATAATATGTGAATCTTATGTTCTTTTTTTGTTAATGTCGACATACTTTATGATTGTTTTGGCTGTTAAATTGATTTTAATAACTGATGAGACAATGTATGAGTTTTGAGAAGTTAGTTACTATATTATGACAATGGATTATGCTGTGATGTTATAAAATGATGTGTTAAATTATAATAAGATGCATGTTTTAAATTGATGTAACTCATATTAAGCATCAGGATTATTATTACGATACTTTCTGTGAAGTGTGACACCATTGAGTGGTGATTTTACTTGAATTATTTTGTAAGTTATATGAGAAATACACGTGGGGTTATAAGAGTTTTACATTAACAGTATTAGAGCAGGTCGATTTGTCCGACCAAGTTTTTATATGATGTCTATGCCTTAGTAGCCCTTATTTAAGAGCACACATGATCCTGATGATGAATAAATGTGGCTTAGAAAGATCGAGAAGATCTTCAGAGTGATGCATTGCTCAGAGGAGTAGAAGGTGCAGTTTGGTACCCACATGTTGGAAGCAAATGTTAAAGAATGGTGGGATAACGCACGTAAGATGATGGAGATTTTGGGTGTTGATATGACTTGGGCTTTTTTCAGAGATCCATTCTTGGAGAAGTATTTTCCTGAAGATGTGCGTGACAAAAAGGAGATTAAGTTCCTTGAACTGAAGCAAAGAAATTTGAATGTTTGCTGAGTATGCTACCAGGTTTGAAGAGTTGGTGAAGTTATGCTTGCATTATAATAAATTGGCAACTGAGGCATATAAGTGTATCGAATTTGAGAATGAGCTGCTATTGCACCCAAAAATTTACCCACTTATTTTTAACCTAATTGACTTGTGTTTCATTCTAACATACACACTCAAGCATATCATTGGTTCTATGATTATGGGATCAAGGTATCTCTCTTTTGGTTTTATTTAAGCCCTAGAAGAGAAAGATTTGACAATCAACACAATGAGGATGAGATATACTCAATTTCATGATTACTCAAATTACAAAGGCTTAATATTCATCAAGACATCTCAATATGTCCAACACTTCATCAGATGATAGAAATTTGCAAGAGATTTGAATTAATTAACATTCTCATATATTTTAATCTTTGAGCTATGGTTTTTGATTATATCGGTGTATGACACATTCATGGGTAAGATTTTTGAAGCATCATCATCATCATCTCATTACATAAAACATCTTTGCTCAAGAGATTCTCAATTTTATCTAGAGAAATTAGGGTTTTGAGCCATTAACACCATCTCCCATCTTTTGCAGTTGAAATTAGGGTTTTTGATTAAATAAGTTAATTTCTGTTATTTGAGCAAAAATTGATTGAATGGGCTTCTAAATGTCCCTAAGTGTCTATATATGAAATATTGACCATCAATTTTAATAAGAAGAAGTTCAATTAGTCAGATGATTAGTGAATTGATTGAATTGGGGAAAAGTCAACCGTACAAGCTAAAAGTCAACTATTGACTTTTTAGGGTCAAAATTGTGTTCTACAAGTCAAACATGACCAATGGTTGAGGTTTGATCAAGAAAAATCAAGAGAATCATCAACAATCAAGAATTGTAGAAAATTGCCTAATTTAGAAATTAGAATTTTATGAGAACTTACTATTTTTGGCAAGTTTGCATGCAATGCCCAGTCATCTTCTTGGTCAATTTTCAGCATGATAAAAGTTTCAAATCAAAACAACCTCAACATGAAAGTTGTTATTTTCTCTCTAAGTTTTCTAAGCATACCAATTTAATCTCATTTGAATCATTTTTGAGCAAGTTAGGATTGATGGAAGTTAGGTATTTCAAGCTTGCAATTTCATACATTTAGAAGATTGTTTAGTTTTTTTATTATGATCAGGTTTTACACCAATTTTCGTGCTCAAATTCAACTAGTTTCCAAGCTTCAAGTTGCATATCTTCCAACATCAATCTTATTCCTTATCATCTCAACTTTCCAAAGTGACTAAGTTCATGTCAAATGGCTAAGAATTGAGAGAGATATTGAGAAAAGGCCAAGGCTGATCCATAACACATGTAAGCAATGCAGTTTGCAACGAGTTTGTGATTTTGTGCACAATATTTCGATTTTCCTGGAACAAATTCATTCTACACCTCATGTACACGCCTAACAATATTTTTCTTTACCTTTTATGGCCAAACAACACACACAACGCGCATGCACTTGAATTTGCCATAGTTGGCAAGTTTGAAATTTCTCTCAAACTCCCTCTACACTCTCTCTCTTTGTTCCACTTCTTCACATCAATTTTATGACATCATAAGCCTGTCAAAACGCAAGGAAAGAGATTGAATGCACACACAAAACACAAGTTTCACTCTCACTTTCTCATTTTGCTAAGACTTCCAAACTTACCCTTCAACAAATTTCCACAAGCTTCTAACCACACTCAACACTATCTATATAACCTATTCAGATCTAAAACTGCTAGCATTTTTTTCTTTGAATCTCCAATTCCTCTAGAGCTTCCTCCATGTTCGTGCTCACATCTTATTCCTTGAAGGTTGTAGATCAAGATTATTGGGTTTCTGAAGCTCTCATGCATCTAAAAAAGGCAGTGAACCTACTCCACCTGGCAAGCTTAAGCTCCTCTTAACTTCATCTTTCATTTTAGATATAATAATACCATGAAATAGCTCATACACATTGCATCTGGGGCCTGAAATGATGGCGTTTTTGTTTGTTTCAATATGTGATGTTTGAGATTTTGCATTTCAGTTCCATACACGTGACTTGCATGCTAATTTTCTTATTGTTAGAGGTATCAATTTGAGATTCTAAAGATGCAATGTTGTTCTATGACCTGAGTACTTCATTTTACTATTTTACTATGTTCGATTTGGTTGAGATATGGATGAGATATTGAAGCTCAAAAATGAGAGAAATAAACTGATTTAGGTTCACATGATTATTTTGTTATTTTAGTGTTACATTAAATCAGAAAATAAATAAATGAATTGAAATGGACTGCGCTGGGCTTGAGTTATTTGTTTTCCACAGCATACAAGTGGTAAAGCCTTCTCACTTTATTTTATAGGTCCTTCCATGCATATTTGATTGTATTCACAATTGATTGAAACTTGCCATGCTTACTTGCCTATTTTGCTACCCTCCCTTAAAGCTTCTTATGTTATCTTTCATTGATGATTATTATGCTTGAATGATTAATATTACATGTAATTTACTTTTGTTTTATATGATTTTACACCTCTTTACCATGATCCCTCTTCATCTATACTTGACTTGAAGCTTATGTGCCTTTAGGAGGGGTTTAGGGTTTTGTTTTGATCTCTACTTGTCTCAATCTTTTAGTGTGCTTTTCCATAATGCCTTAATGATGTCTTGGGGTCTCGTACGTGTATTAACACCATATCTAAGCTTCTCACTTTACCTCTTGAGTTTCCTAATGCCATGCCTATTACTCAATTTACTTGTTAAAACTAGTTCACCTCACTTGTCAACTTTTGCTTGATGCTTGTGCACTTTGGTGCTTGTACCTTGAATTCATTGCCTATTTGAAATTCTTTATGCCTTCAAGACTTGTCCTAATTGAATAAAATGTTCATACTTGTCTCTTCCTCTTCCCATATCGCTTTCTCTTTCAACTTGTTTTGCTTGGTCGCATTGCGTGAGGACTTGTGTTCACTTAGGATTGTTTGTGATCCTTTCCTTGTGTAAAAGGTGGATTTTGAGGATTGGTCTGAGATCCATATTTCTCATTGGTTGTTTCCTCTAACTGATTATTTTGAGAAGTAGAAAACGTAACTTTTTTAAGGGAATAAAGATAAAATGAGAGTTGAAAAGTAAATGAAAAGTTAGAGTCTAGTTCCATAAAATAAATAAAAAATAGTTTTCCTCTCGGTTGGACCATATCCAACCGAGGGAATATATTATTTTGAGAAGTAGACAAAGTAACTTTCACGCCAAAATGCAAAAAATAAAAAAAACATGAGCCGAGATACAAAAAGTAAAAACAACATGAATTGAGATTCGAAACATGATCACTTTTCCACTTTTTCTATCAGTTTGTTTAGACAAAGCAACTTTCACGCCAAAATCCACAACATTTGGTTCATCCTCTCGGTGACCTAGAAGTTTGTTACTTAAAAATATCATACAATATCTCGATTTACATCTTAATTTCATCACATTAAATTCATAATTTTTACATTATCCTTTCATATACAAGATTAAGTAGTCAGAAATAGAAACAATATTATCACTTTACATCATTACAACAAATTATTAAGTCAATTCATTCAACATATAGAATCATCTCACAATTATATCAATTGATACAATTAGGATAATAGATAATCAAAATTTTTGACATTAATAAAATAAAATATTATATTGACGGAAAAAGTGATTTATATTGTGTGTTTTGTTTGATGGAGGAGGAAACATCAACGCATTTATTTTGGCTTTTTATACGTATAAGAGAAGAATTTAGAGGAAGGTTTATGAGTGGATTGATAACTTGAGAAGATAACATAAGGGGAATTTGAAGGCTTTTTCTCATATTGTGAAAAGGTGAAAACCATACATAGGGGAACAATTATTGTGGTTATTTGATTGGCTACTGCTTCCAATTTATTATTCGAGTGAAGTATCCCATATATTCTCTTTATTAGAATCATTGCCTATTGAAAAAAATTACCAAACATTTAACATAAATGAACTAAATCAAAACCTTTATAAATTTTTTCTTTCTCGGATTTAATTGATTTGACTAGTATTATATCAATTCAATTCTCTAATCAAATATATGGTTGATTTAAATCTTAGAACACTGTTCTTCATTAGCTAAGAGACTTGTTCCACTTTCATTTGATTCTTGAGTTTTGTTGGTAGCCCATTTCTTAATGTTCTTTTGGGCTATCTCTACCTGTAAAAATTCAAATACATTTTTTAATAATTTTGAACTAAAAAGAAAAAAACACTTGAACGAACAAAAAAAGAAGAAAAATTAAGAAAATACAGGAAAATCAAATTAAAATTGATGAAATTAAAATGAAAACATCATATAAAAAATAAAACAATAGACTAATCAAATTACCTGCTTTTTCCAATCAGTTTTGCAAGTGATGATAATAAGCACTACAGTTTGAACAAAAGTTCCAAACAACATCCCAATCCAAATACCCTGCAAAAATAAAATAAAATGTAGATACACCATTGAATTTCTCTTATTTTTATCATAATATAAAAATAATTCAAAGTGGACAAATTAAAGATTACAAATATATTGCGACTTTAATAATAATATATATAAAAAATTAAATAAAAAATGTATATAAATTAACATAAAAGACTTGTTACCTGTACTTTATAATCAAAAATAACACCAATCACCACTCCAACAGGAATACCAATTATATAATAACAACCAATGTTTACATACGCAACAATGCTTTGCCACCCAGCTCCAACAGAAACTCCTATTATTAAATTATAATGTAAACTTTAAATTCATCTAAAAATATAATATAAAAAGTGAAAATTTGGAAATAATAATAAAATTTCATAACCATATATATATATATATATATATATATATATATATATATATATATATATATATATATATATATATATATATATATATATATATATATATATATATATATATATATATATATATATATATATATATATATATATATAGAAGATTACCAGAGAGCACAGGTTGGATACTATTCAATAAGATTGAAAGAGCTAGCAAAAATGATAAATCTCCAACAACATTAACCACATAAGGATCCGGAGTGAAAATATAAGCAATTTTTTCCTTCAAGAATAGGAATATCAAGAAGAAAATGAATCCAATGGCGAATGACGTGAGAACCGTCGTCACAATAGAAAATTTTGTAGCTCTTGAACTCCCTCTTCCTAGTTCATTCGCCACTCGAACCCTACAAATTGATCAAAATAAATAAACATACTTAACACTGATTTTTGTTTACACAGTTCGACCAATGGTATATATATCCTCGATTACAAGTTATATATTTCATAATACAACAATATCTAAAGGGTGACCTACTCACTACACTTGCTTAGAGAGACTATGATGAAAAAAAGAACTTACCCAGCTGCAGCAAAAAAGCCAAGGGAAATCATCATTTCCCACCCATTGATGTTTAGGCTGCAAAAATATAACAATTTGATGCACTAATAATAAAATTAATTTCTAAATGATTTTTTAAGCAAGGATTATATCTCTTGATATGAAATTGTAATACAAAATATTATGGTAAATATAAAATTGAGTTAGAGAATTACCATATGGATAGAGCACTAATGACAATCTTAGCATCTTTCATGTTTCCAGTTAAAAGAATCAAAATTGTGGTGTACCATGTCTCAAGGCTGTAAGAGCATGTAACAATAATAAGACCGTCAAATTCTAATATGGTATTAAATGCTACCGATTTAGGTCATCCATCATTTTTAATCAAGCACTACACATAATATTATATCCATAGCCTAACAATATTTTATGTGAGGAGGTGCATTGGAAATGCCAAAATTTTATGTGAGGAGGTGCATTGGAAATGCCAAAATTAAAATACGACCCGATCATTAGAGTTTATAAAAAAACGTATAAATCAATAGTGTAGGAACATTTGTAAGAAACACACCACTTTCTCCCTAAAACCTTAAGGTGATAAGGGAGTGGGTTCTCCCACTTGTATATTCTCAAATTACCACATTATTCTCCAATGTAGGACTATTTTCTCCACTACTCACACTTGTTTGTATTCCAAGAGAGCTAACCCTAATCCAGCTCAAATTATAATAGTCGCGCATAATCATAATTAGACATTAATAATTAAAAAAAGTGCTAAAACTCTTACCACATCATGACTCCAGCTGAGACAGAAAGCTTGGTACAAGGCCAAAGATCTTTAAAAGCCAAAAGTGAGAAACCCTTCCAAGTATCAGGACATTTAGTCATGATAAAATAGAGTTGACCAATGTTTGGTAACCACAATGCCAATAATAGTGCTAACATTGCACCATTGAGTCCAAGTTCTAACTTAAATGTCAAAAGCCAGGACAAAAAAAGGTGAACAACCATAGAAAATGCAGCTAAATAAGCAATGATAACATTCTTGCTTTGTGCTTGCAAGAATGTTTGACAAGAAAATGACACAATCATAGCCAAACCATAACCTATTGACCAAAGTGAAATTTTTCCTGCCATTTCTGCAGTGCTTTTTTCTTGACCTAATGCCTCCAATATTGGTGCAGTGAATATGAAAAGAGGAAGAAGTAACATTAATGTCAAAAACAATATTATCCAAGATCTTTGTAGATATACTCCAAGCATGTGGTATTGTTTTGCTCCATATGCTTGTCCACAAAGTGTCTCCAATGCACTCGCCATCCCTATCTGCCTTTGCCACAAGTTTTGTATCATTTTGTATTGAATAAATAATGTAACATTATATCTCCAAAAACACTTAATTATGTGTGTAAATTTTTAGTAGTTATTACTACTTTGTTTGCGAACAAAATAAAATAAAGTGAAATTAATAATGTATAATACTAAAAATATGAGAGAAAAAACTTACCAATATACCAGCAGCAAATCTGTTCAGAACAGTCGTAACAAGTGCAAATCCAGCAAGTTCAGATGACCCAATATGGCCAACAAAAGCTTGAGTTACTACAGTTATGCCAAATGATGAAAATCTTGTGAATATTGCAGGCCCTGCTATCACCCAAATTTTCTTGCTTTCTTCCCATATCCTTTTCCTAAGTGATTCTTCATTTTCAATTATCTCTGAATCACTTTTCTTCTGCAAAAAACTCTCCCTTAACTCACCTTTTCCTACCATATTGATTGATTTTTACTATTGAGCTGCAAAGTTTTTGTGTTAGAAAAAGATAAAACATAGAATGCAA
This sequence comes from Vicia sativa, assembly GCA_021764765.1. Classification (NCBI taxonomy): domain Eukaryota; kingdom Viridiplantae; phylum Streptophyta; class Magnoliopsida; order Fabales; family Fabaceae; genus Vicia; species Vicia sativa. Next base: position 283,344,256 of record CM038792.1, read on the forward strand.
TAGCATAGGATATATATAATATTCCATGCACAAGGTCAAATATATTTTACTCTGGCTTTAGTGTAGAATATTATTTGAATTTAAAAAATAAGCATCTAGAACTTCCAATTAGTGGAAATATTATTATTTTATGGGAAAAGCTAACATGTGGTCGTATGTTAAAGAATTATTTGTAGGAATATTTTCTTAGGACGCGTACATTTAATATATTAAAACTTTAAATATGACTTAATATATTTAATTACATCTAAATTTTTTTAATTATAATATACTTAACATATGCCCTAAAGACACGTGTTAGCATCACTCTTATTTTATTCATATTTTTTTTAAAAATAAGTATACAAATACTAATATGGAAAAATGTAATATGATATTTGGCTCAAATTTTAGTTTTATTGACTTATACTTAAAAAAATATAAAATGGAGTATTACTAAAAAAAAGAATGGAGTATTCATATGGAATTAAAATGGAGTATTACTAAAAATAATTTTTACTATAAATAATTTTTACTATAAAATATATATGGAATTAATTTTTAGTGTCTATTTATCTCTTATCATTAAGTTAAATCTTGTGCAGGCCGTATATAACATAATATTTCCTTTAGTCTTATTTATAAAAAAATTACTTTTTATATTTATTAAAAAAATATGAATATCGTCTATATATAATTCAGATATAATATTTATTTAATAAATTTAAAAAATAATTTTTATTATAAATTAGATAGGAAGGAATAATGGATAGTAAAATTTGTCAAACTTTCATGAAACATTTTTTTTTTTTAATATTAAGATGAAATATGAAAATGATAAAGTATTTATACAATATTGTAATTATATGAACTAAACTAATTTAAAAAAAATTTCTTAATTTAATTTAAAAAAAACTTCTTAATTTTTGTTGACCAATATACATGCATTTTACCAATACATTATAAAAAGAATTTAGTTCCAATAAATAAACTTCTTAATATATTTTTGTACGTATTCTCTTTGATGTTTAAACGGGGACGAGGGCGGTCAAATAATTCAGTGCCACCATCACCGGTAAATCAAGGGAATTCAATGGGTTGAAGTAAGTGCGTTGATCTGGGGAGTATTCGGGAAAGTGATCAGAAAAATAGCAAGTGAACTATTTTCACCGATGTAGTAATAATGAGTTTTACCCTAATTGTCGATCTCGAGGACTGCGTAGGAAATACGGAGTAGAATAATTAATTCAATCGAACAAAAACAATAGAGTTGGTGTTGGTTTGTGACTAACTTCTATGATGAAACAATTAATAGAAAGTAAAACTTGACTTTTCTAATAGTGAATAATATGCTAGGGAGAGTGTATGATTTGCCTATTCCTGTGACTCTTTGATCTTCTCAACAAGTTCATTAACACAATTACCAATTCTAAAGATTATTTTCCCCAAGTCCTCAAAGAAAAACCTTTACCAATTCTACCTACTTCTAATGTCCATTAAAATTAGTGAAGAATGTAAGCATTTTATTATCAAGAATACTCCTGGTTATCATAGGATTTCCTTAGTCCTAGGTGAAACCTACTAAAACATGTTCGTTTTGACATGTTCGTTTTGAAAACCCTAACACAACTGTCTAGTTCTAATGTGTTAGGCACAGTTAACCCTATTGGTCCGATAGAGCAAAACAATATAGTAAACAAAACTCACAAATTGACATTAATAAACCTTAACATTGATAAAACAAAGGAATCAGTATTCTGGTGACAAATCAGGGACACCCCTAGCATTGGGGGGTTTAGCCTCTCATAATATTCAAGAAAAACAAATTCAAAAATTTAGACATTACAAGAATATTGGTTCCCTTGATCTTCAATGGCGTCCACCCTTGAATCTCTCAGTCTCCAAAACCCTTGATGAAGTTATCTTCTCTCCTTGTGCAATTCCTTTCTCCACGATCAAAAGTCCCTATCCTCTTTTACAAACTATGTTAAATAGTGTCATCTTCAATTCCAGTCATAGCAAAAGTTTAAAAGTTCCCTTAATAATCAAAATAGATGAAAAATCTCAAAAGTGAAGTTTGTTGCCCGCGCCTGCCAACACGGGCACCCGTGTTGGCTTCCTGACTTTAAAAAAATCACGTTTTGGTATCAGGGCCATCAACACGGCCGTGTTGATTAACACATGTACCCGTGTTGATGCTCTGACTTCAGTTTTTTTGATGCTTTCCTGCAGCTTTTCAACACGGGCTGTGTTGATTAACACGGGGCCCGTGTTGACTCCTCAAACACATAACCAAAGCCTAAAATGCGGTAAAATGACATATAACACTAAACAAATAAAAGAAACAATAACCGAGTTCAATGCTAAATATCTGTGTAAAAACCACCGATCAAACTCCCCCAAACTTAAACTGTTGCTTGTCCGCAAGCGACAAATATAAGAACTCATGGGAATCAAAGCATCCGGTACTCATACGTGAGACTTCAGTTCACATTGCTCCAAAGGTAGTTTGTCCGGCCTTCACATGACACGAAGAGTTTTCGGTAAGAACCTTTTAACCTGGAGCTTCCTCTTCAGATACCTCTCCAACTATGCTTTGTACCACTTAAGTCTTATCCCGATTTTCCTCCTTTTTCATTCGTACAATCAAATTAAGGCAATAAGAATTAAGATGATCATCACATGCAAGAGACTAGTCAAAACTTCTTATTTCAGCACCAAACGAGCAGCATTTGCTACTTTTAATTACCGATGAAATTTTCCAACTTTGTAGTTATATATTGTCCTTTTGGACGAAGTTTGGGGATCAACTCCCTTTGGGATGAATAACCTGGTGAGGGCTACCCAACTTAGCGATCCAATTGCCTTTTACCGCCTTTTCATCTTTTGGTGCATCTTTATTTATTTCATAACCAATCTTACCTGCATGCGAATCAAGACTATGCCTGACTGTGTGGATAAACTACTCAAGGAGTACTTTTCAGGATTCAAGCACTCTGGTACAACTCTGCACGTTAGACTCGTATCACTGTCACGTTATTCCGAACTTCCTCCCTTCAAAAAATCATCCCTTTGTCTCTATATACTATTCCCGGTCTTTCAGAAACACAAGCTTTTGAGCAAATCAATACCAAAATTTTCGGACAAGATTAGTAAAAATTAAAAATTTCGGGAGAAATTTTTCCTTTTGGACTTACATAACACTTAACATCAACTTAACAAGTAAAAATAAACAAACAAAGCAATAGAACCTCCCCCAAACTTGAACTAAACATTGGCCTCAATGTTTTAGACCAAACTCCAGAGAAGTGACTCACAGAGGATAACACAACACCAGCTACTTCCTCCTAGATTTCGCAAGAAAGTATCCCTTTTTATTACATGCAAACAAAACAAAAAGAAAAATAAGTTATGAAAAGCGTGGGTTGCCTCCCACGAAGTGCTTCGTTGAACATCGCCTGGCTCGACGGTTCATGTACTTTTTCTTCCACACTTTGTTGCTCATATTTTCTCCTTCTACTTTGACCATACCAACTGAAAATTTATTCTTTTCACCTGCACCTTGTTTCTTGACTTCAAACACCTTCATGGTTATCTTCTCATCAAAATATTTTAAAGTCAGATGACCTATCTCGATATCAAAATTGCACATGTTAGTCAACAAAAAAGGTTGACCTAGAATGATCGGGATCTCTTCATCTTCAGGTATGTCCATGATCTGGAAATCCACTGGAAAAGTAAATTTTTCAATCTCTACCAACACATTTTCAGCTATCCCGTATGACTTCTTGATGGTGTGATCAAAAAATTTTAATTTTGTTCCACTCCCGCTTATCTTTTCAATACCAAGCTTCTTGAAGATTGATAATGGCATTAAACTCACACTAGAGCCAAAATCAATTAGAACCCTTTTGAAAGTTCTATCTTTTATGGTGCATGGTATTGCCACTGTTCCAGGATCCTTCTGCTTGATAGGTATTTTTCTCTCGGGCACGATTGCACACAACTTCTCATCAACGGGTACCTGTTCATCATTTGTTTGCCTCTTTTTTAATAGAACCTCCTTCATGAATTTTTGGTACAAAGGCATTTTCTCAAGTGCTTCAAAGAAAGGTATGTTAATCTCTAGCTTTTTGAACAATTTGACAAATTTATCGAATTCCTTCTCTTTTGTTTCCTGCTTTGCCACTCGAGAGGGATATGGCAGCCTAATCTTAGGTTTCATTTTTTCTTCAGCTGGCTTCACAGGTAGCACCACTTCTTCCTGCTTTTTCTTGTTCTTTCTCACTTCTAAATCCACTTCTATAAGATTATCATCTAATTTCACCTCTTATTCTCTTTCTTTGGCAACCTTTTCACGCATTGTGGTGACAACATTTACATTTTCATGACTCTTCTAATTGCCTTGAACTTGCAGAGCTACTTCTTGTGCAATCTGCCCCATTTGGACCTCCAAATTTTTAATTGCAGCTGTGGTGTTACGGTGATTGCTTCTTGTTTCTTCTTGAAATTGGGAAGTATGGGAAGCCATCTTTTCAATAGCTACCTCTCATTCTGCCTTTTGAGGAGTTTGCTGTTGCTGATCTTTGTAGGAAAAATTCGGATGATTTCCACCCAGTGTTATAGGTGTTAGAATAGGGATTATTTTGCCTCAAGAAATTTATCTCCTCAATTTTATTAGGAGTTTCTAGACATTTCACAGTGCTATGTGGTCCCCTACAAATGTCACAAACATCAGTTTTAACTTGAGCTATCTATTGAGTACCCATGTTCATAGCTTTGAGCATTTTGTCCACTTGTGCCGCAATTGCCTCTTGAGTTTTGAGTTGCTTGTTCGCTTCCAACTTTAAATCAATAACCCCCTCTGGTTTGCTTGTATCCCTATCATACTCTTCCAGATGTTCATTCGCAGCAATGGATTCAATGATCTTCTTAATACCAGTGGCTGTTGTAAAGTTGGATGAGCCACCGACAACTGTGTCAATAAGTTGCTTTGTCTTCATTCTGAGGCCATTCATAAACATCCGCATGGTCAAAAACTCTGCAAGTGTTTGTTGGCATCTTCATTGACCTTTCCGATTGTTGCACCCCAAAACTTGCCCTCCTATCTCGATTTTATCTGGCTTAAGCTTCACATTCATCTGCATAAACGTCCATTAGGTCATTGGCATTAAACAGTTATTCATTCACTGCATATGCATCATTTCGTCGTATTTAAATTGACCAAAAGTTAGTTTAAATCGACATCTGAATCGTTTTATAGTTATAAAATACTCGATATTTCACTTTATTCATTTTTATCTTCTTACCTGTTTATTGTATCGTTTTAAGTTATTTATATGTTGATGATATCGATATTTTGGCTTTATAAACAGACGGTTAAAAATAATTCGACACTGTACGAAAATTAGTGGGAAAAATATTTCAAGCTTTCGCCTTTTACTCACTGCTTTATGAATCTACGTGTCGCGTAGATCATGAAAATGTGCTCTCTCTAATTTTTTGATACGTTACGAAGTCTCATTTTTAATCGTGAGTGTTTTATAGCCGGGTATTCTTTATTATCATTTTATTTCAATTTTAATTATTTCGATAATTTTTCTTCAATCGTTGAAACCCGTAGTTTATTTTAATATGCTCATTTTATTTTTCCGGATAATTTATTGTTCGAATTTATATCATTTTTGTCAATTTTAGATGTTCAACTTTTATCTCCAAAAATCAAAATAAAAATATTGTTGGATAGATTATTTTGTAGTCTTTTGGGCTTTGTGGCCCATTTTGTCAAAAGGGTGTTTTTGGTATTTTTAAAAATTCTAAACCTAATTTTGGGTATATATATATATATATATATATATATATATATATATATATATATATATATATATATATATATATATATATATATATATATATATATATTATATTGTTGAGGAAGAGACAAAAAAAAAACATAAACAAACGAGAGAGGCGGGTCTCAAAGGGAAAAGAAGGTTGTCTCCTTCGCATACTCCCTCTGTCACCATTAACACACCATCATCTTCACTCTCAGCCGTGACCTCCACTGTAATATACCTTCACCGCAACAAGCTCTCTTCTCAGCTCCGTTCCCTCCGTTCATCCATTCCACCGCAAAACCACATACTCCCTTCTGTTCTCCGCCGTATCTCCCTCCGTTTCTGCCCTCTTCCAAAACAACAACTCCATTCTGCCTTCTCCATCAGCAAACCACCCTCCTTCGAAATCTCAAACCGCTGCCACCTTCCAAATCCTCACCACTGTCTCTTCACCCAACTCGCCGTCCCTCTCGCCCTTCATTTTCCAGAACCGCACCACCTTCCTTCTGTCATATTAACCTCAACCTTCAGCCTCTCATCACCTTCCAGAAACCCATTTCGTCACTAACAACGTTGTCATCAACCCAGAACCTCTTCTTCATCACTTCACACCTCTCCGCGTCTCTCACCCTTCAACCTCCATCTGAAACATCCTCACCGAAACACCCTCTACATAACTCTCAGCATCCCCTTCCATTCTCGTCCTAGCCACCCCTTCATAGCTCCATTTCCTTCTCGCCTGAACCTTCGATTCACCATCTCCTTCCATCATCCACTGCCATATCCCCATCGTATTCTACTCCTTCATCTAACCATCAATCGTAACCCTCACAATCTGCAACCTCCTTCCAGAACCCTCCTGTTCATTCTGCTACTCCCATAGTTCCCCCTGTTTCTTCACCGAACTCACCCAACACAAAACCATCCTCCATTCTCAACCCCACCGTAACAGCTCCAGTCCCCCTTCATAACTCCATCCGTCTCTCACCGCGACCTCCGCAACAAACTCTCTTCATCTTCTTCGTAAACAACTTCCGCCGTTCAACCTGCTTCATTGACCCGACGAATTTCCACCCATCTATTTTCTTCATCACTGTTCCACCGGTCACACATCTCTTCATGCTTCAACCGCAACAGAACTACCCCTCATCTTCAACAATCGAACGTTCTGCTTCCTTATATAACCAACCTGCTACGCCATCAGATGCAGCCGCAACAACTCGCCTCGCCGCAAGCCCAACAGCCACGAAAGTGATACGATACGCACATCCTGTTGTTTAGTAAGTTTCGACACCACTACTTTAAATCATTCCTGGATTGTGAGTTTGTTTTTATCGTTCTGTTGAATTTCAGTTAAAAAGTACGCCCATTTCTCGCTATTATTGAATTTATTTGAGTTTGAATCATTGAATCGATCCCCAACAAAGCTCGTATAACATGCTTAATTGTTAGTTCGTTTTGAATTCATGTGAAGTCAATGCCTTGATTTGGTTCAATTGGAATTTATGATTGCTTTTTGATATTATTTGGTTTGATATTTGGTTTGCATCGTGTTTGTTTGAAATCTTTGATGATGTTACACCCTTGTTTGAGGTTAATATGAACAATGAGAGTTTGGATTAAGATTATAATGTCTAAATTGTTTGTTAAGAATGTCGATAAAATTATGCACAATGATGTCAATTGGTGTCGAAATATTGAAGCTAATGCCACTTGGGTGTTGATTATGTTTTGAAATTAATTTTAGAATCTTATCAAGAGAAATAAGTTTTGAAGTTGATAACATTGCTGATGTTTTCTTGATTGAGTTTTACCTTTAACATTTTTATTGGTTTTTGTTATGGATTGTTGAAGCCTGGTTATGTTTGTAATTCATTTCTTCTTCGGTTCCAAGTATGCTCGAATTGGAATTTTGGTATTATATTTGTTTATATCCATGGCTGTCCGGATTCTAATAGCAGGTTGAAAACTTCATATCGATCATGTTTTGTTCCCTCTTCGAATTTAATTGAAAACCATGAGTTTGTTTATACTCGTTATCAATGTTGATTTCGTCTTGATGTTTAAGCCACTTGAAAGTGATTCTTGGTGATATTTCGAGTTGATTTCAATTCATAAGTTTTGTGTTTGATGTCGTGGAATCACCGTAAGGTTAGAACCTCTTTGAGATGATTTTCTTGAGCAGTTTTGTATATGCATAGTTGCTGCCCGGTTTGGTAAGTGGTTGAAATGCGCAAGATAGTTGATGATCCGTGGTTGATTGAGTTTATCTTGACACTTGTTTGTGTTTGCCTTTGAGTTTATGCAATTTTTGATCGATTTTTTGAGTGTTTCTTGAGATAACAAAGTTGCTGCCCGATTTTTGTTTGTGTGGTTTAAATGTGTTTAGAACTCGATTTTCCGTTTTTCGATTGATTAATAGCAGGAGTTCTTTGGTTTGTCCATTTGTGAATCGATAATCGTGAATAAATTCTTGATTCTTGAATTGTTCATTCATTCATATAAATTGCATTCGATTTTAATATCTTGCTTATTAACCATGTTTACCTTATTGCCATTTCATTTCGAATTTATTCCACACTATGCTACTAACATGTTTGCTATTTGTGAAGGCATTCAAGGATTATCCAAGAATATCTTTTCTATTAGTGCATATATATATATATATATATATATATATATATATATATATATATATATATATATATATATATATATATATATATAATTTGTTATTATAGTTCTATTATTATTTTGATATGATATTTAGTAATGTATTTAGTATTTTATTTCTTATATTTAGTATGTAGATATACATATTATTTTTATTCTTATAACTTTATTCATATCCATTTGTAAATAAATTCAATTACATTGTAATGATCTTTGTGTTGTAATTTTGAATTTGGAATTTAATTCAATCTTCGAATGAACTTGAATGCAAACATATCTATTCAAATCAATCTAATATAATACATACTTAAGCATTGCAACATTCTCCGCATAGTTTTTGTTTGTATCTTGAGTGATATAGGAATCTTCATTTTGGTATTCATCTGATGCATCAAGCGTTATCCGATCTTGAAGACTACTTGAAGCTCAATTCTTGTACCACATAGAAGCTATTCAATTATTCAAATTAATTCGATTTGGTTGTATATATCCTCGTTCATAAACATGTACCTCCGCTCTCGCATAGATTGTAGTAACTTAGGATTTATTTCCTTGTGTGTTCTAATTACCGTTTAATTATGCGTTTATCATATTAGACCACATAGCCTCCTCTTGGGCTCCTCATCAAGAGCAGGTAAACATACACAATGCACACTTGCGCACATTTATAGTTTGGTCTTGGATTTTTCTACAACGACGACTATCCAATCGATTGTTCCAATCGGTCGTTTACTAGTGTCAGGCTAGTCCCACTTTTAGGAACATATATAAAGCCACTTTGTATGGGCTCGCTTGTTTTCCTAATCGAATTCTTCCATCCACAACCAAACCCCTAAAACACTTTCAAATTAAATTAATTAATTGAATTTGTTTTTTTAAATCGATTTTCATAAAAAAATACTTGGATGGGATTTGTTTTAATTGTTAGATGTTAGCCTAACGAACTTCATCTTTTTCTTAATAAAGATTTTGGATGAGAGATGATTGGTCGAGCTCACTCACCAATTTCGAGTATTCGAATCGTTAGATGATAGCCTAACGTTTTGGTACTTGTCATCTACAATTAAAATTAATTTAACCCATTCAAATCCTTTTTCGCTCATATGCGATCATCAAAAACATTTCTACTAAAATCAACACAACCAATTCAAACATTTTCAAGAAGAACTACGGAGTTTTGTTTTTCCCATTGCACGAGGGAATACGTAGGCACGCGGTTTCGAAACCGTGTCAAACTCAAAATAATAATAAACAAACCCCTTTTCTTCTTTCTTATTTACAATTTAGAAATTAGCGAATACACACACAAACACTTTGAACTAAATGGATCCCATCGAGTACGATGGACGTAAGAGGTGCTAATACCTTCCTCTTGCGTAACCGACTCCCGAATCCATCCTTTTTGGTCTTGTAGACCGCCTTATTCGATTTTTGTGGGTTTTATCTATATTTTCCCGTTCTTTCTAGAACAAATAAAATTAGGTGGCGATTTCATTGTTTTGAAAATTTAAATGATTTTTGAAAAACGAGTTGCTTCACCGATGAAAGACCTTCTCTCAAGCTGATTGATTGTGCTAGGATGCAGTTGAAAATTGGGCACATTCACCGGATGGTTTACAATTGTCAACCTGCCACCCGGTGCATTTGCCCCACCATAATCCCCAAGAAGTCTCTTTGGTGGATCTTCAACCTTGATCTCTTCCTCTTCTAACTCTGACTTGGTATGAACTGAATGTTCTTCGTCAGAAGCCAGTATGGATAGTTGAGCTTGTCTTCGCCTTTCGTGAAAAGTTCTTTCAATTTCTGCGCAAAAAAAAAATTCAGCTGAGGGCTTTCCTCGCATACAAAGATTAGACAATTATTAGTGATAATAATAAAATAAATAGAAAAATAAAATTTTAATTGCAGAGCAACAAAATTTAAATTGAACTATATTCAACTCTGTATTTTGGCAATCCCCGGCAACGACGCCAAAAACTTGATCGGAAAAATAGCAAGTGTACTATTTTCACCGATGTAGTAATAATGAGTTTTACCCCAAGTGTCGATCTCGAGGACTGCGTAGGAAATACGGAGTTGAATAATTAATTCAATCGAACAAAAACAATAGAGTTGGTGTTGGTTTGTGATTTACTTCTATGATGGAACAATTAATAGAAAGTAACACTTGACTTTTCTAATAGTGAATAATATGCTAGGGAAAGTGTATGACTTGCCTATTCCTGACACGAACTCTTTGATCTTCTCAACAAGTTCATTAACTCAATTACCAATTCATAAGATTATTTTTCCTCAAGTCCTCAGAGAAAAGCCTTTACCAATTCTACCTACTTCTAATGTCCATTAAAATTAGTGAAGAATGTAAGCATTTTATTATCAAGAATACTCCTGGTTATCACAGGATTTCCCTAGTCCTAGGTGAAACCTGCTAAAACATGTTCGTTTTGAAAACCCTAACACGAATGTCCAGTTCTAATGTGTTAGGCACAGTTAACCCTATTGGTCCGATAGAGCAAAACAATATAGTAAACAAAACTCACAAATTGACATTAATAAACCTTAACATTGATAAAACAAAGGAATCAGTATTCTGGTGACAAATCAGGGACACCCCTAGCATTGGGGGGTTTAGCCTCTCATAATATTCAAGAAAAACAAATTCAAAAATTTAGACATTACAAGAATATTGGTTCCCTTGTTCTTCAATGGCGTCCACCCTTGAATCTCTCAGTCTCCAAAACCCTTGATGAAGTTATCTTCTCTCCTTGTGCAATTCCTTTCTCCACGATCAAAAGTCCCTCTCCTCTTTTACAAACTATGTTAAATAGTGTCATCTTCAATTCCAGTCCTAGAAAAAGGTCAAAAGTGCCCTTAATGATCAAAATAGATGAAAAATCTCAAAAGTGAAGTTTGCTGCTCGTGCCTGCCAACACGGGCCGTGCCGATAAACTCGGGCACCCGTGTTGGCTTCCTGACTTTAAAAAAAATCACGTTTTGGTATCAGGGCCATCAACCCGGCCGTGTTGATTAACACGGGTTCCCGTGTTGGTGCTCTAACTTCACTTTTTTTGATGGTTTCCTGCAGCTTTTCAACACGGGCCGTGTTGATTCACACGGGGGCCGGTATTGACTCCTCTGTAGCGTCAAATCTTCTGATTTTTGCACTTCTTTTGCCCCGATTTGTCCTGTTTTATTCTTCTGGCCCTGAAAACACTCAAACACATAACCAAAGCGTAAAATGCGGTAAAATGAAATATAACACTAAACAAATAAAAGAAGCAATAACAGAGTTCAATGCTAAATATCTGTGTAAAAACCATCAATCAGAAAGAAAGATGAAAATGAAGAAAAGATTGAAACAGTTGAAGAAGAAGTAGAGGAAATCCAAATTCCATCACTAAAATCGACTTCAACGAAAAATAAAGAGATCGTATAAGGAAGTGAACATATGAAGCTATGGATAAATGTGATAACTGGAAATCGAAAGCCAAAAATTTGTATGACTATCGACTTCATCACGCCAAAGTTAGTGAACGGGGAAATTGAAGTAGAGATCGAAGAGAAGGACATTACTTCATAGGTAAAATTTTGGGAGTCTGCTTTGATTGTGTATGTTCTAGGAAAAGAAATTAGTATGAATATTTTGAAACAATTTATGGTGAAGAATTTTGAAATTTGTGAAGTTAACATATCTATATTACAATGAAGAGGGTTATTTCATTACGAGGTTCAACTTGTTTCATAACAAGGAAGCAATTCTAATGAAAGGCTTACACAAATCAAAATATGACTATGCTTTTGTGGGACTTGAAATCAAATTTCAGCTTGAAAAGGGATATGCTTAGAAAAATCCCTCTTTGGGTGAAACTTCCCTAATTGCCTCTATACTTATGGGGTGATAGAAGCTTGATTAAAATTGGGAGTGTGATAGGAAGGCCTCTAGTGATAGATGAATGCACTGCACAAAAGTTAAGGGTATCTTATGCTAGAATCCTTATGGAAGTGGATATAATCGAAGACTCGCCAAAGGAAATCACAATTTGAGATACTGAAGGGAACAATATGAAACAAATGGTGGAGTTTGAATGGAAGTTAAAATATTCTGAGAAACGCAAAAAATTTGGTCACAAATGTGAGAAAAATGCACCCCAAATGAGCACCAAGGTTTGGCAACCAAAGCCACCTTAACCTGAAATACAAAAGGAGAATGATGAACCAAAGTCAAGCAAAAACATAGAGGATATTACTATAGTTGATGAAAATAAGGAGGATGAATGGACAAAGGTTAACAAGAATGGTAGAGAAAGGGGAAAATGTGTACTGATAAAGCAACCATCACCATATATTACATGGCAAAATGGTTTTTGACCACACTAGAGATTTTGAAGGACCCTCTAGTGATTTAAGATATGGAACATGATTGTTGAATGGAATGTGGGGGAGGGGACTTAATAAAACAGGAAAGACTAGAGAAGTTAGTTCTTAGCTCTTGAGTCTTAATCCTGAAATTGTCGTGCTCTTTGAAGCTAGAGTTAAGAAGGAGAAAGCTGAAAAAGTTAGAGAAAACTTGAATATCAAAGGTTCATAAATTGAAAACTATAACAACCATGGAAACGTAAGAATATGGATTTTTTGGAATCAATATAAAGTAGATATTAGGTACATTAACATTTTTTCTCAAATGATACACTACAACACCCATGATTTAAGTGGTAAGTTTCTCTACTGGTTTACTTCTATATATGGCCATAATCAATTGGATCAAAGAAGAACTCTATGGAAGGATATTAGTGATTAGTATCAAAATAAAAATGGGCCTTGGTGCCTAATTGGCGACTTCAATAATATTCTTAAAGATAAGAATATAATTGTAGGTAGAAGGGTGCATGTAAATGAATATAAATATATGGTTGATATGATGGAATAAACAGGTTTATTTGAGATAAATAGCTCAAGTGATTATTATACTTGGACTAATAAACAGGTCAAGGATTCCATTTATACTGACAATTCTCAGATCAAGATGGACCTCCAACATCTCCAATGGTCACCATTTTCCTCATATGCTTCAAAGATTCTCCATGTCAAGTTTCAAGCCTTACAAGTCAAGTTTCCTCAGACAATTGCTCAGATGGTTGAAAATCAGTTGTATTGGACAAAAAGTCAACTGTGGTCAACATACAGTCAAACTTCATAATTTTTGGTCAACATCCATATTTTGAAGTAACATTCATCATTTGATCAAGGGTTGATCATGATTCATCAAGAAAACTCAAGATTTGCTCAAAAGTCAAACTTTCCAAATTAGGGTTTTCCAATGAAAAGTCAACTGAACTTTGACTGAGCATAACTTCTTCATACTTTCTCAGAAATTTTTCCACCACCTCTCATTTTGAAGGAAATTCAATTCTCTACAACTTCATGTCTCACAAGAATGTTCAAAAAAATGCTTCATTTCGAAGATGTGGATCAAAACATTACAGGTCCTTTTCAAAGTCAACAAAAAGTCAACTTTTTGTATTGAAGATTTATTGAGCATGGAAACTCCAATTGAGATGAAACCAAAGGGGTTGTTTAGAGGACACCTATAAATTTCTAAAAATTCCAAGAACACTAAAAAATGTGGAAAATTGAACAAAATACACCTTGTACAAGTTGGGTATTTTTGGACAATTGCATAAAGAGAGATATTTGTCAAAATCCAATTTTTTTTTCCAAATGGGCCTATAATTTTATGATCCAAACTTGTTCATAATATTATTTGTGACCTATTGATGCCTTGCCACGACCACCTTTTATTTTTTTGATTTATTTTTGAATTTAAAAACATTTAATTCAAATTTAAATTATATAAAATATGAAAACAAGGTATATTTTCAAATGGATTGGATTTTTATCAAACTTGAGGTCCAAGATAGCCCACAAGACTTGCCAAATTCGTGCTAGCTCTCATATGGAAGAGAAAGTCAAATTTTCAAAAGATTTGATTTTATTTGAAAGGAAATTATTTTGCATTGAATGGCATATCTTTTTTCCTTCCTTTTGCTATAATATTATACTCTATAAATACCCAACACATTGCACAAGACCATGGACGGAAACCCTAGCCCATACAAGCAACCCTTATTTTCAAATTTTTTCTCAAAGTTATGAAAATCGTGTTTCATTCTCCAGCCGTTTTCAATCCAATTTGAGCATTCCATTGTGTTCCTGAGGTAATTTGGAGTAAGTATACATCATTGTCCATGGTTGAAACAGCCTGAATCGAGCCATACATGATCATACATATTCATGTTTTTCATGAATTTGCATTTTTATTATCTCTGTGTTTTAATCGAAACTAACCATTCCAATGCGTTCATGAGATGCAATAGATAAGATCTGGATCATCGTTTCATACCTTGAACGTCTGAAACACGATTTGCCATGTTTAGGGTTTGAAAACTGTTGAGCTTCAAACTGGATGCTACATGCGTTTTCAATCGAAACTAACACCACCATTGAATTCACAACCATCGATTTAGGGGGGTAGGGTATCCCTTGGCCTTTTATTTTTGCTATTTCGCAGGTTTGGCATTTTGGATCATCGGAGAAGACGACCGGAGCTAGGGCTCCGGCGTCGTTGACTGGGAGACTCCGACGAGAGCATGCGTGGCAAAAGCGAGCGATCTGATTCGTCCATCCATTCAACCTGGACCCCACGCGTCTGACTGTGCGTTGAAACTCAGAAATCAGGACATGTTAGCGCTTATAATGCCATGTTTCTATTTTCCAAACACCAAACACACTTTGGCTCAGTGGTAAAGGCAAGCAGACTTGAGTTTTCATCCAAAGGTCTCCAGTTCGAATCCTGGCAAGACCTTTCTTTTTTGCTTCTTTGAAAACTAACATATTTTTTCTATTTTCTATTTTCTTTAATATTTTTCATGCATTTTAATTTATCTTCAATATTTTTTTATCATGCATCTAAAAAACTCCAAAAATATTTCTTTTTTGCATTATTATCAGAAAAATACTTATTTAATTTTTAAAATTAAAATTATTATTTTTTGCATGCATATTTAATTTAATTACTAATTAATCATTTAAATGACTTTTAATTGTTTTTAAATATCGAAATCGATTCCGAAAATTACCAAAAATTTATCTTATCATGTTAATGTCATCACTAATCAAAAACCTTTTTATCTCATTCAAAAATCATGTTTTTACTAACATTTTTCCTCTTTTGCATTTTTCTCGTATTTCTGATTATGTATCTGTTCACAGGTTGTAAAGTTTCGGACGATTTTTCTTGCTTTTCTTTTCCAATTATGTAATTGCCTATGAGATGTAATAGTTTAATTAAGACTTTTATTTTCCGCACTCTTATTATGTAACTGCCCCAAAGCCATGTAATAGCGTAGGACTTTATCTTTCCGCATTTTACATTTCTGCAATTTACTTTCTGCACCCTATAAACTGTTAGTAATTAGGCGTGTATGGCAAGATAAAATTGGACATAGATCACTCATAACTCCAAGATAAAATACCTGAAATCAATACACTCTTTTCACACATGCACCCCTTAGGTTAATTCTCTCTCGCTGCCTTTACGAATACAAATGGTCAAGTCCCTCGAACGTAGAGGTATTCTAGCACTGTTGCCTTCAAAACAAATCATCATAGTCCATTCAATACAAAGATCATAGACCCACGATGTCGCCTACGAATACATGATCTTGACCCTCGATTGTCGCCTACGAAAAATGATGATAGTCCCTTCAAATGTGCTAGGATACTTCCTACAAGTTGTCTTCTATGACCATCCAATGTCCCTTTGAATGTCCCGCTTACATCCAACGAATAGGGTTACGTACCAAAACAAAGATCATAGACCCACGATGTCGCCTACGAATACATGATCCTGACCCTCGATTGTCGCCTACGAAAAATGATGATAGTCCCTTCAAATGTGCTAGGATACTTCCTACAAGTTGTCTTCTATGACCATCCAATGTCCCTTTGAATGTCCCGCTTACATCCAACGAATAGGGTTACCTACCAACTAATGGTACGGATAACACTATTCTAAAGGAAAGTAAAAACAACACGAAAACGACCATTTTGAGTAGGTAATAAGACTTTTAGTTGCTTGCTCAAACAAAATACTTTTCACACCACACACTTTTGTCAAAGTTCAAACTCTTTTCAAAAAAACGAAACATTTCCGAACACTTTGTATACATTCCTACATGAATCATTACAAAGTCAAAGTGAAATGCCTTTTCAAAACATTTTTGTCAAACACACAGAAAGCAATTTTTAAAGTGAGCTAAAAGCAACTAAGAGCCCGTAGATAACTACGGATGGAAAGGGGTGCTAATACCTTCCCTTTTCATAACCTTCTCCCTTACTCAGAATCTAACGAAGGTATTTTCCTGTTCTTTTCACCTTCCCTTAATTGGATAAAAGAAAAGTCGGTGACGACTCTTGCTATCCGCACATTTGTGATACAAAAATCTCAAAGTCAGTTCACCGTATTACAGTGATGTCCTGATGTCTGATGTCTCGACATCTTATATGACATGCTGCTCCAAATGTTGAAACTTTTCAACACAGCATGTTAAGGCATCCCAATAGGACTTTTGTTGCATATATCCTATTGTATGATATGCTGTTGCTGCTTATTATTTGTTTTATTTAAAATTGAGCCAATCAATAAGTTCAAGGAACTTACAATCTCCTCCTTTAGCAAATTTTAGCTAAAACAAATAAGTACAATTACAAGAAGATACATTAAACATCAGCAACAGTTACAAATAAAAATTTACAATTAAAATGTGGTCTTGTGCTCACAACTTCAGATCTTGAGTTGTTTTGGATGTCTGAACATCCATTTGGACATCTTCCTTTATTCATTGAACCAATACCTGACGTGCGTGGTATAAGAAGGAAGAGACTCAGTGCTAGATTTGGAGTTGAAATACCTCCTGAGTATCATAAGGATATAGCCTCGTGTAACTCAGAACGCAGGTCACAACTTGTTTACTCCAACTTCGAGTAGGAATAAAACTCAAAATACAAGTAACAAAATATTTTCAACCAAGGGTTTGATATCTGGTTTGGTATATTTTCTGAATATGTTCTTCATTTGTAGTAGCACTAGAGAGACCAACAATAACAGTAGAAGCAATACAATAATCCTTTCTCCCCCTTTTTAGCCAAAATTTGACAATGGGAGCCTACACAAAACTAGATTCAATTGCATGATATCCACATTCTACTGAGCTTCATTTGTTTTGTTTTTCACTTGTGTTATTGCAGTAATAGAGGTTAAGGGGTCCTCTATAAATAGCACAACTAAGGCTTATAAAATTTTAGTCTTTGTTTCTTGGTCAAGCCTTGGAAGAAGGACTGCACTTGAGACAAAACTGTACCATTCAACTAACCCTAACTGTCTTTATTTGTTTATGTCAGATTCCTGTGTGTTAGTTCCAACAAAATTCATGGGTTACTTCACTTTTGTATACCATGCAGGTGCATGTGCTAGCCACCTCTTCTTTCACCAATCTGGATTGCTTCTGTTGTGATATTATACTTGAGGTTTGAACGAATTCCTTTGAATGGATTCTTCTTGTCCATATCTTCACATGGAACTAGGACGCACTTATTGTCTGATTTTATTTTACTTTAATCTCTTGTTAGAGCATAATCCTGTTAATAATAATCAGACTTTCTTCAACGTCTAGAATCTTGATGTTCCAATATTCAGTGGGACATCCACACAGAGTCCATGTGACTTGGCTCTAATAAAACAATAATACTGATTCTTCAAGATTCTCAACACATAGCAGTATAAACTACCATTTACATCAGCTAATGAACAACCTCCCCTTTGACATTAGTCGGTCATCAACATAATAGTTTCGCCTTCTTTAATAAACATATTCAATTGCACTAGATATGACAACTTTCACAAATGACAGTTATTAGTTGCTTCTTAGATAGGTTGTTGCTCCCTAATGATATTTTTTCTCCCCCTTAATATCTGAAATCCTCCTTTTAGCTTCTAAGATAAATATAATTATGAGATTGTTACTATTACTCCCCCTGAGGTATACAAAATAAGGACATCTTTGATGTTGGTCCTTATAAGACTTGAAGCATTCTTTATTTGGAATTTGCCACAGTTTCTAAATTAGGAATCCTTAGTTTACTTGTTTCACAAGTTTCAGATTGCCACACTTTGTAACTTGTAATATAAGAAACTTCATAGTTAACCATTTCTATAACCAATTATGAGTCTTCAATAGATAAGTCTGAACCTTATCACCCTTATTCAATCTCTGGTGTCTTTAATAGTTGTGATGTTACATCTTCATGTAGAACATTATCTTTTATACATCACATACTTCTTATTTCTTGATTCAGATTACCACACAGTTATCATAAATATCCAGCTCCCATCAAGATATATGACAACATATGTATGTATTTCCTTAGTTGAATCAGCTCTTCAAATAATCACCAGATAACATTGCCACACATTATAGTCTTGTGAAGATCACATTGAAATTTGATATTGACGATCAGTTCATATTATGCCATGAATCTATCATACACACACTCAGCTCCCGGTAGAGTATATGAATTTTGACTTCAGGATGCACATCTAATAAGTACTTAGTCTCCCGTCAAAGTAATTACTAGTTAGTTAGTTAGAATTAACTACTCACACTATATTATTCTGACTGATTACATCTTCACACACACTTCTACTTTCAGGCAATAACATATATATTCAAAATTGAAGACATGATGTTTTGACATTTGATATAACATCAACCATTATGGTTCTGGGGGTAACATCCATAATTCTTTATTCATAATACTTGAGGGGGGACAAAGAAGCACTGCAACTGTCGGCTTTACATCAATAGAGGAGATTCCCTCAACTAGGTTTCTGGAACATACTTGATTATGGCATGACATAGAAATATTCAGCTTCATCACTGCAATATGACTTCCTTGATTCTTAATGACAATACCCTTCCAGGATAATGTTTAGGGCAGTTAACATTCATGATCATATTTCACTATGGTTGAGACACATTATTCAGCTCTACAATCTGTTCTATGGTCATGAATAAATCTCCACATATATGGTTCCTCTGAATAGAAGGATGTACCAGATATAAGCTCATCTTGATTTCACATAAACGGATTGAGGGGTATACCTCTATGAGTCTTTTACTTGCACTGAGCTTGACTTCTATACTGCCATAATCTTAGGTTAGAAATAAATTGGCATTTATAGTATAAGAGCTTGTTAATCGTATCATGATCAACTAATAAGCAGATGTCTCCTCTTCCAGATCAGGAGAAGGTTCCAAACATATGCACTGACACTACATTTGTTTAGCACTCAGAACATCTGTTTTTCAATTGGTATCTGCATACTAGTGTCATACCCCAATTTTTGACCTAAGATACCACCTTATATCATTCACATATGCATCATTGCATCACTAACAGTTTCAGAACAGGATAGATCATGGGTGTGCTCCTAGAGTCAAATTAGGGTTTTATCAAAAAGTCATCTATTCAAGATATGATCAATTAGGGTTTGAGTCTCCACTCACCTCAATTGATCTATCTTAATCAATCATCAACGTTTGATCTTTAAATTCCCAACTTTTTCTCATGATCTACCTTGAATCGACCAATTAGGCTTTTGATCGAAGATATTGAATCATTGACTTTTTGCTCAATGAATGACCTATTTGCTTGAAGTTTGATCTTAAAATCCTCAATACAACATCTTGACCTAATTTCTTGATTCAAAATATTCCAAAATCCATTTTTCTTCATCAGACAAATTCTGAATCATCTGATGAAAATTCAACTGTTCAAAAAAGTCAAAACTTTGACTTTTGGTCAACTTTTTCAAATTTAAATTTTTTAAATCATAAAATCATTTCAAATTATCCATCATGATCATAAAAAATCAAGAAATGTGAAAAAGTCAACAAAAAGTCAAAGTTGAAATTTTTCCTAACACTTAGAAAAATTTTCAAGTGTTTAAAAAACATGGTTTTTCCTTACTTTCATGGCCATTTTTCACCTAGATCCATTTTATTCAAGAAAAACTCAAAACATAAAAGTTGTAGATCTTGTTACAAGCTTTCCAAAATGTCCAAGAACTTGAAAAAACACTTTGTGTAGCTAGGGTTTTGAAATTGAAACTTAGAGCTCCATAACCATAAATTACAAGTCATTTTTCAAGAACTATAGGTCATTTTTTCACAAATTCCTCCTTCTAGAAGCCTTGTCACCAATTTAGATAGGTTAGAGCTGATAAATATTAGATGAGAGGTAATTATGAGGGAGATAAGATCAAGTGAGATTTTAACCATGGTTAAAGGAATATTCCATGTGCATTTATGGAAAAAATGTCTTTCTTGCGATTTAAGGCAAGTTGTTCAAATTCAAGCCAATCTCTTATACTTACCATTCAGATTTCTTGGCCTATAAATAGAGGTCACTTCTTCATTCAAAATTACCCCAAAGCATCATAATCCAAGCTTTCCTTCTTTCTTTCTTGTTTTTCAAGTTTCAAGTTTCTAAGTGGGAGAATTTGCAAATTTCAAGCCTTGCAATTTCTGAGCAATCTTAGGCTTCAAATGTTTTCTAAACATCATTAGAAAGTTGTTAGAATCTTAAAGCTAGCCCAAGAACTAGCCTGTTGCACCCCAAAATTTCCCCTCTTATCTCAACTTTACCTGGCTTAGGTTTCGTGGTTATCATAACACTCACATGCATACATATCATCGGTTATATGGCTAAGACATCAAGGTGTCCTCTAGTAAGTCTGTTTCAAGCAATAACAAATAATCACTTAGTACCAGGATAACCTGAAATACTCATTTCCTTTGCCTATCCATGTACATCCCAAGAGTTGTTTTTTTTAAGGGCTCCTTGAAGATTACACAAAAGGTTGATTTTTGTCCAAAATTTGAAGTTGATTTGAAACAAATGTGTGGTTAAACGTGTGTCTCGCAAAAGAGGGAATCGTGTTTGGAAGTTTCATGGCCTCTTAATCTATGAATTTAGGGTGTTTCAAGTTTATTCAGATATGCATCATACTAAGCTAATACTGCTATCCCAATTTTAATTTATTCAAATTGCATAAGCCAAATTTACAAGTAAGCTTGTATTCGCTCAAGATTCGGAGTTTTAAATTTATTTGGAAGTTTCGATTTTTGTTTAAGTTAAGGGATAAACATTTGCAAAGGTGAAGAATTCATTTACTTTAAGGTTTCTTAAAAGTCCATCATTTATAGCATTCATTTTAAGATTCTTGTTTTAAATTGAAGTTATTTGAGAGTTTTTACTAAGACAAAATTCATTCTCGCTTTAAGTTTCATTCAAAAGATTTATCTTACATCAAGAAATCATTCAAAGTGTCGTTCATGTTTCGTTCAAGGTTACGACACAAGCTTTATAATCTAAATCTTAAAGGTTCCAAGAGCATGAATTAACAATTGGAAAATAAACTCATATATAAATAACTTTGTACATTTACAAAAGAATTCAAGGCTTTCAAATGCAACAACCATGCCATTTCCATTTGTTTGAAGTTGTTTTTATACACAAGTTACAAAGAAATGTTCCAATAGCTTGAATTACTTTTCAAAATTATACTACAAACAATTCCCATGACAACTACAACATCAAGCTTAAATTACAAGTTTGGAATGATATGCTACAAAGTTTCTAATGGATGCTATCTTTTGTTCTAAGTTAACGAATTCTTCCTCTTCGATTTCCTCTTAGCATTTGCCTCGACTTCATTTTGAACTTTCCCTCCAACATGCCATTGAGCTTTATCTTAAGCCACGAGTATTTCCTCCTCATTCTCCACGCCATTGGATCATCAAGTTCATGCCATGAAACAAATGAAACATAATTAGATATCAAATGATAAACAAAATGGTAAGAACACGTATTTTCAAGCAAACGATTTCAAGATCATCATTAGGGAACTCTAGCAGGAATCAGGGAATCAAGGTTGAGTTTAGATCACGTTCAAACGACAACAAGCCTCATAAACAAATCATTGGCTACGAGCTCGCTACTACAAATCATCAAGAAAATTAATTCCTGGTCCACAGTAGGAGGTGCAAAAGGAAAAAAGGCAAAAGCAGCAAGTAACTCAGCATAACATCATAGTACAGGAAAATCAACCCAAGGCAACAAAGGCAAGTACAGTTTTGGCCAGAGTATTACCACAAACAGCAGGTTACAGCCTATCAAGACAGAAAAATCAGCCCAACACATCAGCAAAATCAGAACCAACAGCATAACATAAATTCACAACAGCCCAAAACAGGTACAGAATCAGAAAATAAAGTTTCAGCCTAATAAGTCACAATGTTGCTAAGTCCAGTAAAGGAATTCAAAGCTGGCATAACAGATTCTGACCAACATATCAAAAAACAGAATACCTAAGCCCATTTTCGAATTTTCCCAAGCAGGCCATGTTCCAAAACTTTACCTCAGACCAAAAACCCTAGTTCTGACACTATAAAAGCATTGAAGGCACAAGAACCGAAAAAGAAAAACTATTCACAGAAACCCTAAAATGGCCACAATCCCTAAACCCTAACCCTACATCATCATTTTCCTACAACAGAGTCCCTTCAGAAATCAAAAAGAGAAAGAGATTCATAAGGTAATACCCGATTTTTGAAGAAAGAGGAGGAGGTTGCGAACACCATGACCGCCGTCCTCCTCTTTCTCTTCTGCTTCTTTATTTTCTACACATCACTGCCGCCGTCGGACACCCAAATAGGGCTTAGGGATCCTTTTTCCCCCTTTCAGTTTTGATTACCTGTGAGAATAAAAATAATAATATGAAATCGAGGCAACAGAAGCAAGAGATCGAGAAAAGAGCGAGAAAACCCTGTTCGGAGAGGGGCCGCCGCCGTTACCGCCACGAGGGAGATTACCGGCGCGGCCATCTTTATCCCTTCCGGTGAGATTCGCAAGCAACAGATGAGAGAACACGATGAGAATCGAGAGAGAGAGATGGGTTTACTGTGAGAATCGCGAGCGAGAGATGAGGAACTGATGAGAATAGAGAGAGAGAGAGAGAGAGAGAGAGAGAGAGAGAGAGAGATGAGTTTTCTGTGAGGACCGTGAGCGAGAGAGATGAGGAACTTGTGAGGATCGCGTGGGTGAGAGACAAATGAGAGACAAATTTCTTTTCTTTAGTTAGTTTTTGTTTTAGATTAATAATTATTATTAGGATTTAGTTTAGTATTATTAAATATAATTAAGTTTAATATTTTCTTTTAGTTAATAAGATAATATATAGTTTAATGAGTTAATTATATTAAGTTGTGTTGTTTAGTCCAGGCGGTGACACATGTCACCGTTTGTATGGTCTATGTGTGATCTGCTGCAGGTACATCCATGATAAGCAACTCTGCACCTTTCCTCATAACCATCAGATCTGCTCTAGTTCAAATCTGACGTTCCAGAATGATGGTCCATCTTACATTGCCATGGAGCTGTCCATACAAGATCCAGCAAGTGTTATTGGGCTTGAACTCAGCTTCCTCTTCACACCCCCCAGATTTGACTACAACTACAGGCCCATTTCTAAATTCTTTCTTTAAATTATTTATTATGCGAGTTTTTTTTTTAAATTTAATTTGATGTATTAAATAATAATTAGTATATGATAATTTTTATTTGCTAAATTATCAATTAAATTATTAGTTGATTTTTTATCAAATAAAAAAAATCCATCCTAATAATTATTTAAATTTCGGTTGTATTGTGAGTTAATTTTTATCCGTTTTTCTTTTATCCGCTTGTATGTTTTATTACACAATCGTACACTCCACTCACAAATTAATATAAAAGAAACGACGTCTCCGATCTCTCATTTTGGTTCCCACACCAAATTCTCAAAGGGTCTCATAGTTGGGGATGGACGTTGTAACGCCCGTTTTTAATTAATATTAAATTATATTAATATTTTCGAGTTACCGATCGATGTTTATTTTGCGATGAGAATAATTGTTTTAATTAATATATCTATTAATATATTAGGCGACGTTCCGTTTGGTCCGGTAAAATATTATTCGGATCCGATATTTAATTCCCCAGAATTATTTTAATTGATTGAATTGATGATATAATTGGATAGGGGTGTGGGGAGCATTTTGTTGGAATTGGGTTTTCACCCTTGGCTTGCTAGTAAGGAAAATACCCTTATAAACCTTTCTCCTCATTTTCCTTCCATTCAAAAACACCAAAACCAAACACAGAAATTTGGATAGCTAGTAAGAAAGCAAGTTATAAAAACCATTTTCCTTTCCTTTTCCTTCCATTGTGAACACAAAACCAAAATAGAAACTTGAGAGGAAAATAAGGAGTTTGGGAGAAGAAGAACAAGAGGAGAAGAAGAGGAAGATCATGAGCAAGCATGGATTTGGGGTTTTGTTGGAGCATCTTGAATCATCAAAGCTTCCATGGTAAGGGGTTTGATTCTCCATCTCATATTCTTAGGTTTTGATAATTATATTTTGGATTTGGGGAAAAATTGATAGGTTGATTTATGAGTTGTATGGGGGATTGTTGAATGATTTAGAAAGTTTGAATTAGGAGGATGGATTGTGGGTGTATTAGATGCTAGCTTGTAGAAATTAGGGGTGTTGAAATGGAAAAGAAAAACTAACAGAAAACCTAAAACTGAAAATACTGAAAACACACTGTTTGTAAACTAGCCATGGAAGAAGCACGAGTGAGAGAAGAAAAACAAGGGAGGCGCCCACCTCATAAGAGGGGCGACCATCCCACCTATAAGGGAGACCGTCTCCTGCTCTTTGGGGGCTTAGGGCGTCCGTCCCTGCTTGCTGGGATGAGGAGAATTCGTTTCTCCATTTTTCTGTTTTTCTGTAAACTGTTTTTTGTGTTTTCTGCATAATTCCATTTACCTGCATAATTTCATAATATGCTTTTGTTTCTTTTACTTTGTCCAATTCCACATACTACTAGTTAGTATTAATAAAATATAATTAGGACACAAGTTAGCCGATTAAATTTAGAACCCGATTATGTTCCGATTTTCTGATTTCGGTAAATTCGACGACGGGGCAAGTTGCTCTGAATTCAACGAAAATTGACGTGCTAGCTAAGTTCGACGTATAGAACGTAGTGGTGAGGTTAGTTTTTAGAAATTACAAGTTTTTACGAGACGACCCGAAATAAGCCAATTTACGGTAAAATTGAATCAGATTGTGTTTTAGAGATTTAAGGCACGTATGGACAATCCGTTTTCGACGTTGACGATTATGATTAATATCGGTTATTAGGAATGGCTTTCGCGACGATTATTGATGTTTTGACTATTTTCCCGTTTTTAGAATTTGGTGAATTAATTGATAATGATACGGTGTAGATAAACATTATGTTTGCGACGGTGTATTTATTAATGAATACTTGTTGATACGCAATGCAATGATATATGTCTTTGTACATGACGATGTGATGATTATATTGATGTTATTAATAAATGCTTCCGATTTGTGAATGCATGATTTTGATGGTGATGAATTATTAGTGATGTTTTGCATAATGCAAATACGATGCGATGATATATTTATCTTGATGTGGATAAATTGTGGCGATGTGGGCTTTATTCCAATTTTGATGAGCGACGATGATGTTTTGTGTTGTGTTGTTTTATTGTCGAGTCACATACATTGCATTGGCGACGATGGGCTTTTATGCCAAGCGACGAGGCTTTTATGCCAAGTGTTCCTAATCATGGACAAAGCGACGGGTACCACATGCATAACATAGTCGTGTCTCATGGAGTCGGTTATGTTTATGTTTGAGTTGTTTGGCGTTGAGTTTAATTGATGGATGATGTTGAATTGCGATGATATATTATGCTTGGTTTGATGATGATCTTTATAATTTTATGATAACTACGCGATGAATATATATGATGAGTATTGCGATGGTTTAACTTTAATGAAATGCTTAATGCAATTATGATGATGTTTGTGATGACGGGTTTTTATGCCAAAAGCGACGATGGGCTTTAGCCAATTTGTGATGATTTCAATTATGTAGTTTATGTTATTAGTGTTGTTTGATGTTGTTGTTTGATTTGTTGTTTATGATTTCCGTATGGACTTAGTGATGTGTGAACTTGTGATGATTCTTGTGGTGATGGAAGTTTATGTGTCGTTGTGAAGAGGTTATGGCAATAAAGTGTAGTTTATACACATTAGAATGACGATAAGAGTAAGTGAGTTTTGAATATACGTTGAGTGCACTTATTAATCTATTCCCTTTATAATTCCGAAACTATATATATATATATAAATTTTATCATGCCTTTAATTATATGTTTTGGATTATCTCACCCTTTACTTGTTTCGCCGTTACCTTTATATTGGTAACGTGCAGGTTATGAAGACGGAGTATATAGCTGCTATTAGTCGAGTCGGTGTCGCTCTGATACGTAGCACTCGGGGGGAATTATTATGTTGTCTTGTTGTTGTCCTTTTGTTGTTTTCCTTTGTAAGTAAGAATCATAATTTATGAAAACATGATTTTGATGGGGAAGTTTAATAAAGGAGATGTTTCATTTTTATGAATCAATTCATGATTTGCGACGAGGCTATGTATCTGAGATTTATACTTTAAATTGAATTATTTAAAGTGATTTGGTTTAGAAGGTGTGACGCCTCAGTATTTAATTTATGAAATTTTAAATTACTCTGATTTGTGCATATTAAACTTTGGGTAATATTGGGGTGTTACAGGCATGGCCATCCTCACGAGGTTAATCAAAGCCCTCGTTGCTTTGATTCATCATAACCCGAATAAACATTGGTCCACATGCCAATTATCCATGCACCAGGGTCTCATGGTTGGGGATAGGAGCACCTATCCTCACGAGGTTAATCAAGTCCACATACTTGATTAATCATAACCCGAAACATTACTTCTCTTCGTCCAATATCGAAACTCTTAAAACACTTTCCAATTAAAATAATTAATTGAATTTGTTTTCTTTAAACCCATTTTCTATAAACAGAACATTTGGATGGGATTTGTTTAAATTGTTAGATGATAGCCTAACGATTTAAACAAATCGAAGTTTCTAGATTATTAGATGGTAGCCTAATAAACTAAAAACTTCTATCCATGTTCTAAAACAAAAAATATAGTGTTATGGCATTTGATTAAATTGTTGGATGATAGCCCGACGATTTAATTAAATTTAAAGTATTTGGGCCATTAGATGATAGCCTAATGACTTAAATACTTTTATTCCATACACTTAATAAATGTGAACTTTGCTTCACCTCACCCTTTTTATAATAAAGATTTTAGATGAGAGATGATTGGTCGAGCTCACTCACCAATTTCGAGTATTCGGATCGTTAGATGATAGCCTAACATTTTGGTACTTGTCATTCACAAATTAAAATCATTCCAACCCATTCAAATTCTTTTTTCGCTTATATGCGATCATCAAAAGCATTTCTATTAAAATCAAAACAACCAATTCAAACATTTTCAACAAGAACTACGGAGTTTTAACTTTCCCATTGCACGAGGGAATACATAGGCACGCAGTTTCGAAGCCGTGTCAAACTCAAAACAATAATAAACAAACCCCTTTTCTTCTTTCTTATTTATAATTTAGAAATTAGCGAATACACACACAAAAACATGCGCGAGCTAAATGGGTCTCATCGAGTACGATGGACGTAAAGGGTGCTAATACCTTCCCCTTGCGTAACCGACTCCCGAATCCATATCTTTTGGTCATGTTGACCGCCTTATTCGACGTTGTGGGTTTTACCTATATTTTCCTGTTCTTTTTAGAACAAATAAAATTAGGTGCGATTTCATTGTTTTGAAATTTTAAATGATTTTTGAAAAACGAGTTGCTTCAGTTGGCGACTTCACTGGGGAAAAATTTTAAAATCTTTTTGACTAAGCGAGTCAACCCTAGTTTAGTTCTTCGCATGTTTGTATGTTTGTTTATCGCTTTCTTCTTTATGCTTATTTATTGTTTATTGCTTATTATTCTCTTTACGCTTTATATATATTATTCTGTTGATCTATTATTGTGATGGGAATTTATGGGTGTGGATACATAGATAAGCCCACTACCCAGGCTTCTAGGTCACCTTTTTAGGGATAGAGGAGTTGCGTAGCCTAGGTCCCCCTGACTCCAATGTCTTGTGGACCGAAGCAAAGACTCCGGCTTAGAGTTGGTTGTTTTAAGGAGGTTGTTGACCCGCATGATAATGCAGGACATCAATCTTTGGACAAATGACCTATAACTCTAAGTTTGTTCATGTTATCCTAACCTAGACCAACCGCTCAAATTTTGGATTTCGAGCATCCTATTAAGAGCCGTTTCTTGGAGTATACTTTTGCAAATATTATCACTACATAGGTCGTACGCGTGTTGACGATATTTGTAAAAGGGGATCTGAGACCCCAAGAAACATTTACCCAAAAAAACATAGGACTAGTCTTACCCGGGGAATTGTTGGGTAGACGTCGAAACCATGACCGACCAATCCTATGAACCAGCTTTATTTAATTTACAACATACATTGCATACATTTGCACAAAACAACTTAGCATATAACTTTTATTTTCAGGGAACCTTGTAGGCTTTGTTGGTGCAGTAAGCAGAAAGGAAGAATGAATCCAACTGTGAAGAACGTTCCATATCTCAAATTCAAAGAGCTGAAGATAGGGAAGTTGATAACTCAAAGCGAGAGAATTTTGCCTGTCAGCAGAGCTTATTTTGGGAAAAGGTTCGGGAATATTCTAGATCTTTTGACTACCAATGTGGACATGAAAGCTTTGATTGCTTTGGCAAAATACTATGATCCACCTCTTTGATGCTTCACATTCCAAGACTTTCAGCTTGTCCCTACAATTGAGGAGTTCGAAAGAATTCTTAATTGGCCTTTGAATAACGACATTCCCTTCAACAACATAGGAGAAGACTTGGATAAGGCCGATATAGCTGCTGCTTTGTCTCTCCCTGTAAGGGAAGTGGCACCTTGGGTTATAGACAAAGGTATTCTTAGACAAAACTTGGAAGATAAGTTATCAAGTTTGAATGTTCAAGAGGATTGGCCAACTTTCAGTTCCATTTTGGCTTTGCTCATCTTTGGGGTAATCATGTTTCTAACCAATGAAATTGGTTACTTGAGCCCGTCTGCTATTGGTATATTCATGTCAGAGAACCCTATTCCTGAATTGTTGGCTGATGTTCTTTACCATCTCCATGAGAGACATATGAAGAGGCGAGGGGTGGTTCTGTGTTGTTCTCCGCTGTTGTATTTATGGTTGAAATCTTATATCCCTCAGAGCGGACCATGGGTGAAGATCTTGAGAAATTTAACTTGGTCTCAGAAATTGGCTTCGCTTACGACTGATGGTGTGTTGTGGCATTCTCCAGGTTGGGGATTCGTTGATGTTATCACTCGCTGTGGTGGATATTCTAATGTCCCTTTGATTGGGTCTGTGGGCTGTATCAAACTATAACCCAAGGCTTGCAACAAGGCAGTTAGGATATCCAATGGAAAATGAACCAAGACCTGAACACTTAGAAAGCTTCATTATACATGAGTTTGGCCAAAAGGATCGCAATGAAATAAGAAAGATTCGAAGAGCTTGGACTCAAATTCATAGGGAAAGCAGAGAGTTGATCAAGAGAGGTGGAATTGATGGAAGATCTTATCGCCAATGGGTGATAGAAAGAGTACAAGAAATCAAGCTACCTTATTTTTTGGAGGTGCCTTTTGATCATCCAGAACCTGTGATCACTCATGTTCCGATTGAAGAAAATATGAGGCTTCAAGAGATCATTAGGAAGATGGAAGAAGAAAGATTGGAGCTACAAAGCTCGAATTCTCGCATTTCTCTCAAAGCGGAAAATCTGGAAGTTAATCTCAAGGAGGTAAAAGAAGAATTAGTAGGAAGGAGAAGAAAAAATGAGGAAGATGAAGAGCTCGTATTGAGATATTCTGAAGACTTGAAAAGTGCTGCTAGTGGAACGAGAGTTCTACGTCGACAGTTGAGAGCTGCTCAGCAACAAAGAGGGAAAGCTTATCAAGATGAAGAAAGGGCTGTTGAAGAGAAAAAAGCATTGAAAGCACATCTTGAAGCCAAGATTTTGGAGTTAGAAGCTTCTTTAGCACAAACCAATAATATGCTAGAAAATGAGATAGCTGCAAAGGAAGAAGTCTACATTGCCCGAGAATTGGAAGCGGTTGAACTAGCTGAGAAAATTCAAGAATTGAACATTACAAGAGACGAAAGAGACAGTAACAGAGATGCTTATGAAGGCCTTAGAGAACAATGTCAGGGTTGGATAGACGAGATTCATAATTTGAACCGTGTGTTGGATGAAAAAGATGAAATTGTGTCCTTTCTAGAAGAGCAGAATGCACATTTTTATGGAAGGTATAGTGGTATGGTAGACATGTGTAACCGCTTGATTGTTGATGTGCCTTGGAGACTTAGTTCGGCCTTAGAAGACCTTGAAGGCATTCAGATACCTCCTGATGTGAGCGAATTCCTCTTTCTTTGTCAAGATGTGGTGAACTGGTTCAAGGCAGAAACCAGAGATTTGAAGCCTCCTCGTGGACAGCATCTTTAGAAATTTAGCAATTTGTCTTAGTTGAATATTTGAATTTAATGGTTAATGTAATGATTTAAATTTCAGTATGAATTTTATTGCTCTGTTTGAACTTGATCAGCAATGTAGTTACACCTAACATTTTGGTTTATATGAGATTTCAATGATTTGCAGTTTAATCAGTCTTTCCTCGAATGCTTATTATTAACTAATGAGTCTTTAAAGAGTCCCTGGAAAAAAAATATACAAAAACAGATCATGGGCATGCATACATACCCCATAACATATCATACATAACAGGGTGTTGAGATCAGTCTTCTTACTTCTACCGTTGATTTTCTTCTACACAGAAGAGAGATTGCAGATTTCTACATTCACCGGTACTAGACAAGAAGTAACCTGAAAAGACTTATGGAGAAGATTGAAGCTGACGTAGCCGCCATGGGGACAAGGATGGACGCTCGCGTGGGGCAACTGTTGGAGATGATACAAAACATGGCTCTGCAGCAAGAGGAGTTGAGAGCTTTGGTTGTGAGGCCTGCCGCAACTACTATCGAAGGAGCCCCACGCGAGCCAAGTTTTGAAAATTTAAATGGCTCAGAAACCATTTCCAAAATCCATAAAATGCAAGTTCGAGCCAAAAATTCCAAACTTCCATTCCACTCGTGCAAACTTCAATCTTTCACTTTAAAAACCTTCCGTACACTTCATATGAGTGATCCAAACACTCATCACTGACCTGTAACAGCTCCATCATCAAATTTAATTTCACTTTGAGCAAGCTGCAGTTGGACTTGGGTACACTGATCCAGACCATTTCCAAGCAAGCCAAGCATCCGTACACCTTGCATAAGGCTCGGTGGTGTTGTAACAATCATCAAACCTGTTCTGAAACACATCCTTTTAAGAATCAAAATTCAACTTGAAGAGGTAAGAGCTTGAACTTTGAACTCTTTAATTTCTAACTTCCAGTTCAAAAAAGGCTTGGCCATTTTGTTTCTGCACTATCATTAAGCAATAACCCTCAATCAATTGCTTAAATCTGTGCTCATACATGATTTCATGATCAAAACTTAGAATTAGGGTTCTTCGTGTTCATACGAAAATTAATAGTTCTAAGCTTAAAATAAATGAAATTAATTGCCACCATCATGTTCCTGGTGAAAATCCAAGCAAGTTTGATGTTTGGATCGTGCAATTTCATGGAGAAACAAGAGAGGTACGAATTGGAATCTGGAGGTTGAAGACGAAGCTGTTACGCGCGTTTTCTGATTCTGGAAAATTCAAATTCTTAGCTTATCTTATATTTATTTGTTGTTGCTTCATAACCGGATGTAACAGCCACCCCAGTGGCAAGCCAGCACGCCTTAAGTCTCTTGCCTCGCCTCAAGGCCCAGGGTTCGAATCCCTCTGGGACCTTTTTTTTAATAAAAGACTCATCCCTTCAAAAGCATCAGCTTCTGATGCTGAACCCTGCAGAAGCATTTCTGATACTCACTCCTTCAGAAGCACTTCTGATGCTAACATTTTCAGAAGCATCAAGCTTCTGACTCTTTAAGCAAGATTCGACTCTTCGAAGCATCAAGCTTCGACTCCTTGAAGCAAGCTTTTGACTCCTTCAGAAGCAGCAAGCTTCTGACCTCCCTTCAAAACGTCAGCTTCTGACCCTTTTTTCAAAACTTCATTTTCAAATATTTTTCAAAACTCCTTCAAAACAAGGTGATTAAATGACAAGTCAAGCAAATGGTTCAGTGGAAAAACTCTTCACTTCTAAGCCAAAAGTCCTGGGTTCAAACCTCCTTAGGACCAAAACCTTCTTTTTTATCACTAATTTTCTCAAGTTTTTTTTAACAAAATTCAACATTTTCAAAAACCAATCAAAACTTCTCATTTTGAGATGATGTTTTGCACACTTATCATTTAATATACCTATTTTATGATTATGTCAAAAAAATCCAAAAAACTATTTTCTTTTTGATTATATTTTAAATAGGTTAAAAATGAGACATTTTAAGTATTTTTAATACTTTTCAAAAAATGTTTTCTTTCCAATTTTCAAACCTAATCTTTTTCAAAACTTCTTGTGAATATCCTTCACTTTTCAAAAACATTTTCAAAACCTTTTCAAAATCCTTTCAATAAACTTACACACCTTTTTCCATGATCAATTCGATTTGAAGATAAACCGAACCAAGTTTCTCCTTGAATTTCTTTCAAATTGATCATGGGCCTCCCTCACGATGTAAGTCCCAACCCTCCTATGTACATATTTATTTCCTTGTACATATTCCCCCTTTCGTGTACATATTCATTTCCTTGTACACATTCAATCATCATTGTAAAAGTTCAAGCATAACAAACTTCATTCGTTTGTTTTCATCCGCTTGTTTATACACCAATTTCATTGGTATTAAGAGGAGCATTATTCCCGGTGAAACTGCTCTTAAACCAATGGGCCTTCCTTAAGGTGTAAGTCCCAAACCCTTTGTATATATTCAGGTTACACTTGATTTAATTGCTTGTTTTATACACTTGTTTATATATTTTCTTCATAAACTCCTATGAATACACATCACACACTTGTTCATATAACTGTTCAGTTATAACATAACAACTAGTCTAACAACTAGGTTCCCTATAGCCTCCTCTTGGGCTTTGTACAAGATAACTCATTTATTGAGTTAGCCTCCTCTTAGGCTTCGTATAAGATAACTCATTTATTGAGTTAGCCTCCTCTTAGGCTTCGTATAAGACAACTCATTTATTGAGTTAGCCTCCTCTTGGGCTTTGTACAAGATAACTCATTTATTGAGTTAGCCTCCTCTTAGGCTTCGTATAAGATAACTCATTTATTGAGTTAGCCTCCTCTTAGGCTTCGTATAAGACAACTCATTTATTGAGTTAGTCTCCTCTTAGGCTTTGTATAAGACAACTCATTTATTGAGTTAGCCTCCGCTTAGGCTTCATATAAGACAACTCTCCTGTTGAGTTAGCCTCCTATTGGGCTTCGTTCAAAAGAACTCCCTGTTGAGTTTAGCCTTCTCTTGGGCATCAAACAAGAAAGAGATCTGGAAATCTCTTAACAGCCTCCTATTGGGCTTCCAATACAAAGAATCACCCACGCTAGGATAGAACTCTGAGAGTATGATTTCCCGGTGAAATCACTCTTGAATCCTAAGAGGATGGTTTCCCGGTGAAACCACTCTTAAAGCCAAATCCAGTCATACCTTATAGCTTCCTCTTGAGCTTCATGCAAGGACCCTCGATGACCCTTGGAATGCCTCCTCTTGGGCTTACAATACAAGGACCCACGGGCTTCTTAAAAGCATCCCCCTAATCAATAATCAATTTCTCCTAGAGATTTAGACGTTTATCATCTCTATGGAAGAAGTATCTCATCTATAACATCACATACAAATCAATCTTTTCAAACACTTTTCAAACAAAACATCTTTTAACTGTAAGTGGTAACGCTTGTACACTCGAGAAAAACACCAAAACTTACAATTAAAGATTCAATCATCTTTCAAACAACTTTCTTAACTCATAAGTGGTAACGCTTGTACACTCAAGCAAAACACCTAATACTTACGATGAAAGATTTAATCAATCAACCTTTCGAAAATGTATGTGATGAAATAGATTAGATACATTTTTCATTAAGATGACATTTGTCTTTGTTTCTTAATAACACCATTTTCTTCCACTAGCATAAGTGGGAACTACGATTGCTCTAACTTTCTTAACCTCCCTTTGAGAATACGTAGGCACAAGGTCTCATCCTTGGCGAGCATACTTCTTTCTTCCTCAAAC
The DNA here is from genome assembly GCA_021764765.1 of Vicia sativa. Classification (NCBI taxonomy): domain Eukaryota; kingdom Viridiplantae; phylum Streptophyta; class Magnoliopsida; order Fabales; family Fabaceae; genus Vicia; species Vicia sativa. The sequence goes on from CM038792.1 coordinate 283,379,248, forward strand.
CAAACAAAACCATAGATCCCTTAGATCCGAGCTATAGATGCTCTGATTCCCATTAAGGGATATGTATGCAGAAGATCCTAATGATCTTTCCGAGCACAATAATAACAAAACCTAGGACCCCATCTAACATACCTTTCTTAAAATCCAAAGGAGAAACTCTCCCAAGAATAGAATAGAAAATTAAAACACACAAATATATCAAAAATATTCATATATATAAATAAGGCTATAGATAACTATAGATATAGGGTGCCCCTTTATATAACAAACCCCCTTACTCAAATCTCTCCCCAATGCGTAGCGTCTAGTTCACGCTAGTCGCACCACATATCTTTATTTATTTAGGGTATTGCAGCTTTCCCCTTTTTCATCTCATTTTTATTTTTTTGGAAATAATAAAGCTTGATGCTTGCGGCATCTTTTTAAAAACAAATCAAAAGAGTATATCGTTTTGAGCCAGAGATTCGAGTTCTGACTCGATTCCCTCGTTCGTCACTTTTTACCGCGAACAACCAGTAATAATGTTCTAACACCTATAGAACATCTATTCCATCTCCTCAGAACACATCATCCTTGATAGTCTTCAAGGTCTTCAAACTGCTTGCAGATGGGTATGAGAATCATTGATCAATTAATACTCATCAACTCTATTAATATATGCCTTTATGAGTGGACTTGAGGTATATCTCAAGTATCTTTGACACTTTTAATATAGTTGTAATATTCTGCCAAAATATTATGTTAAAAAAATAATCCTAGGATCCTTCTTTCACTATAGGGGTTGCATCAGAGGCTATGTAGCGGAATATAGTCATACTTCAACAGAATGTACACAATGCTTACTCCATAATTCACTTTTAAGCATAACACATAAGGATTGAAAATAAATAAATCCTACAATAAGCTTGCCTCTCCACCAAGAAACATACTATACCCATCCAATGTCCTGACCAATTATGGAAACACATAAGCACAAAAGTTACCTTATCAAAAGCTTCACTCCCGCATGAAGGTGTTGACAATTTTCTGTGCTAACTATAGGATGAACAATACAATCCAAAATCCCCACTCCCGCATGAAGTATTTGAATTTAACTTTCTTGTTACAACATCTTTATCTTCTTTCTTCAAGAAGGTACATGTTCTGGTCAGGTTGGTCTAGTCCTCCACAGATAGGTCCATCCTCCACTTCTGGGGACCATACAATATGAACACTCCTTGTTCAAACAATATACAAATAGGTTCATCCTCCACTTCAAGGGACCATATAATATGAATAATCCTTGTTCAAACAATCTTCTACCTTGTGCACAACCAGAAAGTATCCCCCATGGATCTCATCTAGAAACAGACAAGATGCCTGCTCTGATACCAATTGAAATTTTGGTATTGATAGACTCAGGATGTGGTGACATCTGACCCGACATTACATAACAGACAAGGTAAAGTTACAACTGAAAAGCAGGAAGCAAAAGAACACAAGGAATTGTTAATCCAGTTCGGTTCTAACAGACATACATCTAGGGTCAAACCAAGCCAGGAATGAAGTTCACTATCAGCAGTATTAATTCGGAGGGAAACCACCCTGTTTACACTCTTCACTTAATCAGACTACCCAATGACCCTTCTACCTAAGATACCACACTTAGATATGAGAACCTCTGCTCACTTCCAATCACCTCAGTGATGTCTATCAGCTATTATCACACCAACAACTGCATCAACTACTTGGCTCCTAACACAATCATCTTGGAGATACCTCACTCCAAACACAACTAAAACAATTTGAAGATACCACACTTCAAACACAATCTAAACTAGTCACTCAAGTGACACGTACCAAAATTGGAATTGCTTCACAGCTTCTTCCAAGGACATAACTACACTCATTGCTTCACAGCTTCTGAGTGAGTAAAAACAATCCTCTTGCCTACAGGCTTCGAGGTAAAACTCAGTGACCATCCCATAATCCGGGTGGTTCACTTACATGGATAACCCTAAAGACTACATATTTCTAAAATCGTCTAACTTACTAAAACTAGGTTACAACTGCTTATTTATAACCTATTACCCAATTGGATTTGGGCCTTCAAAATAACAGCATAAGTGGTAACAAACTTTTGCAAAAACAAACTTTCGCAGAAACAAAAATGCAGATAACTTCTGCTACAATCAAGGTATTCTCTGATTTTTATCCTTAGCTCTTGGACTTCCACATATGCCTTCAAAGTCACGCCACATAAGATGCATAATATTCCTAGAATATTCTACACTAATTGAAACACAACTGTAACAACTTAACAGTTTCTGTAGCGTGATGTCCTAATGTCTGATGTCTCGACATCTCATATGACATGCTGTTCCATATGTTGAAACTTTTCAATGCAGCATGTTAAGGCATCCCAATAGGACTTTTGCTGCATATATCCTATTGTATAATATACTGTTGATGCTTATTATTTGTTTTATTTAAAATTGATCCAATCAATAAGTTAACTGAACTTACAGTATAACAAGAAGCAAGCTTACGTTTCCTTCTAAACTGCTTAGGTGGAATATGTTGCATCAGGTAGTTATTGCACTCAACTTTTATGTCTTAAATATCAATTACTTGATTTCAACATTAAAGATCAACGTACTTTGATAGTGTGTGACACTACTAGTGCCATTAACTTAACTAAAAATCATGTGCTACACTTTCATACTAAATATATTGAGATATGTCACCATTTCCTATGCGATGATGTTGAAGAGGGGTGTCAATTTTGAGCAAGTTGATAGGAAAATTTAATGATATTTTCACAAAATCTCTTGCAATTGAGCCGTTTTCCAATATTCATCGGGGAATTATGCATTTTTTATATCTCAAATTTTGGCCTAAATATTTTGATGCATGAACTCTCTCTTTAATTGTTTTAACCTTTATTTGAAAGTTCTAGTTCATGTAAGTGCATCCACTATTTCTCATCCTATGAGGTGATATAGTTTAACTTCTCTCATTGCTTGCAAGCTCTTATTATATTTTCCTATCTATGTCTCTTGTAACTTGGTTAAGTATGTTAAAAAAACATGTGATATATTTGATGTGTGACGCAATCCCATGAATGTTCACTTCCAAAACATTTGTTGTTAATCCATGTGTGTTTTCAATCCATATGTTTACAGTGATTTCATGTTGTAATCATTTGTATTTCATGGTATAAATTCTTTGCATTTGAAATATGTTATTAGTATTATGCTTGGACATGTTATTTATCTAGCATATTTGTGCATTACTTGCTATTTATGTTTATACGCTTTCACTTTTACTTCATTCTATGTGAGTGATGTTATTGTTCAAATTATCTTTGCAATGCCTCTGATTGTTTTATATGTGTTATGTATGAGTTTACTTGATGCTTCTTACGTTTGTATATCCTTTTTCTCTTTTTAATGTTATCAAAGGGAGATAAGTTATACAAGAACAAGATGCACATATTATGATTTAAAAAAGGGTGCACATATTCAGGGGGAGTGTGATCAATACAAAAAAATACTTTGTGAGTTTTACCATCATCAAAAGGGGGGAGTATGTGAGTGCACTATCCTTTAATATATTTTGATTGATGTCAAAACTAGGACTTAGCATTTGTGTATATTAGACATGTCTTCCTATTTCTAGATATGCATCTCATCTTTAGGAAACCTAAAATCATGTAAGAGATGTTTTACATGTTGAAAATCAAGTGTTTTTCTAAAAAAGACATGCATAGGTCGACAAACATGTTCTTTAGGTCGACCTATACTAAATACACACAACAATTACACATGATTATTCTTGTTGGGTGGCATCTAGATTTAGGTTGATAAGGTCAAATTTAGGACTGGTGTAATAAAATTGGGTTGAGAATTATTTGGGGGTTTCAAGATAAATCCAATTGGGTTTTTCTTACAAGATCAAGAATTGATTTGGGAGTTTTTTTACAAGATTGTGCAATTTAGATTCATCTGAGTGAAAGCTTTGAAGAATGACAATTTCTATCGAAGGAGTAATGGTAACCGTAGGATCACTTTGGTAATCTTGAATCACTATATATTCTCAATTTGGATTCAGTCGAGCAAAGGCTTTGAAGAACGAGTGTTCTATCAAAAGAGTAGTGGTATATGGAGGATCAAATTGAAAGTATAAGCGTACTTAATCAAGCTCAAGATCAAGTGGAGAATAAGTTATGATCAACATCAACCATATAGTTTTGAGGGTTGTATTACTACTTTATAAGTGGGAGAACCCACTCACCTATTTTAGGTGGACAATTGGTATGTATCTTGTCATACCCCAAAATTTGCCCTCCACCATCTCAAGACATTTCATACCTCCATACTCAAGGATTCTTCAAGGGTTGATCAGACAAACCCTCTCCTAGACAATCAACCCAAACTAGGGTTTGATAATTCTCAGATCAAGATTGACTTCCAACATCTCCAATGGTCTTCAAGCCTCCTCATATGCTTCAAAGATTCTCCATGTCAAGTTTCAAGCCTCACAAGTCAAGTTTCCTCAAACAATTGCTCAGATGGTTGAAAATCAGTTGTATTGGACAAAAACTCAACTGTGGTCAACATACAATCAAACTTCATGATTTTTGGTCAACATCCTCATTTTGAAGTTACATTCATCATTTGATCAAGGGTTGATCATGATTCATCAAGAAAACTCAAGATTTGCTTAAAAGTCAAACTTTCTAAATTAGGGTTTCTTAGTGAAAAGTCAACCAAACTTTGACTGAGCATAACTTCTTCATACTTTCTTAGAAATTTTTCCACCACCTCTTGTTTTTAAGGAAATTAAATTCTCTACAACTTCATGTCTCACAAGAATGTTCAAAAAATGCTTCATTTGGAAGGTATGGATCAAAACATTACAGGTCCTTTTCAAAGTCAACAAAAAGTCAACATTTTGTTTTGAAGATATATTGAGCATGGAAACTCTAATTGAGATGAAACCAAAGAGGTTGGTTAGAGGACTCTTATATCTTTCCAAAAAGTCCAAGAACACTAAAAAATGTGGAAAATTGAGCAAGATACACTATTCAGAAGTTGGGCATTTTTGGACAATTGCACAAAAGGAGATATTGGTCAAAATGCAAAATTTTCCAAATGGGCCTGTAATCTTATGATCCAAACTTGTTCATGACATTATTTGTGACTCATAAATGCTTGGCCATGGCAATTTTCTATTTTACTAATTTATTTTTGAATTTTAAACCATTTAATTCAAAATTAAATTATATAAAATATGAAAATAATATATTTTTTTCAAAAGGAGTGATTTTATATCAAACTTGAGGTCCAAGGAAGCCCATGATACATGCCAATTTCGTGCTTGATCCTTCATTAAAGAGAAAATCAAATTTCCTTCAAAAATTTGATTTTTATTTGAAAATTATTCAATGCATTCAAAACCAAATCTTTTTTCCTTGTTTTTTCTCTCCTAATTCACTCTATAAATAGCCAGCAATATGACAAGCAAGAGACACGAAACCCTAGCCAAAAACACAACCCTTATTTTGTCAAAATTTTTCAAGAAGTTGGAAAAATCGAATTTTGATTTGCAGCCTCTTTCAGCCTCTTTCAACCATCCAAACGTGTTCAGGGGGTAAGATTGAGTAAGGATACATCATTGTTATTGATTAAAACAACCAGGATCGAGCCATATACATGCATACATATTCAATTTTTTCTTGATTTTGCACTTTATTATTCTGCGTGTTTTAATTGATTCTAATGGTTCTAATGTGTTCATGAGGTTCATTATACATGATCTGGGCAATCATTAGCAAGCTTGAACGTCAAAATCGCGTGATGCCATATTTAGGGTTTTTGAACTGTTGAGCTTCAAACTGGTAGTTAGAGGCATTTTCAATCGAAACTAATACCACCATTGAATCCGGAATGCTCGATTTAGGGGGGTAGGGTGCCTTAGAAATTTTTATTTCATGTATTTTTCCAGTTTCGATTTCAGGCTAGCCAGAGAAGATGACCGGAGCCCTAGCTCCGGCGCTGACTCAGGCGAAGACCAGCGAGAGGGTTGCGTGGTGTTTCTGGGTTCTCTGATTCGCTCATTCATGCTGACTGGGGTCCACGCGTGCTGACTTGTTTTTCAAACCATCCATGACACGCGTACGTTCAAAAGCTATTGTTTTCAGCTTTTCAAACACCAGATGCCACTTGTCCCAGTGGTTAAGGCGCAGACTGTTGGTGGATACTGTCATACCCCAAAATTTGCCCTCCATCTTCTCAAGATATTTCATACATCCATACTCAAGGATTCCTCAAGAGTTGATCAGACAAACTCTCTCCTAGACAATCAACCCAAACTAGGGTTTGGCAACTCTCAGATCAAGATGAGCTTCCAACATCTCCAATGGTCTTCATGCCTCCTCATATGCTTCAAAGATTCTCCATGTCAAGTTTCAAGCCTTACAAGTCAAGTTTCCTCAGACAATTGCTCAGATCGTTGAAAATCAATTGTATTGGACAAAAAGTCAACTGTGGTCAACATACAGTCAAACTTCATAATTTTTGGTCAACATCCATATTTTGAAGTAACATTCATCATTTGATCAAGGGTTGATCATGATTCATCAAGAAAACTCAAGATTTGCTCAAAAGTCAAACTTTCTAAATTAGGGTTTCTAGGTGAAAAGTCAACTAAACTTTGACTGATCATAACTTTCTCATACATTCTCAAAAATTTTTCCACCACCTCTTGTTTTGAAGGAAATTCAATTCTCTACAACTTCATGTCTCACAAGAATGTCCAAAAAATGCTTCATTTGAGAGGTATAGCTCAAAACATTACAGGTCATTTTCAAAGTCAACAAAAAGTCAACTTTTTGTTTTGAAGATATATTGAGCATGGAAACTCCAAGTGAGATGAGACCAAAAAGTTTGGTTAGAGGACTCTTAGAGCTTTCGAAAAAGTCCAAGAACACTCAAAAATGTGAAAAATTGAGCAAGATGTACCATTCACAAGTTGGGCAATTTTGAAGGAATGCACAAAGAGAGATACTTCTAAAAATCAAATTTTTTGCAAATGGGCTTGCTTTTTCTTCATCCAAACTTATTCCTCATACAATTAGGAATATCCAAGCCCAATGCCACGAATTTTTGATTTGTTTTTCTATTTAATTTGGAATTTATTCATTTAAATGCAAATTAAATTTAAAAATAAAGTATAAAATCAAAATTAATTGAAAGATTGATTTTTATTCTTTCCTTGAGACTCAAGTAACTCACAAAGGCCAGCAATTTTCGAAAATTGATCAATATGGCAAGATTGGATTGGAAATTAATCAAATTTTGAAAATTTGATTTTGTACAAAAATCAAATTTGATTTACATTGAATGTTGATTGATTCTTTCCAAAAAACCATGCCAAATTCATCCAGTATAAATGTGTGATACATACCTATCAAGAGAGAACATAAAAATTGCTCTAAGAACCCTAACCTAAAAGCCAAAAATCCGTGACCTTCAAGCAATCCGCAGCCTTGGTTCCAGTGGATTTCAATCGATTTTGAGCATTCCATCGTGTTCCTTGGATTGTTTAGAGTCGATCCAGACCTTTACAAGTTGCAAAACCATCAAGAATCAAGGAATCCCAGTTTCGGTTTGTTCTTCCTTTTCCAAAATTGATTTCTAATTCTCATGCATTTTTAACATGTTTCGTGGTTTGTTTTGTATTTAGATGGAAGTTTGCAAGCTTTCTGCATAGTTTGATTGAGTTTTCATGGCCAGAATCGATGTTTACCATAGCTAGGGTTTCCTTGCACGAATTGGGAACTCACAGAATACGTAAAATTGGAACATGAGACCACCACCATTGTGTTTAGAATCCAATTTGCAATCGATTCATGTACTCACAACAAATTTATATTATGTGTATGAGATTTTGGAAATTGCAGGGGTTATAGCGTCGCTTGGGCCGACACTATGTTTTAAAAATTCAAAGGTTGAAGATGAAGTTCTTGGCGGAAGCGAGGCAATCGGTGGGTGCGTGCATGTATTCCACTCACGTTTTCAAACATCGGATGCAATGTGGCCCGATGGTTAGGCGTTCACTATTCTGGATCCTCTCCCATGTCCGAGTTCGATCCCTATGGGCACGGTTTTCCTTCTTTTTCAAAACTTGCAATATTTTCATATTTTCTAATTTTCTAATATTTTTGCATTATTTTAATTAATTTCATGTTTTTATTTATGCATTAAAAATTGTCAAAATTATTTTCTTTTACATTACTTTCATAAAATCTTTATTTAATTTATAAAATTAAAAAAATACAATTTTGCATGCATATTTATTTTTATTCATAATTTTGCATTTAAATCATTTTAAATTCATTTTTAATTATTAAATTGCATCCAAAAAATCCCAAAAATTTATTTTAGCATATTTATATTATTTCCAGATGTAATAATTTTCTCATATAAAATTTGCATTTTCTAACATTTTTTCTCTTGTTCGATTCATATCGTATTTTCCGATTTCTCATTCCTTTACAGGTTGATCCGATTCAGACGATTCTTTCTTTATCATTTTATTTTTTTCAATAATGTAACTGTATATGGGATGTAATAGTTTAAATTAGGTTTTTATTTTCCGCAAGTTTAAATTATGTATCTGCCCCAAAGCCTTGTAATAGCGTAGGATTTACCTTTCCGCATCTTTACATTCCGCATTTTAATTTCCGCACCCTATCAATTGCTAGTAACTAGGCGTGTATGGCAAGATAATAATGAACTTAGCCCACTAATTTTCAAGATAAAATATCTGAAATCAACACACTTCTTTCACACGCACCTTAGGGTAATTCTCTCTCGTTGCGAATCACAAATGGTCATGTCCTCGAGCGTAGAGGTATCCTAGCACCGTTGCCTACAAACAAATCATCATAGTCCCTTCGATACAAAGATCATAAGACCCACGATGTCGCTTCGAATACATGATCTTGACCCTCGATTGTCGCCTACGAAAATGATGATAGTCCCGAATGTGCTAGGATACTTCCTGGTTGCCTTCTATGACCATCCGATGTCCCTTCGAATGTCCCTTACATCCATGAATGGAGCTACCTACCAACTAATGGTTCGGCTAGCGCTATTCTAAAGGAACGTAGAAGTATGAAAACGACCAATTCGAGTGGGTAATAAGTCTTTCGGTTGCTTGCTCTAAACCAAATGCTTTTCACACCACACTCTTTTCAAAGTTCAAACTCTTTTCAAAACGAAACATTTCCGAACACTTTGTATACACTCCTACATGAGTCATTACAAAGTCAAAGCGAAATGCCTTTTCAAAACATTTTGTCAAACACACGAAAGCAATTTTAAAGGTGATCTAGAGCAACTAAGAGCCCGTAGATAACTACGGATGGAAAGGGGTGCTAATACCTTCCCTTTTCATAACCATTCTCCCGAACTCAAAATCTAAACGAAGGTCTTTTTCTGTACTTTTACCTTCCCTTAATTGGATAAAAATAAAAGTCGGTGGCGACTCTTGCTATCCGCACATTTGCGATACAAACACTAAAAAAGTCAGTTCACCGTATCACAGAACTGGCGACTCTGCTGGGGACGATTCGAACTAAAGAGAGAATTGCCTTAAGGATTTCTAAATCACCTTTACTGCTTTTTGTTTGACTTGCTTGCTTTATCTTTAAGGGTTGCTTGGGTATTATATCGTTGGGGGATCCTACGCCCGGATCCGGGTTTCCTTTTAGGTAAGTAGCAATAAATCGTCGCGACCGTTAGACGTATATCAAAACGGTCAACATGATGGCTACGTTAGCGTGACACTTTGGTTGTCCCGATACTCTTCATTCCCAAGTTGAGGATAGTATTTGGCTTCTGCGTGGTGTCATCAAGCGCTAACTAAACTTTTAGAACCTTAATTGACCCATCTTGGCCATTAGAAGGTAGTGAGATGGCCGGTTTTGGTGCAGACTAAGGTTGGTTGATACTCGATGCTACGCTCATTGAGATCAGACTTTTGGGACATTTTCGGTCGACCACTTGGTAGTCGTATTGAAATAAGCGCCTACGAGAAAGATCGATGATGTGAGATTCCTAGAACCCGGTTACTATTATAGGACAGGATGAACCAACTCAAACTTTTGGTAGGGTAATCACCTATACCTCATGCAAGCCTTAAACCTAGGCTCATTGTGTGAATTGTTTGTGTGTGCTAAACATGACATCATGACATCATTTGCATTGCATATCATTTCTAACTATTTCAAGGACCTAGGGATTTATCTTTGCTCTGTTTTGTAGGGTATTATGGCTTCTAGAAAGACTATCCGAATCAACTTCATGGGTATACCTTCTCAACTCAAAGAATTGGTTTCTGAAATTCCCGACCATGTTCAGTTCATCAAAAGACATGGTTATTTACTTGATTTGGTTATCTCCGTTTTTGAAGAAGATATGATGCATGTCTATTCAGTTCTTTGATCCGAAGCACCATTGCTTTACATTCCAGATTATCGGTTGGTTCCTACCTTGGAAGAGTTCTCTAAGCTACTTGGGATACCTATTCTTGACCAAATGCCATTCAGGTCTAGAAAAGGTTCCTAAATGAAGACATTGCATCGACCTTGCACCTTAAGCTCGGACATTGAAGCCAATTGGGAAACCAGGTGGAGTTAAGGGTTTACTGTCCAAGTTCCTAATTAATAAAGCCCGAGAATTCCTCAAAGTTATGAGTTTCCATGCATTCGAAGACATTGTGGCCTTGTTAATCTATGGTTTGGTTCTATTCCCTAACTCGGATCAATTCATAGATGTCAACGCCATCAAGTTGTTTCTTACCCGCAATCCAGTGCCTACTTTACTTGGAGATATCCTACATTCTCTCCACACTCGTACTACTAAAAGACAAGGAACTCTCATGTGTTGCATACCGTTACTTTCTAGGTGGTTTATTTCGCACCTTCCTCCATCAGTTTTGAAGAATGAACAAAGGATGAAGTGGTCTCAAAGACTAATCTCACTCTCTCATTCAGATATCCGTTGGAGCCTTTTCTCTCAAAAGGATTTCACATTCATTGAGCGTTGTGGAGAATTCCCTAATGTACCACTACTTGGTATAAGGGGAGGTATTACTACAACCCTTCTCTAGCTCTCGTCGGTTTGGTTTTGCCGAAGAGATGGTCCTCATGATATGCTTCTCCAAGATATTGTGTTCGACTACAACCACGATCTCCAGAATTACCGACGAAGGTTCATACATGCTTGGGGCATGGTAAAGAAGACTGATACCAAGACTTTGGGGCACCCGAACTCCATTCCTTGGGAACCTTACCTCAAATGGGTGCGAGCTCGAGCTCAAAACCTCATGATGCCATTCACGCCTGTTCTACCAGTAATTATGGAACTGTTGCTATAGGTGGCGTACCTATACCGTTCTCTATCCCGACATGCCTACGATTTTGAAGACTTGAAGAGATCACGGATTCACTTAAAGAGGGATACCTTTGAAGCTCGTGTTACAGCGAGAAGAAAGTGCTAGAGTTGACCAAGCTACTTCACGAGGAGCGAAACATCAACGCTTACATCGGCACCAAGAGGAAGCGCCCATGGGAGACTTAGAGCTTTAGGATGTTTATGTTTTCTTTTATTGTTTTGAACTATCTCTTGTACTTAAAAAAGAAAAAGAATAAAAAGAGTACTAATAAATGTTTGTTCATTGCTTGTCTAACAAATTTAAATCTCTAAGGTCCTTGAAAACATTGCATTGCATCCGCATAAACATTGCATATCATAGCATAACATTGCATCACAGGTACATTGAAGATTGGTTTTCTCATTTGCTCGCTATTTATTTTAGCAGAAATGGCTCTTGAACATCATCAAAGATCTTCAAGCTCGAATGCTCGGTTTCAGAGATGTTTACCACTTGGTCCAAGGCCAAGAAGATCGAAGAAGCTCATCAACGAAGAAGAAGGTTGTTGGTCTCCTCAACATGGGCGGGCGCTACAAAGGTGGTCCTAAGAGGTCGATCGGATAGAGCTCTCGGAAGGAAGTGTCAAGACGAACAAAGTAACAAAATGGTGAAGGCGGTCGGCATGAGCACGAAAAAGTCTATGATGATGGCCAATACTCGATGAGGATGACAAGTACAAGCAACTTGAAGATCGTCGAATCTTGTGGAAAACACGAAGATGTCCGGGCTGAATTTTGATGATCTGAGTCTTGTCCCTGGTGTTGTGATTCCTCCCAAGTTCAAAGTTCCTACTTTTGCTAAGTATGATGGCATGTCTTTCCCTAAGCTGCATTTGAAGTCCTATGTCCAGAAGATCAATCCCCACACTGATGACAGAAAGTTGTGGATGCACTATTTTCAAGAGAGTTTGTCCGGAACTCAGTTGGAATGGTACTATCAGCTAGAGAACGACCGTATCCGTACTTGGAGTGACTTAGCTGATGCTTTCTACAGACAGTATGAGTACAATGCTGAATTGAAACCCACTCGCATGCAACTACAAAGCATGTCTATGGGTTGTGATGAGAAGTTCAAGGAGTATGCTCAGAAATGGAGAGATCTAGCAGGAAGAGTTCAGCCACCCTTGTCCAATAGGGAGTTGGTTGATATGTTCATGGGGACACTAACAGGCCCATTCTTCAATCATCTGATTGGAAACTCTTCAGCCGGGTTCACCGAGCTGATATTGACAGGCGAGCGTATTGAAGCTGGTATCAAGAGTGGAAAGATTCAGGTAGAGACATCTTCAAATGCTGCGAAGAGATCTTTTGGTGCTATGAAAGAAGCTAATGCTGTGTATGGTCAGAAAAGCCGAGCCAAGACCGACCGCGCTCAATCTGTGGGGCGGTTGTGATCTCGATCCTACATCGGCACAACCTCGGTGAGACAACGTAACGAGCCGCCACGAAGCAGTTCGAAGATCAACATGCCTTTGTCGCAAGCCTTGCAACACATGTTGAAAGCGAGTGATTGCTTTGAGGGATCCTCCTCGGAATGTCAACACCTCCTCTCCAGTACAATCCTAATGCTAAGTGTGCTTACCATTCCAATAGCCCGGACATAGTCGATGATTGTTGGGCTCAAGAACAAGATTCAAGATATGATTGAATCTAAGCATTGAGTTTGATCCTCCTGTTGAGACTCCGAATGTGATCAACGCGCCTATGCCTAACCATGACAAGAGTTCCAATGCTGTTGGAGAGGATACTTATGTTTTCAACATAGATGACTTGACAATTCCTCTAATGACTGTTAAGAAGAATTTGCTTGCCGTGTCAATCCGGGATGCCCGAGAATTGTCGTTGGTGCCCATCTGCACCTGATGGTTGTGCTTGGTTGAGAAGACGTGTTCAGTGCATGATGGATAACCGTGAGATACTATTTCTGAAACCACCTGTGAAGAAGCTGTGTGAAGAAATGTCTAAGTTGAAGATTGACAATGCGAACGAAACTGTACCATCTGTATGGGAAATATGTCTAAGTTGAAGATTGACAAGTGGAAAGTATGATTACATGGTGAAATACACTGTCCCTGATAGTTACAAGATTCCTATTGAAGATGTTAAAGCGACTGGATGGGGTGACGATTTCCCAGAAGATTATGCTGATGTTAACACAATAAGGATTTCCTCTGCTGATCCTGTGCCTAAAGTGGCACCTCTCATTATCACTTCCCCGAGACCAGTTCCCTATTCCTCTGACAAAGCTATCCCTTGGAATTATGGAGCTGATGTTTACTATCATGGCGTCAAGCAAGACCCTCTGACCATTGAAGATCTTACAGTTGAAACTACCATTCCTGACATCGACAACATCACTGGATCTAGTAAGGTGACCAGAACCGGAAGAGTATTCTCTCCAGATATCTCTCCTCCAAAAGACACCGCGACTCCAGCTCGCATTCCAGCTATTCAATCCATTCCCAAGCTAGAGGAAAGAACCGTGGCTCATCCCTCAACGGTACCAAAGGAAGTTATCAAGACACCTCCAAACAAGAAATGGAGGAAATTATGAAGATTATCAAGAAGAGTGACTACAATGTTGTGGAACAGTTAGGACAAACTCCGTCCAAGATCTCCATGCTTGCTCTGCTCTTGTGCTCTGAGGCTCATGCTAATGCCTTGGTGAAGTTTCAAGAATGCTCATGTGCTGCAAGACACTACCACGACCGGTTTGAAGTTTGTATTGCTAGCTGGCTGCCAACAACGGCCTAGGCTTCTCGATCTTGATATGACTCCGGAAAGAAACACAACAAAGCCTTGCACATCTCATTGAATGCAAGGGCACTACATTGTCTCATGTCTTGGTAGATACCGATTCTGCTCTGAATATCCTACCGAAGTCTGCTTTTGATCGACTTGATGTCGAAGGGTTGGTTCTGAGACCCAGTGACATAATTGTGAGAGCTTTTGATGGTTCTAAGCGAACGATGCTTGGAGAGCTCATTCGCTGTTAAAGTCGGTTCCCGGACTTTTGATTCCACTTTCTTTGTCATGGACATCCGTCCGACTTACTCTTGCCTACTCGGACGCCCTTGGATACATGGGTGGTCTTACCTCTACCTTGCATTAAACTGAAAGTGAAAGGGAAGGTTGTTACGGTGTGTGGTGAAGAAGAGTATATGGTCATCTATAGTCATTCCGATACCTCGAGATGGAAGGTGAATTCTTGAGACTCCTGTCAAGCTTTTGAAACAATACCAGTCATGCTGTTGACTCTCCTGTCACTCCAAGTTACGCAAGCTCCTCCTAGGATGGCCTCATGAAAGATGCTCAGCTTTGTTGAAGAAGGTAGTACTATTTGGGGTCACTCCCGATCTTCCTTTCAAATTTGACAAGACTGGTTTAGGCTTCACCATCAAGGGTCAGAAGATGATGCGCGAACGTGCCGCCAACTTCCTTTCCGCATCGGCCAGTGGAATCCATGCTATAGAAGACAACGACAACGACTTCGACATCAACAAGTGGATCTTCCTCGGATAAAGGGCTCACAATTGGAAGGCGAAGACGTCATACCAATCTCCTTTAGTCGAGTAATTGCTCTTGTTTTGTTTTGCTTTCGTATTTCTTTATGTTTTGAACAATAAACTTTGAAAGCCTAGTGCCTTGCCCGGGGCATCATGGCTCGTTCGAGGTTATTATCATCGTTTGCGTGTTTTCATTCAATAAATTCGTTGGACTTTTGCATTCAATTGTTTGTTTTCTTTCTTTACTTTATCACCCCTTCAAAAAGCTATGTGTTTCTTACACACACCCACGTGATACACTGCAGAATCACTCCGAATCTCGTTAATAACAGCTATGCTATTGCTAAATATGACTTCGATAATCCGATCTACCAAGCCAAAGACGAAAGTGAGGAAGATTGTGAAGTGCCAGGAGAACTTGCCGATGCTACTGCAAAGAGGCGAGTTATCTGACCACACAAAGAGCAAGTTGAGGTTGTGAATTTGGGTACTGACGAAGACAAAAAGAGATCAAGATAGGAGCGGGTCTTGAGAACAGTGTTAAAGAAAGGTTGGTTCAGATGCTACGAGACTATATTGAGGTTTTTTCTTGGTCATACGAAGACATGCCTGGTTTAGACATTGATATTGTAGTGCACCGATTGCCAACAAAAGAAGGTTTCCTCGATAAAGGAGAAGGTTAAATCGCATCGTCTGAGATGTCAGAGAAAATCAAAGCCGAAGTCATGAAGCAGTTCAACGCTGGTTTCTTAGCTGTCACCTCTTATCCCCAGTGGGTTGCAAATATGGTACCCGTACCTAAGAAGGATGGCAAGGTACGAATGTGTGTGGATTACAAAGATCTGAACAAAGCAAGTCCGAAAGATGATTTTCCACTTCCTCATATTGATGTTACGGTTGACAACACCGCCATAAGGTTTTCTCCTTCATGGATGGTTTCTCCGGTTAAAATCAGTTAAAATGGCTCCGGGACATGGAAAGACTACTTTTGTTACAGTGGGGTACTACGCTACAAGGTTATGCCGTTTGATGAAGAACGAGGCGCCACTTATCGGTATGGTGACATTGTTTCATAACATGATTCATCACGAGATAGAGGTCTATGTTGGCGACATGATAGCTCGATCACGCGGTGAAGAAGAACATCTTGATCATTTGCGACTGTTTGATAGGTTGAGGAAGTACAGACTGAGACTTAATCCTAACAAGTTCACCTTTGGAGTCAGATCCGGAAAACTCCTAGGCTTTGTTGTCAGTGGTAAAGGTATTGAGGTTGACCCGCCAAGGTTAAAGCTATTCAAGAGATGCCGCTCCCGCAGAGAAGGAAGTCGAGGTTTCTTGGGCCGATTGAACTACATTGCCAGATTCATTGCACACCTAACTGCTACTTGTGAGCCAATCTTTAAGTTACTAAAGAAAGATCAAGTAGTGGAATGGAATGATGATTGCCAGATCGCTTTTGACAAAATCAAGGAGTACCTTGAATCCTCTATCGATGCCTTTGCCAAAGGAAGACCTCTTATCATGTACTTGCGGTGTTAGAGAATTCAATGGGGTGTGTGTTGGGGCAACATGACGAGTGCAGTCGAAAAGAGCATGCAATATACTACCTTAGCAAAAGTTTACCGGTGAAACAAGATACTCACATGAGAAAACTTGCAACGCTTTGGCTTGGGCTGCTCGCGACTAAGGCAGTATATGTTGACTCACACTACCTTGTTGATTTCAAGATGGATCCGATAAAATACATATTTGAGAAACCAGCTCTCTCGGAAGAATAGCAAGATGGAAAATGATCCTGACCGAATATGACATCCAGTACACTTCTCAGGAAGCGATCAAAGAAAGTGTAGTAGTCGATCATTTGGCTCATCAAGCCGTAGATGACTATCAGTCTATGCAGTTCGAATTTCCAGACGAAGATGTTCTACTAGTCACTGATTGCGAAGAATCAGGACCAGACGAAGGACCTGAACAAGGATCCCGATGGACCATGGTCTTTGATGGAGCCTCAAACGCACTTGGCAATGGCATTGGCGCCATCATTACATCTCCCGCAGGCGGACACACGCCTTTCACCGCCAGATTATGTTTCAATTGCACTAACAACATGGCCAAATATGAAGCGTGCATCATGGGTATCAAAGCTGCTATTGATTTAAGAATCAAGTTCTTGCAAGTATATGGAGACTCAGCTTTAGTGATCAGTCAGATTAAGGGCGAGTGGGATACGAAGCATCCGAATCTCATTCCATATCGAGAGCATGTTCTGAGTTTGATCCCCTACTTTGAAGAGATTACTTTTGATCACATTCCACGAGAAGAGAATCAGTTGGCAGACGCGTTAGCTACTATGTCATCTATGTTCAAGGTCAGATGGGACAACGAGGCTCCCCATATCATCATTGAGAAGTTTGACGAACCGGTAGTATTGCTATGAGCTTGATCTGAAAGAGAAACCTTGGTACTACGACGTGAAGAGGTATCTTGAGACTCGGGAATATCCAGGGGGCATGTTAATGATAAAGTTCATGAGAAGATTTGCATCCAAATTCTTCCTCAACAGCGACATCTTATACAAGCGCAACCACGACTTGTGCTTACTCCATTGTGTAGACCGAAAGCAATACGCATCATGGAAGAGTTACGAAGATTTGGTACCCACTCCGGTGGACACACCATGGCTAAGAAGATTTTGAGAACAGTTACTATTGGTCCACCATGGAAGCGATTGTCACCGCTCGCTCGATCTTGTCACAAATGCTAGATTTATGCGACAAAGTGCACATACCTCCGTACCTCAAGCGTTTAACTTCTCCTTGGCCTTTTGCAATGTGGGGCATTGACATGATCGGAGAAATCAAGCCCACGCTTCCACGGACATCGGTTCATCCTTGTGATTACTTCACCAAGTGTGTAGAAGCGACCTCGTATGCATCATTACCAAGAATGTTGTGGCTCGATTCATCAAACATAACCTTATCATCGGTATGGAACTCCGAAAGGATTATCACGATAATGGCTCTAATCTCAACAACAAAATGATCATGAACTCGCACGTAGTTCAAGATCAAGCATCACAACTCTTCTCCTTATCGGCCTAAGATGAGCAGTAGCGATGGAAGCCGCCAACAAGAACATTAAGAAGATTATCTGAGAAAATGACGGTGACGTACAAGGATTGGCATGAGATGTTACCATTGCTCTTCATGGTTATCGCTTTACACGGACATCCACGGGGCAACCCTTCTCTAGTATACGGTATGGAAGCCGTCTTACCCATCGAGGTTCAGATACCCTCAACTAGAGTCCTCCAGGAGGCAGAGTTAGGCGAAGACGATTGGATCCAGACTCGCCTTGACCAGATTAACTTGATTGATGAGAAGACTCGCGTCCATCGCCATGGGCGGTTATCGACGAATGATTAGAGCATTTAACAAGAAGGTCAAGCACCGAGTCTACCAAGTCGGTGATTTAGTAGTCAAGCGCATCATTCTTCCACAAGGTGATCCCAAGGGCAAATGGACTCCCACCTACGAGGGACCGTTTGTAGTCAAGCAGTATTTTCGGTAGACTATGATACTTAGCACCATGGATGGTGAAGACTTCCCACACCGTGAGAGACATAGTCAAAAATACTACGCATAAATAGACCCGCTAGGTCGAACCTAGAAAAATAAGGGCATCTGGCGAACCAAAAGGTTCGGGCAAAGTTAAGGATATATACAAAACATGTACACCGGCAAGTCGAAAACACGAAAAGGCGGCTTGGGCAAGAAAGGTATCGGTGGTGAAAACCGAAAGGGCGGTCTAGGCAAAGTTAGGGATTTAAGCGTGCGACTATGTCTCTTCGGATCACCGCTTCGGACTACTATCGGCATTCAAGGTTCAAATGGCGAAGATCAGTCTACTCACTTTTTATTGACAGCAAGAGATGAGATAGTCGAAATATATGAGTACTAGCATAGTTGGAACTTAACGAGATTGTTTCCGCATAGCTTTTACTTTTCCTGTGTATAAACAACTCGCCATCGCCACCTTTCAAATAAGCAAGCTTCTTTCTCTTTACAATTTCTGTTGTTGTTATTTGCAATAAGTCCAACGTTTGTTTTGAATGACTATACGCATTTTACAATAAGAATCTAATCACAAACATACGAAAAGTGAACATACAAAAGTACTTACTACAGGCTCCGGAATTGGGACGACGGCGAAAGTCACCAAAGCATTCCCCACGAGCATGATCCCCACAAAGTGTCACTCACCACAAACCTCCCAGTGAGTATATGTTGGTCCCCGAGCCGTGATCCCAGTCAACTAAGCGGATTACATCGGTCTCAAAAGTAAAATTTCATCCCCGTCGAGATATTTATCCCGTGGACATCTCGATCCTTCCTTTTCCCCAGCGGTATCCGGACTCGAGACTTGGTCGGATAGTGCAGGAAACTACATCTTCATCTCCACTGGGATTACAACGGATTCGACCCTTCTAACGTTTCTCGGCAACTACAATTACTCTCCATGAGATCTTTTCGAATCCCGGTGGAGCGCCTCCTAAATTTCCTCGGCGGATCTACATACAAGGTCCCCAACGGATCGCCTCCCGATTCTCCTCGGTGCAGTATGAGATCTCCAACAACGAGCCTCTCAATCTCTACCTTCCTCGACAATATCTAGGCCCAAGACACGGTCGGATAGTGCATCGGAGGAATCAGATTTCTTTCTTCTCCTTCAAAAGCGGGGTTCTCACCTACTCAATCCCCCAAACAGGAGTCAGAAAGCTTCAAACAGAACATCCGCGTCTTCTTCAAGATGGATATGTTTTGAAATACCACAACATCTATCATGCATACATTTCTCATAAAGTCATAATTCATGCATATGTCATTCATATACACTGTCATGCATCATACTTTGCATAAAACTAACCAATATTCTATCAAAGTTCCTCTTGTTTTCTCCAAAGCAGTATGATCACCGATGCAAACAGGTCCGAGTTAAGCCCCGAATCGACGGAAAACTATCCGAAAGACCGCCCTTGGTTGTCCTCCGACGACTAGTCCGAGATTAAGCCCGAATCGGCGGAAAACTATCAGAGACCGCCTCGGTTATCCTCCGATAATGTGCAATGGATCAACACCCGATGCACAACAGGGAAGCTATCCACATTTTTTCCAACTACAACCTCCCTCAGAGTAATCAGCACAAAGATTTATTCTGATTCCCGATTGTCAACAGCAACTACAGAGTCTAGCGTACGACTCAGTTGCCTTGGATGGTATCTTAAGCCCATCTCGACTACTTATCAATGCTTCACTTTCGAATCTGCATATATGGTTAAAAATCAATGCAAACCAATAACTTCATTCAAAAAATGAACACGAAGTCTAACGTATGACTCCCTCCAGATGGCATCTTAAGCCCATCTCCATGCTCCTTCTAGAAACGACTACAGAGCCTAGCGTACGGCTCACTCCCCAGCATCGATCTTTCCAGATGGCATCTTAAGCCCATCCCCGTCAATTCTCCTATCGACATTCTCGAGTCTAGCGTTCGAATCCCTCTGGGACCTTTTTTTTAATAAAAGACTCATCCCTTCAAAGCATCAGCTTCTGATGCTGAACCCTGTCGAAGCATTTCTGATACTCACTCCTTCAGAAGCACTTCTGATGCTAACATTTTCAGAAGCATCAAGCTTCTGACTCTTTCAGAAGTAGCAAGATTCTGACTCTTTCGGAAGCATCAAGCTTCTGACTCCTTCAGAAGCAACAAGCTTTTGACTCCTTCAGAAGCAGCAAGCTTCTGACCTCCCTTCAAAACGTCAGCTTCTGACCCTTTTTTCAAAACTTCATTTTCAAATATTTTTCAAAACTCCTTCAAAACAAGGTGATTAAATGACAAGTCAAGCAAATGGTTCAGTGGAAAAACTCTTTACTTCTAAGCCAAAAGTCCTGGGTTCAAACCTCCTTAGGACCAAAACCTTCTTTTTTATCACTAATTTTCTCAAGTTTTTTTAACAAAATTCAACATTTTCAAAAACCAATCAAAACTTCTCATTTTGAGATGATTTTTTGCACACTTATCATTTAATATACCTATTTTATGATTATGTCAAAAAAATCCAAAAAACTATTTTCTTTTTTATTATATTTTAAATAGGTTAAAAATGAGACATTTTAAGTATTTTTAATACTTTTCAAAAAATGTTTTCTTTCCAATTTTCAAACCTAATCTTTTTCAAAACTTCTTGTGAATATCCTTCACTTTTCAAAAACATTTTCAAAACCTTTTCAAAACCTTTTCAAAACCTTTTCAAAATCCTTTCAATAAACTTACACACCTTTTTCCATGATCAATTCGATTTGAAGATAAACCGAACCAAGTTTCTCCTTGAATTTCTTTCAAATTGATCATGGGCCTCCCTCACGATGTAAGTCCCAACCCTCCTATGTACATATTTATTTCCTTGTACATATTCCCCCTTTCGTGTACATATTCATTTCCTTGTACACATTCAATCATCATTGTAAAAATTCAAGCATAACAAACTTCATTCGTTTGTTTTCATCCGCTTGTTTATACACCAATTTCATTGGTATTAAGAGGAGCATTATTCCCGGTGAAACTGCTCTTAAACCAATGGGCCTTCCTTAAGGTGTAAGTCCCAAACCCTTTGTATATATTCAGGTTACACTTGATTTAATTGCTTGTTTTATACACTTGTTTATATATTTCCTTCATAAACTCCTATGAATACACATCACACACTTGTTCATATAACTGTTCAGTTATAACATAACAACTAGTCTAACAACTAGGTTCCCTATAGCCTCCTCTTGGGCTTTGTACAAGATAACTCATTTATTGAGTTAGCCTCCTCTTAGGCTTCGTATAAGATAACTCATTTATTGAGTTAGCCTCCTCTTAGGCTTCGTATAAGACAACTCATTTATTGAGTTAGTCTCCTCTTAGGCTTTGTATAAGACAACTCATTTATTGAGTTAGCCTCCGCTTAGGCTTCATATAAGACAACTCCCCTGTTGAGTTAGCCTCCTATTGGGCTTCGTTCAAAAGAACTCCCTCGTTGAGTTTAGCCTTCTCTTGGGCATCAAACAAGAAAGAGATCTGGAAATCTCTTAACAGCCTCCTATTGGGCTTCCAATACAAAGAATCACCCACGCTAGGATAGAACTCTGAGAGTATGATTTCCCGGTGAAATCACTCTTGAATCCTAAGAGGATGGTTTCCCGGTGAAACCACTCTTAAAGCCAAATCCAGTCATACCTTATAGCTTCCTCTTGAGCTTCATGCAAGGACCCTCGATGACCCTCGGAATGCCTCCTCTTGGGCTCACAATGCAAGGACCCTCGATGACCCTTGGAATGCCTCCTCTTGGGCTTACAATACAAGGACCCACGGGCTTCTTAAAAGCATCCCCCTAATCAATAATCAATTTCTCCTAGAGATTTAGACGTTTATCATCTCTATGGAAGAAGTATCTCATCTATAACATCACATACAAATCAAACTTTTCAAACACTTTTCAAACAAAACATCTTTTAACTGTAAGTGGTAACGCTTGTACACTCGAGCAAAACACCAAAACTTACAATTAAAGATTCAATCATCTTTCAAACAACTTTCTTAACTCATAAGTGGTAACGCTTGTAAACTCAAGCAAAACACCTAATACTTACGATGAAAGATTTAATCAATCAACCTTTCGAAAATGTATGTGATGAAATAGATTAGATACATTTTTCATTAAGAAGACATTTGTCTTTGTTTCTTAATAACACCCTTTTCTTCCACTAGCATAAGTGGGAACTACGATTGCTCTAACTTTCTTAACCTTCCTTTGAGAATACGTAGGCACAAGGTCTCATCCTTGGCGAGCATACTTCTTTCTTCCTCAAACCAAACAAAACCATAGATCCCTTAGATCCGAGCTATAGATGCTCTGATTCCCATTAAGGGATATGTATGCAGAAGATCCTAATGATCTTTCCGAGCACAATAATAACAAAACCTAGGACCCCATCTAACATACCTTTCTTAAAATCCAAAGGAGAAACTCTCCCAAGAATAGAATAGAAAATTAAAACACACAAACATATCAAAAATATTCATATATATAAATAAGGCTATAGATAACTATAGATATAGGGTGCCCCTTTATATAACAAACCCCCTTACTCAAATCTCTCCCCAATGTGTAGCGTCTACTTCACGCTAGTCGCACCACATATCTTTATTTATTTAGGGTATTGCAGCTTTCCCCTTTTTCATCTCATTTTTATTTTTTTGGAAATAATAAAGCTTGATGCTTGCGGCATCTTTTTAAAAACAAATCAAAAGAGTATATCGTTTTGAGCCAGAGATTCGAGTTCTGACTCGATTCCCTCGTTCGTCACTTTTTACCGCGAACAACCAGTAATAATGTTCTAACATCCTATAGAACATCTATTCCATCTCCTCGGAACACATCATCCTTGATAGTCTTCAAGGTCTTCAAACTGCTTGCAGATGGGTATGAGAATCATTGATCAATTAATACTCATCAACTCTATTAATATATGCCTTTATGAGTGGACTTGAGGTATATCTCAAGTATCTTTGACACTTTTAATATAGTTGTAATATTCTGCCAAAATATTATGTTAAAAAAATAATCCTAGGATCCTTCTTTCACTATAGGGGTTGCATCAGAGGCTATGCAGCGGAATATAGTCATACTTCAACAGAATGTACACAATGCTTACTCCATAATTCACTTGTAAGCATAACACATAAGGATTGAAAATAAATAAATCCTACAATAAGCTTGCCTCTCCACCAAGAAACATACTATACCCATCCAATGTCCTGACCAATTATGGAAACACATAAGCACAAAAGTTACCTTATCAAAAGCTTCACTCCCGCATGAAGGTGTTGACAATTTTCTGTGCTAACTATAGGATGAACAATACAATCCAAAATCCCCACTCCCGCATGAAGTATTTGAATTTAACTTTCTTGTTACAGCATCTTTATCTTCTTTCTTCAAGAAGGTACATGTTCTGGTCAGGTTGGTCTAGTCCTCCACAGATATGTCCATCCTCCACTTCTGGGGACCATACAATATGAACACTCCTTGTTCAAACAATATACAAATAGGTTCATCCTCCACTTCAAGGGACCATATAATATGAATAATCCTTGTTCAAACAATCTTCTACCTTGTGCACAACCAGAAAGTATCCCCCATGGATCTCATCTAGAAACAGACAAGATGCCTGCTCTGATACCAATTGAAATTTTGGTATTGACAGACTCAGGATGTGGTGACATCTGACCCGACATTACATAACAGACAAGGTAAAGTTACAACTGAAAAGCAGGAAGCAAAAGAACACAAGGAATTGTTAATCCAGTTCGGTTCTAACAGACATACATCTAGGTCAAACCAAGCCAGGAATGAAGTTCACTATCAGCAGTATTAATTCGGAGGGAAACCACCCTGTTTACACTCTTCACTTAATCAGACTACCCAATGACCCTTCTACCTAAGATACCACACTTAGATATGAGAACCTCCGCTCACTTCCAATCACCTCAGTGATGTCTATCAGCTATTATCACACCAACAACTGCATCAACTACTTGGCTCCTAACACAATCATCTTGGAGATACCTCACTCCAAACACAACTAAAACAATTTGAAGATACCACACTTCAAACACAATCTAAACTAGTCACTCAAGTGACACGTACCAAAATTGGAATTGCTTCACAGCTTCTTCCAAGGACATAACTACACTCATTGCTTCACAGCTTCTGAGTGAGTAAAAACAATCCTCTTGCCTACAGGCTTCGAGGTAAAACTCAGTGACCATCCCATAATCCGGGTGGTTCACTTACATGGATAACCCTAAAGACTACATATTTCTAAAATCGACTAACTTACTAAAACTAGGTTACAACTGCTTATTTATAACCTATTACCCAATTGGATTTGGGCCTTCAAAATAACAGCATAAGTGGTAACAAACTTTTGCAAAAACAAACTTTCGCAGAAACAAAAATGCAGATAACTTCTGCTACAATCAAGGTATTCTCTGATTTTTATCCTTAGCTCTTGGACTTCCACATATGCCTTCAAAGTCACGCCACATAAGATGCATAATATTCCTAGAATATTCTACACTAATTGAAACACAACTGTAACAACTTAACAGTTTCTGTAGCGTGATGTCCTAATGTCTGATGTCTCGACATCTCATATGACATGCTGTTCCATATGTTGAAACTTTTCAATGCAGCATGTTAAGGCATCCCAATAGGACTTTTGCTGCATATATCCTATTGTATAATATACTGTTGCTGCTTATTATTTGTTTTATTTAAAATTGATCCAATCAATAAGTTAACAGAACTTACAGTATAACAAGAAGCAAGCTTACGTTTCCTTCTAAACTGCTTAGGTGGAATATGTTGCATCAGGTAGTTATTGCACTCAACTTTTATGTCTTAAATATCAATTACTTGATTTCAACATTAAAGATCAACGTACTTTGATAGTGTGTGACACTACTAGTGCCATTAACTTAACTAAAAATCATGTGCTACACTTTCATACTAAATATATTGAGATATGTCACCATTTCCTATGCGATGATGTTGAAGAGGGGTGTCAATTTTGAGCAAGTTGATAGGAAAATTTAATGATATTTTCACAAAATCTCTTGCAATTGAGCCGTTTTCCAATATTCATCGGGAATTATGCATTTTTTATATCTCAAATTTTGGCCTAAATATTTTGATGCATGAACTCTCTCTTTAATTGTTTTAACCTTTATTTGAAAGTTCTAGTTCATGTAAGTGCATCCACTATTTCTCATCCTATGAGGTGATATAGTTTAACTTCTCTCATTGCTTGCAAGCTCTTATTATATTTTCCTATCTATGTCTCTTGTAACTTGGTTAAGTATGTTAAAAAAACATGTGATATATTTGATGTGTGACGCAATCCCATGAATGTTCACTTCCAAAACATTTGTTGTTAATCCATGTGTGTTTTCAATCCATATGTTTACAGTGATTTCATGTTGTAATCATTTGTATTTCATGGTATAAATTCTTTGCATTTGAAATATGTTATTAGTATTATGCTTGGACATGTTATTTATCTAGCATATTTGTGCATTACTTGCTATTTATGTTTATACGCTTTCACTTTTACTTCATTCTATGTGAGTGATGTTATTGTTCAAATTATCTTTGCAATGCCTCTGATTGTTTTATATGTGTTATGTATGAGTTTACTTGATGCTTCTTACGTTTGTATATCCTTTTTCTCTTTTTAATGTTATCAAAGGGAGATAAGTTATACAAGAACAAGATGCACATATTATGATTTAAAAAAGGGTGCACATATTCAGGGGGAGTGTGATCAATACAAAAAAATACTTTGTGAGTTTTACCATCATCAAAAGGGGGGAGTATGTGAGTGCACTATCCTTTAATATATTTTGATTGATGTCAAAACTAGGACTTAGCATTTGTGTATATTAGACATGTCTTCCTATTTCTAGATATGCATCTCATCTTTAGGAAACCTAAAATCATGTAAGAGATGTTTTACATGTTGAAAATCAAGTGTTTTTCTAAAAAAGACATGCATAGGTCGACAAACATGTTCTTTAGGTCGACCTATACTAAATACACACAACAATTACACATGATTATTCTTGTTGGGTGGCATCTAGATTTAGGTTGATAAGGTCAAATTTAGGACTGGTGTAATAAAATTGGGTTGAGAATTATTTGGGGGTTTCAAGATAAATCCAATTGGGTTTTTCTTACAAGATCAAGAATTGATTTGGGAGTTTTTTTACAAGATTGTGCAATTTAGATTCATCTGAGTGAAAGCTTTGAAGAATGACAATTTCTATCGAAGGAGTAATGGTAACCGTAGGATCACTTTGGTAATCTTGAATCACTATATATTCTCAATTTGGATTCAGTCGAGCAAAGGCTTTGAAGAACGAGTGTTCTATCAAAAGAGTAGTGGTATATGGAGGATCAAATTGAAAGTATAAGCGTACTTAATCAAGCTCAAGATCAAGTGGAGAGAATAAGTTATGATCAACATCAACCATATAGTTTTGAGGGTTGTATTACTACTTTATAAGTGGGAGAACCCACTCACCTATTTTAGGTGGACAATTGGTATGTATCTTGTCATACCCCAAAATTTGCCCTCCACCATCTCAAGACATTTCATACCTCCATACTCAAGGATTCTTCAAGGGTTGATCAGACAAACCCTCTCCTAGACAATCAACCCAAACTAGGGTTTGATAATTCTCAGATCAAGATTGACTTCCAACATCTCCAATGGTCTTCAAGCCTCCTCATATGCTTCAAAGATTCTCCATGTCAAGTTTCAAGCCTCACAAGTCAAGTTTCCTCAAACAATTGCTCAGATGGTTGAAAATCAGTTGTATTGGACAAAAACTCAACTGTGGTCAACATACAATCAAACTTCATGATTTTTGGTCAACATCCTCATTTTGAAGTTACATTCATCATTTGATCAAGGGTTGATCATGATTCATCAAGAAAACTCAAGATTTGCTTAAAAGTCAAACTTTCTAAATTAGGGTTTCTTAGTGAAAAGTCAACCAAACTTTGACTGAGCATAACTTCTTCATACTTTCTTAGAAATTTTTCCACCACCTCTTGTTTTTAAGGAAATTCAATTCTCTACAACTTCATGTCTCACAAGAATGTTCAAAAAATGCTTCATTTGGAAGGTATGGATCAAAACATTACAGGTCCTTTTCAAAGTCAACAAAAAGTCAACATTTTGTTTTGAAGATATATTGAGCATGGAAACTCCAATTGAGATGAAACCAAAGAGGTTGGTTAGAGGACTCTTATATCTTTCCAAAAAGTCCAAGAACACTAAAAAATGTGGAAAATTGAGCAAGATACACTATTCAGAAGTTGGGCATTTTTGGACAATTGCACAAAAGGAGATATTGGTCAAAATGCAAAATTTTCCAAATGGGCCTGTAATCTTATGATCCAAACTTGTTCATGACATTATTTGTGACTCATAAATGCTTGGCCATGGCAATTTTCTATTTTACTAATTTATTTTTGAATTTTAAACCATTTAATTCAAAATTAAATTATATAAAATATGACAATAAGATATTTTTTTCAAAAGGAGTGATTTTATATCAAATTTGAGGTCCAAGGAAGCCCATGATACATGCCAATTTCGTGCTTGATCCTTCATTAAAGAGAAAATCAAATTTCCTTCAAAAATTTGATTTTTATTTGAAAATTATTCAATGCATTCAAAACCAAATCTTTTTTCCTTGTTTTTTCTCTCCTAATTCACTCTATAAATAGCCAGCAATATGACAAGCAAGAGACACGAAACCCTAGCCAAAAACACAACCCTTATTTTGTCAAAATTTTTCAAGAAGTTGGAAAAATCGAATTTTGATTTGCAGCCTCTTTCAACCATCCAAACGTGTTCAGGGGGTAAGATTGAGTAAGGATACATCATTGTTATTGATTAAAACAACCAGGATCGAGCCATATACATGCATACATATTCAATTTTTTCTTGATTTTGCACTTTATTATTCTGCGTGTTTTAATTGATTCTAATGGTTCTAATGTGTTCATGAGGTTCATTATACATGATCTGGGCAATCATTAGCAAGCTTGAACGTCAAAATCGCGTGATACCATGTTTAGGGTTTTTGAACTGTTGAGCTTCAAACTGGTAGTTAGAGGCATTTTCAATCGAAACTAATACCACCATTGAATCCGGAATGCTCGATTTAGGGGGGTAGGGTGCCTTAGAAATTTTTATTTCATGTATTTTTCCAGTTTCGATTTCAGGCTAGCCAGAGAAGATGACCGGAGCCCTAGCTCCGGCGCTGACTCAGGCGAAGACCAGCGAGAGGGTTGCGTGGCGTTTCTGGGTTCTCTGATTCGCTCATTCATCTTGATGGGGTCCAGCGTCGACTTGTTTTCAAACCATCCATGACACGCGTACGTTCAAAAGCTATTGTTTTTAACTTTTCAAACACCAGATGCCACTTGTCCCAGTGGTTAAGGCGCAGACTGTTGGTGGATACTGTCATACCCCAAAATTTGCCCTCCATCTTCTCAAGATATTTCATACATCCATACTCAAGGATTCCTCAAGAGTTGATCAGACAAACTCTCTCCTAGACAATCAACCCAAACTAGGGTTTGGCAACTCTCAGATCAAGATGAGCTTCCAACATCTCCAATGGTCTTCATGCCTCCTCATATGCTTCAAAGATTCTCCATGTCAAGTTTCAAGCCTTACAAGTCAAGTTTCCTCGAATAATTGCTCGGATGGTTGAAAATCGGTTGTATTGGACAAAAGTCAACTATGGTCAACATACAATCAAACTTCATAATTTTTGGTCAACATCCTCATTTTGAAGTTACATTCATCATTTGATCAAGGGTTGATCATGATTCATCAAGAAAACTCAAGATTTGCTCAAAAGTCAAACTTTCTAAATTAGGGTTTCTAGGTGAAAAGTCAACAAGTTTGGTGATCATAACTTTCTCATACTTTCTCAAAAAATTTTCCACCACCTCTTGTTTTGAAGGAAATTCAATTCTCTACAACTTCATGTCTCACAAGAATGTCCAAAAAATGCTTCATTTGAGAGGTATAGCTCAAAACATTACAGGTCATTTTCAAAGTCAACAAAAAGTCAACTTTTTGTTTTGAAGATATATTGAGCATGGAAACTCCAAGTGAGATGAGACCAAAAAGGTTGGTTAGAGGACTCTTAGAGCTTTTGAAAAAGTCCAAGAACACTCAAAAATGTGAAAAATTGAGCAAGATGTACCATTCACAAGTTGGGTAATTTTGAAGGAATGCACAAAGAGAGATACTTCTAAAAATCAAATTTTTTGCAAATGGACTTGCTTTTTCTTCATCCAAACTTATTCCTCATACAATTAGGAATATCCAAGCCCAATGCCACGAATTTTTGATTTATTTTTCTATTTAATTTGGAATTTATTCATTTAAATGCAAATTAAATTTAAAAATAAAGTATAAAATCAAAATTAATTGAAAGATTGATTTTTATTCTTTCCTTGAGACTCAAGTAACTAACAAAGGCCAGCAATTTTCGAAAATTGATCAATATGGCAAGATTGGATTGGAAATTAATCAAATTTTGAAAAT
Organism: Vicia sativa; assembly: GCA_021764765.1. Taxonomy (NCBI): domain Eukaryota; kingdom Viridiplantae; phylum Streptophyta; class Magnoliopsida; order Fabales; family Fabaceae; genus Vicia; species Vicia sativa. Next base: position 283,409,485 of record CM038792.1, read on the forward strand.
TTGATTTTGTACAAAAATCAATTTTGATTTACATTGAATGTTGATTGATTCTTTCCAAAAACCATGCCAAATTCATCCAGTATAAATGTGTGATACATACCTATCAAGAGAGAACAGAAAAATTGCTCTAAGAACCCTAACCTAAAAGCCAAAAATCCGTGACCTTCAAGCAATCCGCAGCCTTGGTTCCAGTGGATTTCAATCGATTTTGAGCATTCCATCGTGTTCCTTGGATTGTTTAGAGTCGATCCAGACCTTTACAAGTTGCAAAACCATCAAGAATCAAGGAATCCCAGTTTCGGTTTGTTCTTCCTTTTCCAAAATCGATTTCTAATTCTCATGCATTTTTAACATGTTTCGTGGTTTGTTTTGTATTTAGATGGAAGTTTGCAAGCTTTCTGCATAGTTTGATTGAGTTTTCATGGCCAGAATCGATGTTTACCATAGCTAGGGTTTCCTTGCACGATTGGGAACTCACGAATCGTAAAATTGGAACATGAGACCACCACCATTGTGTTTAGAATCCAATTTGCAATCGATTCATGTACTCACAACAAATTTATATTATGTGTATGAGATTTTGGAAATGCGGGGTTATAGCGTCAGGCCGGCTATGTTTTAAAAATTCAAAAGGTTGAAGATGAAGTTCTTGGCGCGGAAACGAGGCAATCGGTGGGTGACGCGTGCATGTATTCCACTCACTTCGTTTTCAAACATCAGATGCAATGTGGCCCAGTGGTTAGGGCGTTCACTATTCCTGGATCCTCTCCCATGTCCTGAGTTCGATCCCTATGGGCACCGGTTTTCCTTCTTTTTTCCAAACTTGCAATATTTTCATATTTTCTAATTTTCTAATATTTTTGCATTATTTTTAATTAATTTCATGTTTTTATTTATGCATTAAAAAATTGTCAAAAATTATTTTCTTTTTACATTACTTTCATAAAATCTTTATTTAATTTATAAAATTAAAAAATACAATTTTGCATGCATATTTATTTTTATTCATAATATTGCATTTAAATCATTTTAAATTCATTTTTAATTATTAAATTGCATCCAAAAAATCCCAAAAATTTATTTTAGCATATTTATATTATTTCCAGCATGTAATAATTTTCTCATATAAAAATTTGCATTTTTCTAACATTTTTTTTCTTGTTCGATTCATATCGTATTTTCCGATTTCTCATTCCTTTACAGGTTGATCCGATTCAGACGATTCTTTCTTTATCATTTTATTTTTTTCAATAATGTAATTGTATATGGGATGTAATAGTTTAAATTAGGTTTTTATTTTCCGCAAGTTTAAATTATGTATCTGCCCCAAAGCCTTGTAATAGCGTAGGATTTACCTTTCCGCATCTTTACATTCCGCATTTTAATTTCCGCACCCTATCAATTGCTAGTAACTAGGCGTGTATGGCAAGATAATAATGAACTTAGCCCACTAATTTTCAAGATAAAATATCTGAAATCAACACACTTCTTTCACACGTGCACCCTTAGGGTAATTCTCTCGTTGCCTGCGAATCACAAATGGTCATGTCCCTCGAACGTAGAGGTATCCTAGCACCGTTGCCTACAAACAAATCATCATAGTCCCTTCGATACAAAGATCATAAGACCCACGATGTCGCTTCCGAATAAATGATCTTGACCCTCGATTGTCGCCTACGAAAAATGATGATAGTCCCTTCAAATGTGCTAGGATACTTCCTACAAGTTGCCTTCTATGACCATCCGATGTCCCTTCGAATGTCCCGCTTACATCCAGTGAATGGAGCTACCTACCAACTAATGGTTCGGCTAGCGCTATTCTAAAGGAACGAAGTATGAAAACGACCAATTCTGAGTGGGTAATAAGTCTTTCAGTTGCTTGCTCTAAACCAAATGCTTTTCACACCACACACTCTTTTTCAAAGTTCAAACTCTTTTCAAAACGAAACATTTCCGAACACTTTGTATACACTCCTACATGAGTCATTACAAAGTCAAAGCGAAATGCCTTTTCAAAACATTTTTGTCAAACACACAGAAAGCAATTTTAAAAGGTGATCTAGAGCAACTAAGAGCCCGTAGATAACTACGGATGGAAAGGGGTGCTAATACCTTCCCTTTTCATAACCATTCTCCCGAACTCAGAATCTAAACGAAGGTCTTTTTCTGTACTTTTACCTTCCCTTAATTGGATAAAAATAAAAGTCGGTGGCGACTCTTGCTATCCGCACATTTGCGATACAAACACTAAAAAAGTCAGTTCACCGTATCACAGATACCCTCCAGGATCACGAGTTCGAATCAGCCAGTGACCGATTTTCTCTTTTCTTTTTCCAAACTTCAGGTTTTTTCTATTTTTCCATATTTTCTTTTTATTCAATATTTTGCATTCATTTTAATTTCTTTTCACAATTTTTTATCATGCATTAAAAAACATCAAAAATATTTTTTCCTTTTGCATTATTTCCAGAAAATGCTTATTTAATTTATAAAATTAAAAAATATTATTTTGCATGCGTATTTAATTTAATTGCTAATTTATCATTTAAATCACTTTTAATTAGTTTTTAATTATTAAATTAACTCCAAAAAATCCCAAAAAATTATTTTAGCATATTAATGTTATTTCCAGCATGAAATATTTTTCTCATTTAAAAATTATTATTTTTGCTAACATTTTTCTCTTATTCGATTTCCTCGTATTTTCCGATTTCTCATCTTTTCACAGGTTATCTCGTTTCGGACGATTTCTTTTTATCGTTTTCTTTTTTTCAAATTATGTAATTGCTTATGGGATGTAATAGCTTAATTAGGGCTTTTATTTTCCGCATCTTAAATTATGTATATGCCCCAAAGCCATGTAATAGCGTAGGATTTATCTTTCGGCACTTTATACTTCCGCATTTTAATTTCCGCATCTTATAAACTGTTAGTAATTAGGCGTGCATGGCAAGACTAAAATTGAACATAGCTCACTCTAATTTTCAAGATAACATGAATCTGAATCAACACACTCTTTTCACACATGCACCCCTTAGGGTAATTCTCTCTCGTTGCCTTTACAAATACAAATGGTCATGTCCCTCGAACGTAGAGGTATTCTAGCACCGTCGCCTTCCAAACAAATCATCATAGTCCCTTCGATACAAAGATCATAAGACCCACGATGTCGCCCCCAAATACATGATCTTGACCCTCGATTGTCGCCTACGAAAAATGATGATAGTCCTTCGAATGTGCTAGGATACTTCCTACAAGTTACTTTCTATGACCATACGATGTCCCATCGAATGTCCCGCTTACATCCAACGAATAGGGTTACCTACCAACTAATGGTATGGATAGCGCTATTCTAAAGGAACGTAAAATAACACGAAAACGACCAATTCTGAGTAGGTAATAAGACTTTTAATTGCTTGCTCAAATCAAAATACTTTTTCACACCTCACACTTTTGTCAAAGTTCAAACTCTTTTCAAAATGAAACATTTCCAAACACTTTGTATACATTCCTACATGAATCATTACAAAGTCAAAGCGAAATGCCTTTTCAAAACATTTTTGTCAAACACACAGAAAGCACATTTTTAAAGTGATCTAAGAGCAACTAAGAGCCCGTAGATAACTACGGATGGAAAGGGGTGCTAATACCTTCCCTTTTCATAACCATTCTCCCGAACTCAGAATCTAAACGAAGGTCTTTTTCTGTACTTTTACCTTCCCTTAATTGGATAAAAATAAAAGTCGGTGGCGACTCTTGCTATCCGCACATTTGCGATACAAACACTAAAAAAGTCAGTTCACCGTATCACAGAACTGGCGACTCTGCTGGGGACGATTCGAACTAAAGAGAGAATTGCCTTAAGGATTTCTAAATCACCTTTACTGCTTTTTGTTTGACTTGCTTGCTTTATCTTTAAGGGTTGCTTGGGTATTATATCGTTGGGGGATCCTACGCCCGGATCCGGGTTTCCTTTTAGGTAAGTAGCAATAAATCGTCGCGACCGTTAGACGTATATCAAAACGGTCAACATGATGGCTACGTTAGCGTGACACTTTGGTTGTCCCGATACTCTTCATTCCCAAGTTGAGGATAGTATTTGGCTTCTGCGTGGTGTCATCAAGCGCTAACTAAACTTTTAGAACCTTAATTGACCCATCTTGGCCATTAGAAGGTAGTGAGATGGCCGGCTTTGGTGCAGACTAAGGTTGGTTGATACTCGATGCTACGCTCATTGAGATCAGACTTTTGGGACATTTTCGGTCGACCACTTGGTAGTCGTATTGAAATAAGCGCCTACGAGAAAGATCAATGATGTGAGATTCCTAGAACCCGGTTACTATTATAGGACAGGATGAACCAACTCAAACTTTTGGTGGGGTAATCACCTATACCTCATTCAAGCCTTAAACCTAGGCTCATTGTGTGAATTGTTTGTGTGTGCCAAACATGACATCATGACATCATTTGCATTGCATATCATTTCTAACCATTTCAAGGACCTAGGGATTTATCTTTGCTCTGTTTTGTAGGGATTATGGCTTCTAGAAAGACTATCCGAATCAACTTCATGGGTATACCTTCTCAGCTCAAAGAATTGGTTTCAGAAATTCCCGACCATGCTCAGTTCTTCAAAAGACATGGTTATTTGCTTGACTTGGTTACCTCCGGTTTTGAAGAAGATATGATGCATGTCCTATTCCAGTTCTTTAATCCGAAACACCATTGCTTTACATTCCCAGATTATCAGTTGGTTCCTACTTTGGAAGAGTTCTCTAAGCTTATTGGGGTACCTATTCTTGACCAAATGCCATTCACCGGTTTGGAAAAGGTCCCTAAGTACGAAGACATTGCATCAGCCTTACATCTTAAGCGCTCAGACATTGAAGCCAATTGGGAAACAAGAAGCGGAGTTAAGGGTTTACTTGCTAAGTTCTTAATTAAGAAAGCCCGAGAGTTCCTCAAAGTTATGAGTTTCCATGCATTCGAAGACATTGTAGGTTTGTTAATCTACGGTTTGGTTCTATTCCCTAACTCGGATCAATTCATAGATGTCAACGCCGTCAAGTTGTTTCTTACCCGCAATCCAGTGCCTACTTTACTTGGAGACATCCTACATTCTCTCCACACTCGTACTATCAAAAGACAAGGAACTCTCATGTGTTGTATACCGTTACTTTCCAGGTGGTTTATTTCGCACCTTCCTCCATCAGTTTTGAAGAATGAACAAAGGTTGAGATGGTCTCAAAGGTTAATGTCACTCTCTCATTCAGACATTCGTTGGAGTCTTTTCTCTCAAAGGACTTCACCTTCATCGAGCGTTGTGGAGAATTCCTAATGTACCACGCTTGGTATAAGGGAGGTATTACTTACAACCCTTCTCTAGCTCTACGTCGGTTTGGTTTTGCCAGAGATGGTCCTCTTGATATGCTTCTCCAAGATATTGTGTTCGACTACAATCACGATCTCCAGAATTACCGACGAAGGTTTATACACGCTTGGGGCATGGTAAAGAAGACTGATACCAAGACTTTGGGGCACCAGAACTCCATTCCTTGGGAACCTTACCTCAAATGGGTGAGAGCTCGAGCTCAAAACCTCATGATGCCATTCACGCTGTTTTACCATAATTATGGAACTGTTGCTATAGGTGACGTACCTATCTTGTTCTCCATCCCGACATGCCTCGATTTTGAAGACTTGAAGAGATCTTGGATTCAGCTTAAAGAAGAAAGGGATACCTTTGAAGCTCAGTGTTACACAAGCGAGAAGAAGGTACTAGAGTTGACAAAGCTACTTCACGAGGAGCGGAACATCAACGCCTACCTCGGCATCAAAAGGAAGCGCCCATGGGAGACCTAGAGCTTTAGGATTTATATGTTTTCTTTTATTGTTTTGAACTATCTTTTGTACTTAAAAAGAGAAAAAGAATAATAAAAAAGAACTAATAAATGTTTGTTCATTGTTGGTTTAACAAATTTAAATCTCTAAGGTCCTTGAAAACATTGCATTGCATTTATATAAACATCGCATATCATAGCATAACATTGCATCACAGGTACATTGAAGATTGGTTTTCTCATTTGCTCGCTATTTATTTTAGCAGAAATGGCTCTTGAACAGTCCGTCAAAGATCTCCAGGCTCAGAATGCTCAGTTCCAACAGATGTTCACCAGTTTGGTCCAAGGCCAAGAAGATCTGAAGAAGCTCACCAACAGAAATAAGAAGGTTGTTGGTCTTCTCAACATGGGCAGACGCTACAAAGGTGGTCCTAAGAGGGTCGGATGAGCTCTCGAAGGAAGTGTCAAGAATGAGGGAGTGTCGAGGGTAATGAAGATGACCAGCGTGAGCCTAAGAATGAGGAGAAGATCGCTCGACCATAGCCATACTACGATGAAGATGACAACTACAAACAACTTGAAGACCGCCTGAATGCTGTGGAAAACCTGAAGATGTCCGGGTTGAATTTCGATGATCTGAGCCTTGTCCCTGGTGTGGTGATTCCTCCTAAGTTCAAAGTTCCAACTATTGCCAAGTATGATGGCATGTCTTGTCCGAAGCTGCATTTGAAGTCCTATGTTCAGAAGATCAACCCTCACACTGATGACAGAAAGTTGTGGATGCACTATTTTCAAGAGAGTTTGTCCGGAACTCAGTTGGAGTGGTATTATCACTAGAGAATGACCGTATCCGTGGGAGTAACTTAGCAGATGCTTTCTACAAGCAGTATGAGTACAATGCTGAATTGACACCCACTCGCATGCAACTACAAAGCATGTCTATGGGTCGTGATGAGAAGTTCAAAGAATATGCTCAGAAATGGAGAGATCTAGCAGGCAGAGTTCAACCACCCTTGTCCAATAGGGAGTTGGTTGATATGTTTATGGGAACACTGACAAGCCCATTCTTAAATCATCTGATTGGAAACTCTTCAGCCGGATTCACCGAGTTGATATTGACAGGAGAGCATATTGAAGCTGGTATCAAAAGTGGGAAGATTCATGTAGAGTCATCCTCAAATGCTGAGAAGAGATCTTTTGGTGGTAAGAAAGAAGCAAACGCTGTGTATGGTCAGAAAAGCCGAGCCAAGACTGACCGTGCTCAATCTATGGGGGCAGTTGTGATCTCCAATCCTACATCAGCACAACCTCAGCGAGACAGCGTAGCGAGCGCGCCACGAAGCAGTTCGAAGATCAACATGCCATTGTCGCAAGCCTTGCAACACATGTTGAAAGCAGAGCTGATCACCTTGAGGGATCCTCCTCAAAACATCAACATTTCCTCTCCGAGATACAATCGTAATGCTAAGTGTGCTTACCATTCCAATAGCCCTGGACATAACACTGATGACTGTTGGGCTCTGAAGAACAAGATTCAAGACATGATTGAAGCTAAACAGATTGAGTTTGACCCTCCTGTTGAGACTCCGAACGTGATCAACGCACCTATGCCTAACCATGACAAGAGTTCCAATGCTGTTGGCAATGATACTTATGTTTTCAACATAGATGACTTGACCATTCCTCTGATGACTGTTAAGAAGAATTTTCTACAAGCCGGTGTCAACCGGGATACCCAGAATTGTTGGTGCCCAGCACGATGGTTGTGCTTGGTTGAGAAGACGTGTTTAGTGCATGATGGATAACCGTGAGATACTATTTCTAAAACCACTGTGTGTGAAGATATGTCTAAACTGAAGATCAAAGATGTGAACGAAACTGCACCATCTATGTGGGATACCTTGGGGCAACCAAGTGGAAAGTACGATTACATGGTGAAGTACACTGTTCCTGAGAGCTACAAAATTCCTATTGAAGATGTTAAAGCAACCGGATGGGGTGACGATTTCCCAGAAGACCATGCTGATGTTAACACCATAAGGATTTCCTCAGCTGATCCTGTGCCTAGAGTGGCACCTCTCATCATTACTTCTCCCATACCAGTTCCATATTCCTCTGACAAGGCTATCCCTTGGAATTATGGAGCTGATGTTTACTATCATGGCGTCAAGCAAGACCCTCTGACTATTGAAGATCTTACAGTTGAAGCTATCATTCCTGACATTGACAACATCACCGGATCAAGTAAGGTGACCAGAACCGGAAGGGTTTTCTCTCCCGAAATCTCTCCTCCAAAAGACACCGCGACTCCACTCGCATTCCACTATTCAATCCATTCCCAAGCTAGAGGAAAGAATCGGTGACTCACCGCTCAACCGTACCAAAGGAAGTTCTCAAGACACCTCAAACAAGAAATGGAGGAAATTAGAAGATCATCAAAAAGAGTGACTACAATATTGTGGAACAGTTGGGATAGACTCCGTCCAAGATCTCCATGCTTGCTCTACTCTTGTGCTCTGAGGCTCATGCTAACGCCTTAGTGAAGTTTCTGAAGAATGCTCACGTACCGCAAGACACTACTACTGACCAGTTTGAAGTTTGTATTGCTAGCCTGGCTGCCAACAACGGCCTAGGCTTCTCTGATGCTGATTTGATTCCTGCCGGAAGGAAACACAACAAAGCCTTGCACATTTCTGTCGAATGAAAAGGTACTACCTTATCTCATGTCTTGGTGGATACTGGTTCTACTCTGAATATCCTTTCGAAGACTGCTTTTGATCGACTTGATATCGAAGGGTTGGTTCTGAGACCCAGTGATATAATTGTGAGAGCTTTTGATGGTTCTAAGCGAACGGTGCTTGGAGAGCTCATTCTGCCAGTCAAAGTCGATTCCCAAACTCTTGACTCCACTTTCTTTGTCATGGACATCCGTCCAGCTTACTCTTGCCTACTTGGACGCCCTTGGATACATGGGGCGGTCTTTATACCTCTACCTTGCATCGTGAAGTACCGGTGAAAGGGAAGATTGTTACAGTATGTGGTGAAGAGGAATATATGGTCAGTCATCTACAGTCATTCCGATACCTCGAGGTGGAGGGTGAATTCTACGAGACTCCCTGTCAAGCTTTTGAAACAATTCCCAGAGTCACGCCTGTCGACTCTCCTGTCACTCTGAAGTTGCTAAAGTTCCGCCTAGGATGGCCTCGCTGAAAGATGCTCAAGCTACAGTGGAAGAAGGAGGTAGTTCTATTTGGGGTCAGCTCCCTGATCTTCCTTTCAAATCCGACAAGACTGGTTTAGGCTTCACCATCAAGGGTCAGAAGATGATGCGCCGCGAACGTGCCGACCAACTTCCTTTCCGCATCAGCCAGAGTGGAATCCATGCTATAGAAGACGACGACAACGACTTCGACATCAGCAAGTGGATCTTCCCAACTCCAGACAAGGGGGTCAACAATTGGAAGACTGAAGACGTCATACCAATCTCCTTTAGTCAGGAGTAATTGCTTTTGTTTTGTTTTGCTTTTCGTATTACTTTATGTTTTGAACAATAAACTCTAAAGCCCAGTGCCTTGCCCGGGGCATCATGGCTCGTTTGTGAGAGTTATTATCTGTCATTTGCATATTTTCATTCAATAAAATCGTTGGACTTTTGCATTTAATTGTTGCTTTATCACCCCCTTCAAAAAGATATGTGTTTCTTACACACACCCACGTGATACACTGCAGTATCACTCCAAATCTCGTTGATAACAGTTATGCTATTGCTAAATATGACTTCGATAATCCGATCTACCAAGCCGAAGACGAAAGTGAGGAAGATTGTGAAGTGCCGGAGAACTTGTCGATTGCTACAGAAGAAGAATGAGTTATCTGACCACACGAAGAGCAAGTTGAGGTTGTGAATTTGGGTCGATGAAGATAGAAAAGAGATCAAGATAGGAGCGGTCTCGAGAAATGTTAAAGAAAGGTTGGTTCAAATGCTACGAGACTATATTGAGGTTTTTGCTTGGTCATACGAAGACATGCCGGGTTTAGACATTGATATTGTGGTACACGATTGCCGACAAAAGAAGGTTTTCTCCGGTGAAAGAAGGTTAAATCGCATGCGTCTGAGATGTCGAGAAAATCAAAGCCGAGTTATGAAGCTTCAACACGGTTTCTTAGTTACTTCCTATCCACAATGGGTTGTGAATGTGGTACCTGTGCCTAAGAAGGATGGTAAAGTACGAATGTGTGTGGATTACAGAGATCTGAGCAAAGCGAGTCCGAAAGACGATTTCCCACTTCCTCATATTGATGTTCTGGTTGACAACACCGCTCGATAAGGTTTTCTCCTTCATGGATGGTTTCTCCGGTTACAATCGATCAAAATGGCTCCTCAAGACATGGAAAGACTACTTTTGTTACGGTGGGGCACTTTCTGCTACAAGGTTATGTCGTTCGGACTGAAGAACGCGGGCACCACTTATCAGCGTGCTATGGTGACATTATTTCATGACATGATTCACCACGAGATAGAGGTCTACGTCGACGACATGATAGCTCGATCACATACTGAAGAAGAACATCTTGATCATTTGCAGAAACTGTTTGATAGATTGAAGAAATACAGGTTGAGACTTAATCCTAACAAGTGCACCTTTGGAGTCAGATCCGGTAAACTCCTAGGGTTTGTTGTCAGTGGTAAAGGAATTGAGGTTAACCCGCCAAGGTTAAAGCTATTCAAGAAATGCCAGCTCCCCGCACCGAGAAGGAAGTTAGAGGTTTCTTGGGCCGATTAAACTACATTGCCAGATCCATTGCACATCTAACTGCTACTTGTGAGCCAATCTTCAAGTTACTTAAGAAAGATCAAGTAGTAGAATGGAGCGCGATTGCGGATCGCTTTTGACAAAATCAAGGAGTACCTGAATCCTCCTATCCCGATGCCGCCAAGGAAGACCTCTTATCATGTACTTGACGGTGTTAGAGAACTCAATGGGGTGTGTGTTGGGGCAACATGACGAGTCAGTCGAAAAGAGCATGCAATATACTACCTTAGCAAAAGTTTACCGATGTGAAACAAGATACTCACAGCTCGAAAACTTGCAACGCTTTTTGGCGCCGACTAAGGTATATGTTGACTCACACTACTTTGTTGATTTCAAGATGGATCCGATAAAATACATATTTGAGAAACCACTCTCTCGGAAGAATAGCAAGATGGCAAATGATCTTGACCGAGTATGACATCCAAACACTTCTCGAAAGCGATCAAAGGGTGTAGTAGCCGATCATTTGGCTCATCAAGCCGTAGATGACTATCGGTCTATGGTTCAAATTTCGACGAAGATGTCTTACTAGTTCTTGATTGCGAAGAACCGGCCAGACGAAGGACCGAACAAGGATCCCGATGGACTATGGTTTTGATGGAGCCTCAAACGCAATTGGCAATGGCATTGGCGCCATCATTACATCCCTAGGTGGACACCGCCTTTCACGCCGACTGCTTTTGACTAACAACATGGCCGAATCTGGCGTGCATCATGGGTATCAAAGCTGCTATTGACTTAAGAATCAAGTTCTTACAAGTGTATGGAGATTCAGCTTTGGTGATCAGTCAGATTAAGGGCGAGTGGGATACGAAGCATCCGAATCTTATTCCGTATCAAGAGCAAGTTCTGAGTTTGATCCCCTACTTCGAAGAGATTACTTTCAGTCACATTCTGCGAGAAGAGAATCAGTTGGCAGATGCATTAGCTACTATGTCATCTATGTTCAAGGTCAGATGGGACAACGAAGCTCCCCAGATCATCATCGAGAAGTTCGACGAACCAGCGTATTGTTATGAGCTTGATACAGAAGAGAAACCTTGGTACTATGATGTGAAGAGGTATCTTGAGACTCAAGAATATCCCGCAGGGGCATCAGTCAACGATAAGAAGTTTTTGAGAAGGTTCGCATCCAAATTCTTCCACAGCAATGGCATCCTATACAAGCGCAACCACGATTTGTGCTTACTCCGCTGTGTAGACCGGAAAACAACAGAACATATCATGGGAGAGTTACACGAAGGCGCATTTGGTACCCACTCCAGTGGACACACCATGGCTAAGAAGATTTTGAGAACGAGTTACTATTGGTCCACCATGGAAGCTGATTGTCACCGCTATGCTCGATCTTGTCACAAATGCCAGATATATGCAGACAAAGTGCACGCCTCTACCTCGATGTTCTAACAGCTCCTTGGCCTTTTTCAATGTGGGGCATTGACATGATCGGAGAAATCAAGCCCACAGCTTCCAACAGACATCGTTTCATCCTTGTGGCAATTGACTATTTCACCAAATGGGTAAAAGCAGCCTCGTTTGCATCTGTTACCAAGAATGTTGTGGCTCGATTCATCAAACATAATCTTATCTATCGATATGGCACTCCGAAAGGATTATCACGGATAACGACTCTAATCTCAACAATAAGATGATCACCGAACTCGCACGCTTCAAGATCAAGCATCACAACTCTTCTCCTTATCGACCAAAGATGAATGGCGGTGGAAGCCAACAAGAACATTAAGAAGATTATACAGAAAATGACAGTGACTTACAAAGATTGGCATGATATGTTACCATTCGCTCTTCATGGTTATCGCACTACAGTACGAACATCAATAGGGGCAACCCCTTTCTCTCTTGTGTACGGTATGGAAGCAGTCCTACCCATCGAGGTTCAGATTCCCTCAACCAGAGTCCTCCAGGACGCAGAGTTAGGCGAAGACGATTGGATTCAGACTCGCCTTGACCAGATTAACTTGATTGATGAGAAACGACTCGCATCCATCTGCCATGCACAGATCTATCAGAAACGAATGATCAGAGCATTTAACAAGAGAGTCAAGCACCGAGTCTACCAAGTCGGCGATCTAGTAGTCAAGCGCATCATTCTTCCACAAGGTGATCCCAGGGGAAAATGTACTCCCACCTATGAGGGACCATTTATAGTCAAGACAGTATTTTCAGGCGGAGCTATGATACTTAGCACCATGGATGGTGAAGACTTCCCACACCTTGTGAACGCAGACATAGTCAAAAAATACTACGCATAAAAGAGACCCGCTAGGTCGACTGGCCTAGGAAAAAATAAGGGCATCCTGGCGAACCAAAAGGGTTCGGGCAAAAGTTAAGGATATATACAAAACATGTACACCCGGCAAGTCGAAAACCTGAAAAGGCGGCTTGGGCAAAAAAGGGTATCCCGGTAGACTGAAAACCCGAAAGGGCGGTCTAGGCAAAAGTTAGGGATTTAACGTACGATTATGTATCGTACAGATCACCTACCTACAGACTGTACCACTACCAACATTCAAGATTCAAATGACGAAAATCAATTCAATCACCTTCTTCTGACAACAAGGAGATGAGATAGTCGAAAATATATGAGCAATAGCATAGTTGAAACTCGACAAGATTGTTTCCACATAGCTTTTTACTATTATGACAATTTCCTCTTACTAGGATATTTGTCTCTTGTATACAAACTGCCAGAATATAGGCCATTTTTCAAATTTAAGGCAAATTCTTCTTTTCCAGTTCCAATTTTTATTGTTGTTTGCATAAAGTCCAATGTTTGCTTTGAATGATTATATGCATTTGGCAATAAACATCCGTTCACAAACATACGAAAAGCGAACAGAAATAGTAATTACTACAGGCTCTAGGAATTGAGATGACGACCAAAGTCACCCATACATCCCTACAGAGTCACTTTCATAAGCAGTACAACTGCAGGATCATCAATCCCCACAGAGACATTACTTTCTCTATAAAGACGAATCCTCTTTGAAGAACTACAATCTTCTCCCAACAGTATTCCAATCCTCCAACTTCATTACGTTAGTCCCCGAGCGGTGATCCTCCAACTTCATCAAATTAGTCCCTAAGTGATCCTCCAACTTCATCACATTAGTCCCCGAGCAGTGATCCTCCAACTTCATCATGTTAGTCCCTGAACAGTGATCCTTCAACTTCATCACGTTAGTCCCCGAGCAGTGATCCTTCAACTTCATCACGTTAGTCCCCGAGCAGTGATTCTATCATATTCATCACCTCAAGTGATCCCTCTCAGCCCCGTCAGCTTTAATGACCCTATCGGCTTCGCCAGGTTATATCAGTCTCCAAGCAGTGACAGCAAGGTCTATACGCAAGATCCTCAGCCAAATGTCTCTCAATCGTTTCTATCCAGACCCAGAGCTTGGTTCGATAGTGCATCGGAGGAATCTGAATCATCTCTTACTCCCTAGCCAGGGTTCTCAGCAACCCCATCCCCAAGCAGGACATCAAAGATCTCCAGTAGAACGTTCCTGTCTTCTTCAAGATGGATATATTTTGAAATACCACAACATCTACATTCATACATTATCCATAAAAGTCATAACATGTACATATATCATAATAACGTTATTCATAGCATTGTTATACACTCGCATGCATCATAATCTGCATATGACTAACCATATCCTGTTAGGATTCATTTCCCCAGCAGGCAAAAGGCTATTTTTTCCGAACAGAAGGTCAAAGATTAATACCCGAAACAAGACGGGAGAACTATCTGAACGACCATGCAAATTATTTCCAGACGACGGATCATGGATAAACACCTGTAACAAGACGGGAAGATTATCCGCATTCCGCCAAGTATTGATCTCAGAAGTAGCCAAAACGAAGTTTTATTCTGACTCTCCATTATTATCAGACACCCGGATGGCATCTTTAAGCCCATCTCCAACTTCACATTATCAGACACCCGGATGGCATCTTTAAGCCCATCTCCGACTTCATATTATAAGACACCCGAATGGCATCTATAAGCCCATTCCCTGCAAACAGCGAGTGCAAATTTTCAGGTGCACTCGAGTTTTCAATCATCTGCTACCTTCAGGTCACGAAAGGCAAGCATCCCAATCTAACCATTCCAGTACAAGACGATTGAACAAGGGCAACTGTTATACCCCAAAATTTGCCCTCTTTCCTTTCAAGACAATCTATGGCTCTATACTTAAGAATTCCACAAGGTGGTCATCATATCTCATCATATACCTCAGAGAATCCTCATATCAAGTTCAAAGCCTTACAAGTCTAAGTTGCTCATCCAAAGGCTCAAATAGCTGAAAATCAGTTGTAGTGGACAAAAAGTCAAATGTGGTCAACATACAGTCAAACTTCATAATTTTTTGTCAACATCAATATTTTGAAGTCATATTCATCATTTGATTAGGAGCTGATCATGATTCATCAAGAAAAATTCAAGATCTGATCAAAAGTCAAAGTTTCCAAATTAGGGCTTCTTTAGACAAAAGTCAACAAAACATTGACCAAGCATAACTTTCAAATACTTTATCAGAAATTTCTACACCAAAGATCATTTTGAAGAGAATTCAATTCTCTACAACTTCATGTCTCACAAGCTTGGGTTGGAAATGCTTCATTTGGAAGTTATAGATCAAAACATCACAGGTCCTTCTAGAAAAGTCAACAAAAGTCATCTTTTTGTAAAGAAGTGTTCATGAGCATGGAAACTTCAATGAAGATGAAACTAAAAGGGCTGTTTAGAGGACATCTTGAGCTTTCTAAAAAGTCCAAAAACACCCAAAAATGTGGAAAATTGAGCAAGATATGAATTGTTCAAGTTGAGCATTATTGAGGAGGTACATGAAGAAAAATACTTGGCAAATTTATGTTTTTTTCTAAATGGGCCTAAGTTTTCATGATCCAAACTTATTCTTGAGATTATCCTTGGCCTCTACACTCCTTGCCACACCTCTTCCTTATTTATTTAATTTATTTTTGAATTAAGTATCCAAAATTCAAATTTAATTAAATAAGATATAAAAATAAAAGATAAGGTAAGTTGGGCTTGATCTTTGCATGGGTTGGGGTCCAAGATAGCTCATTACAAGCTGTCAATTTCATGCAAGAAGAATCAAGGCAAGATTGAGCCACTTTTGGAAAGATTTGATAAAACTTTCAATCAAATATTTTTGCATTCATCCTAAAAGCTCCAGCTTCTGGACCCTTTCCAGCAACAGAACCCCCAGAAGCTCCAGCTTCTGGGCGCCTCCAGCAACAGAACCTTCAGAATCCCCAACTTCTGGACCCCTTTAGATGCAGAAACCACAACTTCTGAGCACGCTCAGCAGGATACTCACCAGAAACTCCAGTTTCTGGATGCCCACAGCGCTTCCACTCTCAGAAGCCCCAACTTCTGGGTAGCTTCTGCCAGAAGCTCGTTTTTTTGGTTTTCATATTTTTATTTATTTTCTGCTTTTCTTTTTTTCAAATAATTAATTAATTTAATTAGTGGTTAGCTTAGTTAATTAGGTTGATTAGATAATCACACAAATACCTTTCTTTTAACTAACTTAATTAATTTAATTTAGGTTAATATTCACTAATTTTTCTTAATTAATTAAAATCAACTAGAATTAGGTTGTTTTCATATAAACTCTAATTTTCAAAAACACCAAAAATACTAGGACATAATTTCTCTTCTGCTATTTATTTTTCTTGCATTTTAAATTCTAGAAAGGATGTATAGGTTGCAAGTTTTTTTTATCATGTAATAGTGTAGGTTTTATTTTCCGCATTTACTTTCCGCACCTCCTATTATGTATCTTCTGCAAAGCCATGTAATAGCGTAGGACCCTTTACATTTCCGCAATTTACTTTCTGCAATATTAAACTTCTAGTAACTAGGCGTGTGTGGCAAGATAAAAATCAACATAGGTCACTAATCATAAGATAAATATCTGAATACAACACACTTTCTTCACACATGCACCCCCTAGGGTATCCTCTCTCGTTGTCTTATAAATGGTCAAGTCCCTCGAACGTGGGGATATCTTAGCACAACTGCCTATAATATATCATCAAACTCCCTTCGACTTAAAAGATCATAGTCCCTCGATGTTGCCTATGAATACATGATCTCGCCCCTCGATTGTTGCCTACGAAAAGTGATGATCGTCCCTACGAATATGCTAGGATATCCCTACAAGTTGCCTTCTATGACTATCCGATGTCCCTTCGAATGTCCCTTTTACATGCAACGAATAAGGTTACCTACCAAACAATGGTATGGATAGTCTTATTTTAAAGGAAATCAAAATAACACGGAAATGACCGTTCTGAGTGGATAATAAGTCTCTTTTGCTTGCTCAATCAAAACATCTTTTACACCTCACACTTTCAAAAACATTTCCAAAATGCTTTGTATACATTCCAGCGTGAATCATTACAAAGTCTTTTCCAAAACAAAACATTTCCAAACACTTCGTATACATTCCAGCTTGAATCATTACGAAGTCAAAGTGAAATGCCTTTCCAAAAATCTTTTCAAACACACACACAAAAAAGAAACAATTTAAAGTGAGCTAAGCAATTAAGAGCCCGTAGATAACTACGGATGGAAAGGGTGTTAACACCTTCCCTTTTCATAACCACCTCCCTTACTCATAATCTAACGAAGGTCTTTTCCAGTTCTTTTCGCCTTCCCTTAATTGGATAAAAGAAAAGTCAATGGAAAATCTTGCTATACGCAACATTTGCGGTCAAACGCAAAATAAACAAATCAGTTTTCCAACCATATCACAGAACTGGCGACTCTGCTGGGGAGACCTAAAGAGAGGTTACCTTAGGGTCTAGATCACTTTAATTGTTTGAGTTGTATGCTTTACTTTTAAGGGTTGCTTGGGTATTATACTTGTGGGGGATCCTACACCCGGATCCAAGTTTCCTTAGGTAAGTAGCAATAAATCATCGCGACCGTTAGGCGTATACCGAAACGGTCAACATGATGGCTACGTTAGTGCGAAACTTTGGATTTCCCGATGCTCCTCATGTTCAGTTAAGGAAAGTATTTGGCGTCTGCGTGGTGTCATCAGTACTAACTCAATTTTTAGAACCCTAACTGACCCATCTTGGCCATTAGAAGGTAGTTAGATGGTCGACTTCGGTGTAGATTGAGGTTGGTTGATACTCGATACTACGCTCATTAAGATTCGACTTTCGGGATGTTTGGGTCGACCACTTGGTAGTCGTATTGAAATAAAGCCTACGAGAAAGATCAATGATATGAGATTCCTAGAACCCGGTTACTATTATAGGACAGGTTGAACCAACTCAAACTTTGGTAGGGTAGACACATATACCTCATGCAAGCCTTAAACCTATGGCTATTGTGTGATTTGCTTGTGCTTGCTATTTGTTCAAACATGTCATCATAACATCATAAACATCATATCATTTCTAACTATTTCAAGGACCTAGGAATTTAGCTTTGCTCTGTTTTGTAGGACTATGGCTTCCAGGAAGACCATCCGAATCAACTTCATGGGTATACCTTCTCAACTTAAGGAATTGGTTTTTGAAATTCCTGATCATGCTCAGTTCATCAAAACACATGGTTATCTGCTTGACTTGGTTATCTCCGGCTTTGAAGAAGATATAATGCACGTCTTATTCCAGTTCTTCAATCCGAAACATCATTGTTTTACATTCTTGGATTATCAGTTAGTTCCTACATTGAAAGAATTCTCTAAGCTACTTGGGATACCTATCCTTGATCAAATACCATTCATCGGTTCAGAAAAAGCTCCGAAATATGAAGACATCGCACCAGCGTTACATCAAAAACGGTCAGACATAGAAGCTAATTGGGAAACAAGAAGCGGAGTTAAGGGTTTACTTGCCAAGTTTCTGATAAAGAAAGCTCGAGAATTCCTCAAAGCTATGAGTTTCCACGCATTCGATGACATTTTCGCCTTGCTAATCTATGGTTTGGTACTATTTCCCAATCCAGATCAGTTCATAGACGTGAATGCCATCAAGATATTCCTCACTCGTAATCCAGTGCCTACTTTACTTGGGGACATCCTACATTCTCCCCACAACGCTCAATCAGTAATGAAGAACGAGCAAAGATTGAAGTGGTCTCAAAGGATGATGTCACTCTCTCATTCAGATATCCGTTGGTGTCTTTTTCCTCAAAAGGACTTCACTTTCATTGAGCGTTGTGGGGAATTCCCTAATGTACCACTCCTTGGCATAAGGGGAGGTATCACTTACAACCTTTCTCTAGCTCTACGTCAGTTTGGTTATGCTCGAAGAGATGGTCCTCATGATATGCTTATCCAAGACATTGTGTTTGACTACAAAAATGATCTCCAAAACTACCGTCGAAGATTTGTACACGCTTGGGGCATGGTAAAAAAGATTGATACCAAGACTTTGGGACACAAAAATTCCATCCCTTGGGAACCTTACCTCAAATGGGTGCGAGCTCGAGCTCAAAACCTCATGATGCCATTTACAGCTATTCTACCAGTTGTCATACCCCAAATTTTGCCCTCCTACTTCTCAAGACATTTCATACATCCATACTCAAGGATTTCACAAGGGTTGACCAGACAAACCCTCTCCTAGGCAATCAACCCAAGCTAGGGTTTGGCTATCCTCAAGCCCAAATGAGCCTCCAACACTTCCAGTGGTCATCACGCCTCATCATATGCTTCAAAGAATCTCCATGTCAAATTTCAAGCCTTACAAGTCAAGTTTCCACAGACAATTGCTTAGATGGTTGAAAATCAGTTGTATTGGACAAAAAGTCAATTGTGGTCAACATACAGTCAAACTTCATGATTTTTGGTCAACATCCTCATTTTGAAGTTACATTCATCATTTGATCAAGGGTTGATCATAATTCATCAAGAAAACTCAAAATTTGCTCAAAAGTCAAACTTTCTAAATTAGGGTTTCTTAGTGAAAAGTCAACCAAACTTTGACTGAGCATAACTTCTTCATACTTTCTCATAAATTTATCCACCACCTCTTGTTTTTAAGGAAATTCAATTCTCTACAACTTCATGTCTCACAAGAATGTTCAAAAAATGCTTCATTTGGAAGGTATGGATCAAAACATTACAGGTCCTTTTCAAAGTCAACAAAAAGTCAACATTTTGTTTTGAAGATATATTGAGCATGGAAACTCCAATTGAAATGAAACCAAAGATGTTGGTTAGAGGACTCTTAGAGCTTTCCAAAAAGTCCAAGAACACTCAAAAATGTGGAAAATTGAGCAAGATACACTATTCAGAAGTTGGGCATTTTTGGACAATTGCACAAAAGGAGATATTGGTCAAAATGCAAAATTTTCCAAATGGGCCTGTAATCTTATGATCCAAACTTGTTCATGACATTATTTGTGACTCATAAATGCTTGGCCATGGCAATTTTCTATTTTACTAATTTATTTTTGAATTTTAAACCATTTAATTCAAAATTAAATTATATAAAATATGACAATAAGATATTTTTTTCAAAAGGAGTGATTTTATATCAAATTTGAGGTCCAAGGAAGCCCATGATACATGCCAATTTCGTGCTTGATCCTTCATTAAAGAGAAAATCAAATTTCCTTCAAAAATTTGATTTTTATTTGAAAATTATTCAATGCATTCAAAACCAAATCTTTTTTCCTTGTTTTTTCTCTCCTAATTCACTCTATAAATAGCCAGCAATATGACAAGCAAGAGACACGAAACCCTAAACAAAAACACAACCCTTATTTTGTCAAAATTTTTCAAGAAGTTGGAAAAATCGAATTTTGATTTGCAGCCTCTTTCAACCATCCAAACGTGTTTAGGGGGTAAGATTGAGTAAGGATACATCATTGTTATTGATTAAAACAACCAGGATCGAGCCATATACATGCATACATATTCAATTTTTTCTTGATTTTGCACTTTATTATTCTGCGTGTTTTAATTGATTCTAATGGTTCTAATGTGTTCATGAGGTTCATTATACATGATCTGGGCAATCGTTAGCAAGCTTGAACGTCAAAATCGCGTGATGCCATGTTTAGGGTTTTTGAACTATTGAGCTACGAACTGGTAGTTAGAGGCATTTTCAATCGAAACTAATACCACCATTGAATCCGGAATGCTCGATTTAGGGGGGTAGGGTGCCTTAGAACTTTTTATTTCATGTATTTTTCCCAGTTTCGATTTCAGGCTAGCCGGAGAAGATGACCGGAGCCCTAGCTCCGGCGCCGACTCAGGCGAAGACCGGCGAGAGGGTTGCGTGGCGTTTCTGGGTTCTCTGATTCGCTCATTCATGCTGACTGGGGTCCACGCGTGCTGACTTGTTTTTCAAACCATCCATGACACGCGTACGTTCAAAAGCTATTGTTTTTAACTTTTCAAACACCAGATGCCACTTGTCCCAGTGGTTAAGGCGCAGACTGTTGGTGGATACCCTCCAGGGTCACGAGTTCGAATCAGCCAGTGACCGGTTTTCTCTTTTCTTTTTCCAAACTTCATGTTTTTTCTATTTTTCCATATTTTCTTTTTATTCAATATTTTGTATTCATTTTAATTTCTTTTCACAATTTTTTATCATGCATTAAAAAACATCAAAAATATTTTTTCTTTTTGCATTATTTCCAGAAAATGCTTATTTAATTTATAAAATTAAAAAATATTATTTTGCATGCGTATTTAATTTAATTGCTAATTTATCATTTAAATCACTTTTAATTAGTTTTTAATTATTAAATTAACTCCAAAAAATCCCAAAAAATTATTTTAGCATATTAATGTTATTTCCAGCATGAAATATTTTTCTCATTTAAAAATTATTATTTTTGCTAACATTTTTCTCTTATTCGATTTCCTCGTATTTTCCGATTTCTCATCTTTTCACAGGTTATCTCGTTTCGGACGATTTCTTTTTATCGTTTTCTTTTTTTTTCAAATTATGTAATTGCTTATGGGATGTAATAGCTTAATTAGGGCTTTTATTTTCCGCATCTTAAATTATGCATATGCCCCAAAGCCATGTAATAGCGTAGGATTTATCTTTCCGCACTTTATATTTCCGCATTTTAATTTCCGCATCTTATAAACTGTTAGTAATTAGGCGTGCATGGCAAGACTAAAATTGAACATAGCTCACTCTAATTTTCAAGATAACATGAATCTGAATCAACAAACTCTTTTCACACATGCACCCCTTAGGGTAATTCTCTCTCGTTGCCTTTACAAATACAAATGGTCATGTCCCTCGAACGTAGAGGTATTCTAGCACCGTCGCCTTCCAAACAAATCATCATAGTCCCTTCGATACAAAGATCATAAGACCCACGATGTCGCCCCCGAATACATGATCTTGACCCTCGATTATCGCCTACGAAAAATGATGATAGTCCCTTCGAATGTGCTAGGATACTTCCTACAAGTTGCTTTCTATGACCATACGATGTCCCTTCGAATGTCCCGCTTACATCCAACGAATAGGGTTACCTACCAACTAATGGTATGGATAGCGCTATTCTAAAGGAACGTAAAATAACACGAAAACGACCAATTCTGAGTAGGTAATAAGACTTTTAGTTGCTTGCTCAAATCAAAATACTTTTTCACACCTCACACTTTTGTCAAAGTTCAAACTCTTTTCAAAATGAAACATTTCCAAACACTTTGTATACATTCCTACATGAATCATTACAAAGTCAAAGCGAAATGCCTTTTCAAAACATTTTTGTCAAACACACAGAAAGCACATTTTTAAAGTGATCTAAGAGCAACTAAGAGCCCGTAGATAACTACGGATGGAAAGGGGTGCTAATACCTTCCCTTTTCACAACCTTCTCCCTTACTCAGAATCTAATGAAGGTCTTTTTCTGTACTTTTTACCTTCCCTTAATTGGATAAAAGAAAAGTCGGTGGCGACTCTTGCTATCCGCAAATTTGCGATACAAAATCCTACAAAGTCAGTTCACCGTGTTACATATCTCACAAAGGGTGCCTAGTCCTACACTATGTATCAATGCTCCATAGTGAACTCCTCTAATAAATGGTATCATAACCTTTGGTTCGAGAAAAGGATCAACTTACTTGTGTCGTAAAGTCAACGACGCCAAGGTGTGGTGAGTAAGAAACATTTTGTGTCGATGGATCCCCAAAGGTGGTGAGTAAGAAATGTTTTATGCGATACAAGTAGTGTGAAAGAAAGAGCTTCCATTTTAGGGGAAGCATTATGGACTCACGTCTGAGGGGAAATGTTGAGAATAATGTAAGTGTGATTAAGTGGGGAAATAGTCCCGTATTAGATAGGAATGTGGTGACTTGAGCATTTATAAGTTGAAGAACATACTCACCTATTATCTTAAAATTTTAGGTAGACAAGCGATGTGTCTCTCACAAAGGGTGCCTAGTTCTACACTATGTATTAATTCTCCCTAGTGAACTCCCCTAACAGGGACTCTCTCGCTCTCTCTATTTTACTTTTACTTTCCAATTGTGAAAACATTGATTGTGCAATCGATACTTTGAGAAAATCTCTTTCTTTAATAATTCAATTTGTTTTGTTGAGTTGGTTACAATATATGTGATTGTAATTGGATTTACATATCAGCAAAATCATAGAAAAATTTGTTTTGAAATGATTACACAAAGTATTTGCAAATTTCTTTAGTCAATTTTTGTTTGATATTTCATTAGAAATTGATTATTATTGTATGGTTTAATTCAGACGTAGTTGCTGAAAATATTTGATTGTTCTTCTCATCTTACATATTTGTTATATTGGTTTAACGCATATCTGGTATTTTCGATAACGGTTTGGATAAACGATTGTCGATATGGGTTTGTTTCCGTGCGCCATAGCTAATCATTTTTAAACATAATTTTTAATAAGAAAATTTCATTTGAGATCTATCCATCACCCTCTAGATCATATCCTATCTATAACAGGATCTAATAGATTATCTTTAGTCTTAGAGAAACTCTCATACAACTTCAAATATTCGTTAGCATAAATAACTTCAATTATTCTTATAATTTGGGTGTAGGTTTTAAAGTTTGAGGAACCTCCAGGTGTTGTGTCAAGTATCTGCTTTGTCTCGAGTTTAGCTAAATTGCAAAATATCTAAATTCGATTAGTGAGATCTAAGTTGTGATTCGAGCATATAAGTAGGAGTCTCTTGAACCTCTTGTGATCTTCACCTAGTGATTCCTTCTCATCCTATTTGAAAGTTGTTGTGTCATACCACTTTCAAACAAATAGGGATATGAAAAACTATTCTTCAAGAAATGGATTCTCCATTTCATCTCATGTGATGATATCGTATATTTTTAGTTACTCGTACCATTTTCCCCTTCATCTATTAAAGTAAAATGAAATAATCTTAGTCGTTCTAATTGGTGAGGAAGCCATTTAAGTTCTTTTCGACATCTTGATTCATCCTTCACAATAATTTCCTTTGTTCCAATTGGTGAAATTGTGTTGGGTTGAATTCTAACTTAATGATGGTGTCACGACGAAAAATTGGGAGACCAAGCTATTGAGAAATTTGACTCACAAAGATTTAAAGAAATCACCACTAAAATTTATTGTTTCTAAGGAAAATGGAAAAGATCAAAACCCTATTGTTTAAACATGCAATGCAAGAAGTAAATATAACTAAGAGCGGAGCATAAAGAAGAGATCTAAGGTACGTGGGTTGGTTATACAAAGGTAAGGTATTATCATCCTATGTATTAATAGTACTCTATAGGATCCTCTTATAATATATGATTTTGGTTCAAAATTGTTTGTTTGTTAAATGATTGTGGGGATGGGAAAAGAAATATAATTTATCATATTTTTGGTTTGGAAAGACATAGTCTTATACCTTCGTACCAATACAATATCAAAACCTCGTAGTTCATTGTAAAAATAACAAAAGGATTTGTTATGGTTGATTTTAGGAGAAATGACATTTCATCATCTTAAGGAGAATACTCAACTAATACACCACAAGTATGAGAAAATGGATCTTTCATCACCATAAAGGAAGTGCCCTTAACTTGGATATAAATATCAACAAGGTTCCACTAACTCCTTAAAGTGGAAAGAATCACATTCACTTCAATCAATACTATGGAGATAGGAGAATTACATCTCAACTATAAAGAAGATTTATACTTAATCTCTTTGAGAAAATATTTTAAATTGAAAAGCCAAGATGGCAAAAGGATTTTAGTCAGGCTGAATCACTTTTATCCTTTTGAAATTGTTTTGATATGCTTAAGTATATTGAAGTATTTATTGGAGAAAAGTAGTTTGAAAATGAGATGACACAAAGTCGAGGTTTTTATATGAAAGAGGTGATATTTAAAATATAAAAAAAGGTTTTAGGGTTTAAGTACAAAGGGTACACACCAACAATTACAAGGGTGACAAAAAACACAAGGGTAAACTTAAGAAAATGCATATGCACATGATTATAAAGTCAATAATACTATTACTTTTCCTTGGATTTGACACAAGCATTTAATATAACAAGATATAAATATTAATTACTAACATAAGGAAAAACACACATATCACAAGTGTTAAGGACAAGGGTCACAAAATAACATGACTTTTAAGAGAGTCATTTAAGAAAAATATTTTAAAAGAAAACAAGAAAAGAAACATCAATAATTAAATAATTTAAGACTATTTTTGGTTTTTTAATAATTAATATATTAAACAAAAATATAAAATAAAATCAAAGCTTTGAATAAACAAATCAAATGTTTTTGGTGTTTTAATATTTAAGTTGATAAAATAAAACTAGAGGAAATACAATAAGTTAAACTAAAACTAAAAATAAAATAGTAAGAAAAATAAATAAAAAACAAAAGTAAAAGAAACGAGTGGTAAAAATTAAGGTTTTGTAAGGGGTGTTAAACCCCTGGCCTTGAGATTCCAACATAAAATACTAGCCACTGAGCCATGCACTCGGTTGTGTTAACATAAGACCATCAGCAAATAAAATAGGGAGGCAAATCCCTGAATGCAAAACAACTAAAAAAAGATGAAAAATGCAAAAGGGGATCACTATGTATCAAACTGGTGCCCTTGTGTATGTAGATTATCTTTAACCCGCGCTCTCTCCACTGGGGCACATTGTCAATTCTTTAATATAACAACTTCAACTAAATATAAAATAAACTTTATTTTCAAAACAAAATTTTGGCACCACACTTCACCTTCTTCATCGTTGCTGTAAGTTTTTTTTCTCAAAAATGGCCAAATTCTAACTTTTTCATTTATGCATCAAAAATAAAAATTAAATATACCATTTTTCTTGAAATTTCATGAGGATTTTAAAAATTTAATTAACTTTTATTAATTTTCAATCAATAATTTTAATTTTTCATATTAAAGTCAACCCTAAAAAAATTCAAACTAAAATTAAATTGTAACCAAGCACAAATAGACCCAAATGCATAGGGCTTTTAATCCTCACATTATAACAAGCATAAATGGTACAAGAATGAACCAAAATGATACTTAAATGATTGAGTTCAAAGTCACGAAAAATTTACCTATTGGAGCTTGACTTTTGAGGACCAATGACTTTATCAATCCCTTGAGCTCCACTTCTATAGAAAATCCATTTAACAATAGTTGGAAAACACATATAATCACGTGGGTCTAGAAGTTGTTGTGTAGAGTGTGGTTGTATATGTGACACTTACAATCACGTTCCAGTAACCGTTGTGGTAAAATGTCTATCACAATGGTTGACGTAAACAAACATTATAATAATTATGGTGGCATGGGTTCGATACCTAGCTACAACCAAAATTAAAGCGCATAAAGAATAGCATTTAACCACAGTTTAACGTTACAACCATTGTGGTATATGCAAGAGTATATTATAAAATATGGGATTGTTTGTTTTTCCATGCCCCTCATTAAGCATATACAATCATTCAAATAGATTTTTGAGACAATAATAAAAAAAATTAAGCTATTCTTGAAAAACAACTTAAAAAATCCAATAATTTTCGAATTGCAAGCATCATATAAATCATGATTTTATCTTTTATCCTATAGGATTTGATTCAATTCCAAATTCTTCAAAGTAATGTTGATAAATGGATGTTAGTTTGAGTTGTTCACATAAAATTTGATTTACTCTTCTTTTCTACTTTATTTTTCAAACATCAAGTTTTGTGTGAAAGATCCAGTCTGGAATCCATTTATGAACATTGTTTTGAAGAATTTGTAACATTGAATGAAATTCTATATGTTTCAAATATCAAGTTTTGTTGAAAGATCCAGACTGACATCCATTTATGAATATTGTTTTGAAGAATTTGTAACATTGAATGAAATTATATATGCTAAAGAGGGAATTACGATTTATAAGATGTGTGTAATTCAAAAAAAACATTGGATAGTCTAAGTTGATTTTCAAGAGTAACTTAACTTTTTAAATTATTATCTTAAAAATATTTTTAAATGAGTGCAAGTTCAATGAAGAATTAGTGAAACAAGCAATCTCATATGATATAACAAACTCGCTAACAACATTTATCAACAAAAACATCAAATTAATTTACATGGATTAAGAGAACTGAACAACTAACTATTTCTTGAAGCTTTAAGTGAGAAGTAAACAACCATAAACATTTGCTAGCTGCACATGAAAAACCATTTATCAACTCATATTGTACACTTGCTACCACCATCGACCATATGAGATTCATCTAGTTTGTGAAGCCATGAAGAAGAAATATAAGGTGGACGAAGTTAACACAATAGCTTCATACTTCTTATATTTCTTTACATAGCTTTTAAAACTAAATCAAGTTTTTGTTGTTGTTTCTTCATTCACTTTTCTTGAATCCTACAAACACCGTGAAAATTATCAACATGTGAAACCGCAAACTTATTTGTCAACAACATAATATGCAACACCAACATAAAACAACATACAACAATAAAATATCCATAAACTATCTAACAAGAAGAAATTCATAGGAAAACCAAGTGAAACATAACAACAACACACACGTAAACGAGAGAATAAGGGAAAAAATACCTTTATGTTAGAATAACAATATTGACGACTATACTATAGAATAGGAGTGCTAATGATGATGAAGAAGAGAAAAAAATAGGTTCTAGGGTTTTCATGTGATAGATATCGTGCTATTGTGAAAGAGAGAGACTTAATTCACTTATATATAAATATACTCACAATGGTTGAAGTTTTCAGTCGTGGTCGTAACCCTTAATTTATATATAAATATAAATAAAATAGAAAAGACACGTCTTAATGTTAAATGAATAATATATTTGAGGGTACTGAGTTTCGAACCCAAGAAAGCCTAGATTCTATAACTACGGTTATGGATGCAACCGTTATTATATGTTAACAATTTTTAATAAATAAAATAAAATAAAATATTAGCGTTGTGGGTTTAGAGATGTCACAATGGTGTTGGAACAACTGTTGTGAATTAGACGTTGTTGTTTGCGCGTTTTGTAGTAGTGCTCCTATCTTGCAAAAGCAACAAAAAAAGCATATCTTCTATATTTCCTCAAAGTTAATGATGCAAATATGAATGAGATGTTCTATAAATGTTATGCAATGATGTAAAAGGGTGTTGAGATCCTAGATCAAAAGTTAGGGTATGAAAGATGGTTACAGGCTCGTTAACAATGGTCAATCAATTAATGTCGAATGTACACATACCATAATATCTAAGTAGTTTCTCTGGTGGAGGTTGTGGTGGTGTATCTTGCATTGTGTTGTTTGAATCAAACTCTTTTTATTCGTCTAACTCTCATTTTATTTCTTATTATTCTCTTTATCACCTTAATCAAGTGTCCTTTTGATTTTCACTACCAATTATTTTGATTTGTGTATAAAAATTGTTCAGTTGAATGATGACCTCGCATACAAGGTTAGACAATTTTTAAAATAAAAACAAACCAAACTAAAAATAAAAGAAAAAAAAATTGTGGTGTTAGAGCAAAAATAATTCAACTCTCAATGAGAATTGAATTCAGTAAAAAAATTAAAAGTCTCGAGCAATGTGTCAAAGACTTGATGGAAAATTTAAAAAGTGTATTAAATTATTGATAAAGATAGAGAGAATATTTTTTAGTATCAATGACAAAGACTACATGTATTTCGTATTCATTGATTTTAACATGTTATAAATGCAAGAAAAAGGTTTTAAAGTTTTGAGTGAGAAAATTGTGAAATAAAAAGAGTTGTAAAATTAATAATAAAAATATGTTAGGGATGCGTTTAATTTTGGATTTCCCCTCTATTCCTTATTTGACATTATCAAATTGCATAATTATTGTATGTTATTACATATTTCTTAAATTATTTAATCCTAATTCCTTAGAAATTAAACATTTATATCCTTAGATGAGCTCTTCACGATCCTTGTACGTTGTCATCTAAGGACAGGTCTGATTTATAATCGCGGCATAGGAGTTGTGTAGTCTCTCTCTTATCCCCTAAATTTTGTTTGGGAGTTTGAATGAGAAAGAAGAGAACAGTTTAGAAAAAGAGAATGATTAAATGACAAAAATAAAAAGAATTATTAATTTATCGGGGATGGTTTTTGAGAATTTATTTTTATAAAAATCAAAGTCTCTTTAAGCACAAAAAAATAATCAAAATCCTTCTAATTTGGGAGAACTTAAAAATTGTATTGGAGGAGTGGTTTGGAAGGTATTTGAGAGTTTTGACAAATCGTTCAAATATAATTTTTTTTGTTATATTATTTAAAAAATAAAAAATTTGTTAATGATAAGCAATAATTCATCACTATATGCAAAAAAAAATCAAAAAAATGTTAAAGATTAATCTATATTTAAAAAAAAGTTTTCCAAAGTCATCTTTGTCCTTCCCACAAATCATCTCAAATTATTAGCCAAACAATAAAATTCATAAAACAGTAATATTAGAAAAACAACATGATAGTAATTATTTAGTTGATTAATGTGAGTTAAAGGGACAAGGTTATTCCCAAATTCACTTGCAAAACATTATTCTTAAAACAATAGATGATAAAAACTTAAATAGCAAAATTCTATTGAATTGTTACATCATCATGAGTGCATCTCTCACCTTGACAAGAGTAGTAGTCAAAAGGTTGTTGACATTTGATACAGCTTGTGTACTCACCATCATACCTTCATTTGACGTAGAAGCCAGAATTTGGTAAGCTAGAGTCAACAAAGAACCAACTTTGGAGTTTTCATCTTCTTTTTCACTTGAGCACACAACAAAACCAGAAGAGAGAATTTGCATTCCTCTTGTGTCTTCACCCTTAATGGCAACTTGAAAAGATGCAACATCGGTTGGAGTAAATATAACATATGACCCCACAGCTGATTTGAAGCTTTCTTGAAGAATCACCATCTGATTCTCAATGCCCGGGATCGAAGGCTGGTTCACATTAATAAATAAAAAACGAACTCAAATTTATATTGTGTTTGATTCGAATGCGACAAAAATTCGGGTTAAATGAATTTATTTTTAAAAAATACCTTAATAACAGAAATGAAATTTTCTGGATGTCCATTCGACATATGCGCAATCTCTTGCATTGGATTTTCGTACGAAAGTACATCCCACTGTAAACATAAATATGTTACCAATAGCAATTATTCGATAAGAAGTTAAAATCTTAAATACCAAATGAATGGTTTATAATGTAATTCAAACCTTATATCTTTCAGTATGATCAATGAGAAATTCAAAAACTTTATCAGCTTGTAGAGGAATGAGAAGTGTTGAGGTAGCACAAATAATTGTGCCTTTTGGTTTTCCTTTACCATTAGATGTATCAACAGATATGCTAATTCCTCCAACACTCTCTTTAATTAAACTTTGAAAGTTCAATTTACTTTCTAGGGCTAAAGTTTCACAAAACATCTTAACCATTCGGTGTGAAAGCTTCATCACGCTCTTCCTCCCTTCATGTGTCTGGATCACTGCTTAATAAGCAACATATAAATTAACATACACATAACAGTAAGATTCAAGATTTGAATTTTAATATTGGAGTTCAACCTAACAACATCAACTTTTGCTAGTTGAACTAGAATTTGCAGACATTTATAATATTTTACATCAAAATTAAACATGAATTAAAAACTAAACTAGGGTTTATATGTAGAGTAAAGTTGAGAAAGTGTAACCTCCTTCAGATTCTTGATCAGGTATTCTTTGAACATAAAAACTGGCCGATTTCTCACACATTCTTTGAAGCTCATTAATCCAACTTTTTGCTCCATATAAATTATTGATATCAATAAGATGTTTGTATAGGAGGTGTGTACAAATCTTATCGTCCAATTCCACATGTTCAACCCAAGTAACCTAAAATATAAAACAAGTAAGATCAGACGGCTCATAAACCTGTATTTTGACTATTTTTCTAATGTCGAAATATGAGTTTTGTGGTCTAGATTAGAAAACCTAAGTCATTTGAATTTGTCAAATTTTTTGTTATACTAAATTTCACAAATATGTGTAATCATACTAACCGAACAAAAGTCGACAGACATTTCATGAATCAAGCATCCAGACGGATGTTTCCAAGAGCGAGCAGAAGGACTAATTTCTCGTAGAGAGGAATCATATGACACATCTGTTATCACCCATACGCCATCATCAATTTTCTTACAATAGCGAATGATGGAAAATTCTCGAGGTTGCACAAGAGGTGAAAGAATATGCATTTGTTCATACATCTGCCATAAAATTCACATTAAAAATCCATTAGTGTTATAGGCAACACTTTTTTAAAACAAACCAAAATTTACACAAAAATTAAGTTACCAATTGCAATGCACCGTCTCTATTTTCCTTAGATCCGTTTTCAAACACTTTAATTGTTTCGGATTTTGAAACAATAGTTGGGAACAATTTCGTCCATTTGACCTGTCTCAATTAAAATATTTTATAAAGATGATCTATATCTATAAGAATGAATTTTAATTCAACTTGAATTTCATAAAACATATATTCGAACAAAAATAAAATTTGAACTAGACAACATACAAATGAATCAAAATTGCATTCTTACCGGATCCAATAACATGTCAATTAGTTCCATGCAATTGATGTTGACAAGTGAAGTATACTTTGATGCTTCTTTAACTACATTTTCACCTTTGAAGTGATTTGGTTTTGGAAAAGCTTGCTCATAAATTTCATGAGAAAGAGTTAGCATCTCATCTTCCACAGTAGAAGAGTCCATCCAAAAAGGGTCATGGATACGCACAAGTGTCACTAATTCATTCATTGCAATAGCTGCAATTTGAGATATTATAGATTTTTCCACATCACCAATTGGTTTTGGTTCTTTCACTATCATACCAAGATTGTGATTATGATTTGAACTTCCACCAATTTCTTGTCTTAGTGGAATTTCAACTTCTAAGTTTCTTGCAATTGCTTTTATTTGAGCAAGAGATTGCTTAAACTCATCTAGTGATATCTCTTTCCTTGAGTACCTTGCTAAAAGAGTAGAAGTTTTCTCAACCTAAAAAAGTTAAATTTATATAAAATAAATATTATATTTAATTAATATAATTTATCTTATAACTAGTTAGTCCTTTTAGGCCGAAGTTGTTAAAAATATGACATCCAACCAAATCAAAAAGACTTCTAGATCATAGTTCAATAATTTCAACCACAAATGAATTAGATGTAAAATAAAATACAAACTTAGTCAATAAAAATAAAATTAATATTTAAATAAAAATGACAAAAGATATGAACTAATAAAATCAGATGCATTTTAATCCTAATTCAATTTTATTAAGATAAACGAAGGTGAAAAATAAGCCTCGTTTGGACTTCCTTCACAAAAATATACAAAAAAATAAAGGTAGAGCGAATGGTCATAAGGATATTGTAGCCCTAAAGGCTATGATTTGAACTTCCACCAATTTCCAATTGAGTGAGATACTAAAACCTTGTTGCGGAAAAAATAAAGGTGGAGCGAATGGTCATAAGGATATTGTAGCTCTAAAGGCTATGATTTGTAAATTAAGAAAAATATAAATAAATAAAATTTACGTTTAAAAAAATTCAAAGAAAATGAAAATCGACAGACATATTAAAAAGTGTTAATCTAAAATCTTAATTTGTTTTAAAAAATACGACAAGTTCGGCAAGAATATGTCTATTTTGTCATCTAAGACAAACTGCACTATAATTAGGATAAAAAAATAAAATAATTGATTGATTTCTAATTCAATCAGTTAACTGTTTGATTTGTCCGATATTTAAAATATATATTTTTTTAAAAATAAAATAAAATATGATAACGATGTTTAGTAAAAAAAACTTGAATATAATCAATGAAAAAAATCACTAGCCTCTTCTTTGAGTCTGGTATTTTGCTCTCCTAGCTTTTGCATGTAAAGTTCATGCTCTTTAGAAACAACTGGAGGACCCCCACAAGTTATGCAAATGTTGGCCTTCAATGCCTCCTTCAAGTGAATATTTTCATGAAGAAGATCTTCATTCTCAACACGTAGAGCATTATTACTTTCTCTACTATTTTGTTTCTAGATGTAACAAATATATAAAATGATTAGTACTAATTATATGAGAAGCATGTGAAATAAATTTGAAATTAAGAAATTAGTGAAAATAAAATACCTTCATTAGAGTTCTTCTATTTTGAAACCAATATTTCACTTGTAAGGGCTCAAGCCCAATCTCTTCAGCTAATTGATTTCGTTGGGCCTTATCTGGATGGTAGTTTTGTTCCATGTATCTTTATTTAAAAAAATAATATATTTCAAGTTAATTGAGGTGGTGTTGATAAATGAGTTAAATAATAAATAATTAAAAAATTATTTAGTCAAAGAAAAATATACTTTTTTTTGAGAAAGAAGAAAATATAGAAATACTATAATCATAGAGATCGTATTTGCTCATTATTCCTTTTAATTCCCTATTTTCTATATAAAATTATAGTAAAATTATTTACCATCTATACTAATTTATTTTAAAATGGAGAAAATTTAGCAAACCCCTTACATATATTATTATAATATTGAAAAAACTAAATATAATTTTGAACAGACAAAAAAAACAGCATTTTGTTGTCAACTCAAGAATTAGTTTTATATTGGATCCAAAAAATTTAAACCTTGGGAATGCTATGAGAATCTATAGAAAATCGAAAATCTTAATTACAATAGGTTAGTAAGGAAAATGGTTTCACCATAACAACAAAATTTCTTTTTATTTTTTGATAATTTGCTAATATAAACAAGTTATTAAAAGTGGTATATGCTCTGATAAAATAAATAAATTAAGAACAAAATTAAATAAATTAAAAAAAAAAATGTTAATAGGTCATCTTACTTACTTTTCAAGTATCGAGGTCTGATAGATTGTAAAACGCATGTTGGATGGTCTATTCCCATTATTTGAGTAATCGATGTCTTCTTCGTCAAATCCATCAGAAATTCTCATTGTGTAATCCATTTATAACCTAACTAGATAGTGAGATACGCTTGCAAAATATTGAAATTTATTTCTTTTATTTTTATTTATGTCTGAGATATGTGAATTTTAGACTATTTATATACGCGGAATAACGTTCGAGAAACTTCAAAATAACCTTAAATAAAAAATAACAAAAATGATTTAATGAAGAAAAAAAAAGCAATGGTTCAATTATTATTCCTGGATTTTCCCTCTAAATCCACATTGACAGTTGGAATGTTTACAGATTAATTTATAAATAATTTTTTTCTTAAAATTTAAAATAGAGAGAAAATATGACTACTGTATCATATTTTGTCACAATCTTGTATTTAGTGATATAATATAATATGATAAATTAATCTAGAAGTTCATAGTATCACGTGTCTCAGATTTAAATTAATATCTTAAAATTGAATTGCAATTCAAATCAAACATATAGATAAAAGCATATTTTATTGATAATTGTTAATTTAAAATAAAATTTAATATTTTTTTATTTATAAGTTAATTGTAAAGTTTATTTTAATTTTTTAATTTAAAAAAGTTTTATATTATTCTTTTAACTTTTTAAAATATACCATGTTAGTAAATTTTATTCAATTAGTGACATATTAATCGGTTAATTTTTAAATATTTTTTTCGTTAATTAGACGGAAAATTTTGACATAATACATTTCAAAATATTAAAAGACTAACATGAAATTTCTTTTAAAATAAAATAAAATAAAAATAAAAAGTATTTTGATATTAAATTATATAATTTTATTATTAAAATTAAAATATTTTAAAATAAAATTATTTTTTAATTTTTTTGAATATATGTATATTAAGTGTAAATCAAACTAATGAATTTATAAGTGTATATCATAAGGATTATTTTGTGATTTGAATATAACAAAAACTTTATTATATCACTATATCAAGTGTATACCAAAATTATGAAATAATAAAATATCGATTTCATATATTTTAATTTTATGTATATTGATAGGTGAGATAGTTCAACTAATATGTCATATTTGAGTTAAATATATTATAATTTTATGTAAATATATTTGACATAAAGCTCTAAAATTTATATATAGAGATAGTGAAATTCAATCTACTCTAAACGTAAGTTTTTTTTAGATTACTCCAAATCATAATATTTAAATTAGATTTAATTGAATACTTTTTCAAACAAATACAATTTTTAATTTTTTCTTATAACAAATATTCCATTTAAAAACTACATTTTAGTATACTATAATGCATTGTATTAGGAAGGAATTTAAATAATATATACGGTAGTTCTATAAGGCTTAATGTTATTATGATTTAATATTATAAATATTAATAAAAAATAAACTATATTTTGGAAGGATAATTTTTGTGTGGAAAATAATATATGATCATTGGAAACCGTAGATCCATTTGACTATTTATTCACTTTTAAGTAGAATCTTGAGTTCAAACCCAAATAACCATTTTATTTGTATTATTTATTTGAATATGTGTTGGTCATTAATCTAAAAGCGATGTAGAATAAATAGTCGGTGAATGATGTGATCATAATAATATATTTTAATTGAATATTCAAAGAATTTATACATGGGCACACACCTTATATTAAAATAAATATATATTTAATTTTTTTAAAGCACTTGAATGTATCATTTTTATTAAATTTCAATAAAAAACATAATAGAAAATAATTTTTACTATGCATATCAAATATTTAATGTCATTATAATATTTCTTAAAATATAATATGATCACGAATATATTTTCATGGATATATGTAATTAGTTGAAGAGGTTAAAACTACATAAATTATGCTAATAATTTGACTTTTATTTTAGTGGATGTGATTAAATATGATTTTTATGAATAAAATGAGAAGTCAAAAAAATAATGAAAATAAATAAAAAAATTGAAAAAAATGAATAAATCTTATTACTTAAATTTACATAAATATATTTTTAATAGTTGTAAAAAATTTCTTTATGGAAGAATAATGTTGAAGAAATAAAAATATTATCTAATAGTTGATGCATTGCAAGTTAAATGTTATTTGAAATATTTTGCACAAATGATCTCTCATACCTATTGATAAGTATTCTTTTTCTTCTAACACAAGGAGGGGATTGAATTGTATAAATTTGAAAAATGATATCCGAATATTTTTTTTGATAAAACAGAATTTAAAACAAGTTTGTAAAACAAATAAGGAATAAAAATTGAATAAAGAAGATTAGAGTAGAAATTAAAAAAAAAACTACAGCAGAAGTAAAAAAAGAAGAAAAAGACTTAAATGTAAAGACATAAGGGAAGATAAAGATGCACTAGATATTTATAGAGATTCGGTATATCTGCTTTTCTTACTCCTCTCTCCTAAAGTTTCTTCTCAAGAGTTTCTACTATGATGTAAGCTTTTTTCAGGTTATTCCCACAAACTTCCTTATAAACAGAATGAAATTTTATTATGACTACCTTCCAAATCAAACATTAATTCTAACTATGAAGACCTTCTAACCAACATGAGATTTTAACACCAAGACAATATCCAACCAAACGAGAGCTTTTAGCACCAAGTTATGTTCATGATTCAAATGTGATATTTTAACAGGCAAGTATTGGAATCTAAACATAGATTTTATCATGTCCACCTCAATAACTAAACAAGATCTTTTTAATTGGGTTAACTCATAACCAAAATAACTTTGTGACAAGAGAGATATTACAACAACCCCCCTATATCATAACCAAAACCTCACATATAGTAATCCACTATGATAGCACTAAGAAAAAATGAAGAGAGAGAGAGAGAGGGGGGAGGGGTGTGTGTGTGAGAGAGAGGGGGAGAGGGAGAGAGAGAGAGAGGGAGTGATAATAAGTATTTAAAATAAATAATTTTGGTGAGTATGAAACGATAAATGAGCCCTCTATTTATAAGATAAAGCATGACTCAAAATGGAAAGAATTTATATGATCTTTAATGCTCATAATCGATTGTGCAGTTCAAATACGAAAGGTTTTAAATGCCATTGTCACTAATCGATTATGGCTTCCTCTAATAGAATATTAGGGTTACAAAAGTGATACGTGATTAAGCCTGTGAGATATTGGATCGAATTCTATTGGGTCGAAGGTAGTATCTTGGTTCGACGGTACGACAGAGTTTAGCAAGCAGTCGAAGGTTGCTCACATGCTGTTGTCGAAGTGTTACAAGTTGTACTTGAAGTGTGTTCTAGCTTGTAGTGTCGAAGGATGCTAGGATTGTTAGCATCGAATTGGGCATGTTTGTTATGTCCAATTGGTTAAGTTAGCTTGTACCCTAAGTTAGCTTGTAATGGGTATTTGTGATAAAAGCCCATTAGTTTAGTATGTTAGGTTTATTATAAATAGCATACTAGTCTCTCATCATTGCATACTAGTATTAAGGAATAGTAGTTAATAACCAATCCTTGTGTTCATCGTGTTCTTCATTTTTTTCCTACCCTAATTGTTTCTTGATTATTAAGCAACAAAGTTTATATTTTGTTCTAAGGCATTTGATTCACAACAAAGCCTAATGGGTTAATCAATTGTGTCATGTAAGATGCCCTTTTAATTGATTAGAATGGGTCTCTAATCCATTAAATATGCACAAAAAGTTTTTTTTTGATAGTTTTATAAAGTTAGATAGGTTTTCTGATTATGTGATGGTGTGCGATTTTCCTTAGTAATTCAAGAGTTAATCTTATAACTTTACATACACATATCACTTCGACACGAACAATGCAAGCTTTCACACTTCCTCTCTTTTATAAATTTGAAGATTTAAGATCCCTTACTTGATTTAACACTACATCTGATACTTCACTTCTTCTATCTGACGGGCTTGATAATGCTTCTTGATAGATACCATCATCGGAGGTTTTGCTTGACAATAGATATTCACCTAATCCACTAAACATCATTTGACATTGGTGTTTTCCTTTATAGATAGGCTTTGACATCTTGATATCCAAGAATAACAACTTGATCATCTCATAAAATAAAGACTTTACTATAGTGTTTTCATCATTAAAATAGGTCAGCAGATTGGTGTAGTCATTGTACCAACAAGCACATAGGTTGAATCCAGCGTGCTCCAAGATTTTTGTTATCAACCCACCAAATGGTAACCATATATTCTTTCTTTTTTGTCTATCATATGGTGGGTAACAGTACTAGTCCAATTTGTTTCTACTTTGTTTGCAAGTAGCCATATTGCGGCAACATCGATTTTGGTTAGTTTCCCAAAGTTATGTTTCATTGGGAAAAGAATATGTGTAACTTCATAGTGAGTAAGACAAATATCCAGGAGCACTAAGCCCGCCTTGAAAGGAGTATATATATGTCAGTTCTAGGAAGAATACAATAATAGAAATATAAGAATAATCATTACATACTTCTTCATAAATTTTGTACTTTGAATTGGTACAAGGAAGGTTGTATATATTAGTGAACTCTTCAAGATATAATATGATGACATGGTGTTTATTCACTTCATTGGTAAGGATCCCCCAATATAGTTGAGGTTATAATAGCACATTATTCCAAATATGGAAACTTCTCTTCAAAGATGTCACACATGGAGCTCTTTAGTGGGCCTTCATTAAACAACTTCAAAAGCTCGTAAGTGGTAGAATGAAGGATCCTTCGTATTCCATAACATATGTGGAACTAATCATCTTGTGCTTGAGAGAAAATAACTCTAAGAAGTAAGTAGAAGATGAAGAGCTTCCATATGTACACATCTTTTTTGAATCCATAATGATGATGATGATGAATATTGCAAGAGTATTTGAATATAGCAAGCAACACGAGAAAGGACAAGAAAATAAAATAGTGATGAGAAAAAGAGAGTACAAGTAACTTTTTATAGGCTGCCACTAATCAATTAGACAATTAAATGTGAGAATCTTTCATGAATTACCGATGGCGCACAATTTGAGAGGGCAATGATCGATTATACCTTAAGGTTAATCAATTATGTGGAGCAAAATTTGAAATTTGAAATTCAAATATTCTCTAATTGATTATGCCATAGGTTTAATCGATTATTTAGACTATTTCGGCATTTTGTTTGCTTCTTTTGGGCCTTGGCAAGATTTTGGGCTTGGTTGATCGCTTTTTGCACCCTTATACTTTAGTAATGAACCCACATTTTCCTGGATATCATAATTTTCCAAGGAAAACTTGCTAAAGACATAAATAAGTCAAGCCAAAAATAGAGAGATAAAATAATATTCAGTAAGCATGAAAATACCACGTGCTAGACAATTTCCTTGTATTTTTACAATTCAATTTCTACCAATGGTCTTACCTCTAAAATCTCAAGAAATCTTGAGAAAGCTACCCCTCAAGAAAGAACGATAAACTATTGTCAAAATTCCATATCTATGAATCACTTGATACAAGAGCTAACTCAAGCATCCTGAGGAGTAATACGATCATCAAAGATCTTCCGACTTCATAACCATAAGAATCGTCGTGATTGTTGAGTACCTCCATCAATGCCAACAAATAGCTTGGTTAAACGTGACTATGGAGCTCCACAAATAATGCCAAGAACCAGGTTACAGGCACTTTCAGGCCAAGAAGACACCACCATTGAACTCGCAGCCCTCGATTTAGGGGGTAGGGTCCATCTTGATCATTTATTTGTTTTATTTTGCAGGTTTGGGAACTTGAATCGCCGGAGAAGACGGCCGGAGCTAGGGCTCTGGCGTCCCTCTGGCCTCTGACCTTTGACCTCAGGCGTGGCACTCTCTGATTCGTCCATTTGAATAACTTTGGGTCCCACGTGCGCGCATCTTGGTTCCAACTGATTTCTGAAATTTGTTTTCACTTGTATATTTGTGCTTTCAATAAAATAAATGGATGTATGACCGCCCCGATGGTAGAACACGTGCACTTAGTCCTCTTGTCCCTCAAGGTGTGGGTTCGATCCCTGCCTTTTGCCAAATATTTCAATATTTTCTGATTTTTACAGGATGACACTCATATACAATTGGAGGTGTGTGATACTTGCAACACATACAAGTGGTCAATGGTAAGATTTTGGCTCAGCAACCCCAGGGTCACGAGTTCAACACCCTGGGGTGCCATCCCTATTTTTTTAGTACTTTTCCCTTTCGATTTTTCTATTGTTTTCAATTTTTAACTTGTTTTAATTTCCTTTTCAAAAATTATTTTAATTATTTTCTAAAACCCTAAAAAATATTTTGCTTTTAAATCTAGGTTAATAAAACATTTATCTAATTTTTGACATAAAAACATTTTTATTTTCTTTTCATTTAAATTATTTTTCTTAGTTAATCGTTAATTAACTTTAATTTGTTTTTTTTCGATTAAAATTAACCACAAAAACATCAAAAATATTTTCTTTTTAGTAATTAGGTTTTTTAACATTCTCCTAATATTTAAAACATTTTTTCTATTATTTATTTATTGTTTCTCACATTTAAATATTAGAAATTGATGTATAGGTCGTCAGGTTTTTTTTTTGTAATAGCGTAGATTTACTTTCCTCGCACTTTTTCTCATTGTTATGTAATTTCTCATGGGATGTAATAGCTTAGGTAATTTACTTTTATGCACCTCCTATTATGTATCTGTCCCCAAAGCCCTGTAATAGCGTATGATATTTACTTTCCGCACCTTTATTTTTCCGCAAATATTCAACTGCTTAGATGTATGTTAATTAGGGTTTGTATGGAAAGATATAACATCAATCTTAGATAACCCTTATTCAAAAATAAATATCTGAATTGAACGCACTTTGCACACTTACACCCTTAGGGCATCCTCTCTTGTTGCCTTTCCGATAAACGTGGTCATGTCCCTCGAACGTAGGGGTACCATTAGCAAAGTTGCCTACGAATAACATCATCATGGTCCCTTCGGTATAAATATCATAGTCCCTCGACGACCCTCCGAGTTTCCTAAGAATACATGATCTTGTCTCTCGATTGTTGTCTACGAATAAATGATGACCGTCCCTACAAAATTGCTAAGGTATCCTTACAATGTTGCCTTCAATGACCATTCGAGGACCCTACGTCTGTTCCTTCACATCCAATAGATGGGGCTACCTACCAACTAATGGTGTGGATAGCACTATCCTAAAGGAGAAGAAAAATAACAAGAAAGACCTCTTGAGTGGTCTTTGATGGAGCCTCAAACGCACTTGGCAATGGCATTGGCACCATCATTACGTCTCCTACAGGCGGACACACGCCTTTCACCGCCAAACTATGTTTCGATTACACTAATAACATGGCCGAATACGAAGCGTGCATCATGGGTATCAAAGCTGCTATTGACTTAAGAATCAAATTCTTGCAAGTGTATGGAGATTCAGCTTTGGTGATCAGTCAGATTAAAGGCAATTGGGATACGAAGCACCCGAATCTCATTCCATATCGAGAGCATGTTTTGTCTGATCCCCTACTTCGAAGAAATCACTTTCGATCATATTCCACGAGAAGAGAATCAGTTGGAAGGCGCATTAGCTACCATGTCATCTATGTTCAAAGTCAGTTGGGACAACGAAGCTCCCCAAATCATCATCGAAAGGTTTGACGAACCAGCATACTGTTGTGAACTTCATACAGAAGAGAAACCTTGGTTCTATGAAGTGAAGAAGTATCTCGAGCCTCAGGAATATCCCGCAGGGGCATCTGTCAATGATAAGAAGTTCTTAAGAAGATTCGCCTCCAAATTCTTTCTTAGTAACTGCATCTTATACAAGTGCAATCACGACTTGTGCTTACTCCACTGTGTAGATCACAAAACAACAGAAAGAATCATGGAAGAGTTATATGAAGGCGCATTCGGTACCCACTCCAGTGGACATACGATGGCTAAGAAGATTCTAAGAGCAGGTTACTATTGGTCCACCATGGAAGCCGATTGCTACCGCTATGCTAGGTCTTCTCACAAATGCTAGATATATGCAAACAGAGTGCATGTGCCTCCAGTCCCACTGAATGTTCAGACTGCTCCCTGGCCTTTCGCAATGTGGGGCATTGACATGATTGGGGAGATCAAACCCACCGCTTCCAATGGACATCATTTCATCCTCGTTGCCATTGATTACTTCACCAAATGGGTAGAAGCATCCTCGTTCGCATCTGTTACCAATAATGTTGTGGCTCGATTCATCAAGCATAATCTTATCTGTCGGTACGACGTCCCCGAAAGGATCATCACGGACAATGGTACCAACCTCAAAAATAAAATGATCACCGAACTCTGCACGCGGTTCAAGATTAAGCATCACAACTCTTCTCCATATCGGCCAAAAATGAACGGCGCAGTGGAAGCCGCCAACAAAAATCTTAAGAAGATCATACAGAAGATGACAGTGACTTACAAGGATTGGCATGAGATGTTTCCATTTGCTCTCCACGGTTATCGCACTACAGTACAAACATCTATAGGGGTAACCCCCTTCTCTCTCGTATATGGTATGGAGGCGGTCCAACAAATTGAGGTTCAGATACCCTCAACCAAAGTCCTCCAGGATGCAGAGTTAGGAGAAGACGAATGGGTCCAAACTCGCCTTGACTAGATCAACATGATCGACGAAAAACGGCTCACAGCCATCTGCCATGGTCAGATATACCAGAAGCGAATGATAAGAGCGTTCAACAAGAAAGTCAAACACCGAGTCTACCAAGTCGGTGATCTAGTAGTCAAGCGCATCATCCTTCCATAAGGTGATCCCAGGGGAAAGTGGACTCCCACCAATGAGGGACCATTTGTAGTCAAAGCAGTATTTTTCGGCGGAGCTATGATACTAAGCACTATGGATGGAGAAGACTTTCCACACCCTGTGAACGCAAACATAGTCAAAAAATACTACGCATGAACAAGACCCGCTAGGTTGACTGGCCTAGGCAAAAATAAGGGCATCTTGGCGAACAAAAAAAAATGGGGTTCGGGCAAAAGTTAAGGATATATATACAAAACAAATGTACACCCGACAAGTCAAAAACCTGCAAAAGGCGGCTTGGGCAAAAAAGAGTATCCCGGTAGACTGAAAACCCGAAAGGGCGGTCTAGGCAAAAGTTAGGGATTTAACGTACGATTATGTATCGTACAGATCACCTACCTACAGACTGTACCACTACCAACATTCAAGATTCAAATGACGAAAATCAATTCAATCACCTTCTTCTGACAACAAGGAGATGAGATAGTCGAAAATATATGAGCAATAGCATAGTTGAAACTCGACAAGATTGTTTCCACATAGCTTTTTACTATTATGACAATTTCCTCTTACTAGGATATTTGTCTCTTGTATACAAACTGCCAGAATATAGGCCATTTTTCAAATTTAAGGCAAATTCTTCTTTTCCAGTTCCAATTTTTATTGTTGTTTGCATAAAGTCCAATGTTTGCTTTGAATGATTATATGCATTTGGCAATAAACATCCGTTCACAAACATACGAAAAGCGAACAGAAATAGTAATTACTACAGGCTCTAGGAATTGAGATGACGACCAAAGTCACCCATACATCCCTACAGAGTCACTTTCATAAGCAGTACAACTGCAGGATCATCAATCCCCACAGAGACATTACTTTCTCTATAAAGACGAATCCTCTTTGAAGAACTACAATCTTCTCCCAACAGTATTCCAATCCTCCAACTTCATTACGTTAGTCCCCGAGCGGTGATCCTCCAACTTCATCAAATTAGTCCCTAAGTGATCCTCCAACTTCATCACATTAGTCCCCGAGCAGTGATCCTCCAACTTCATCATGTTAGTCCCTGAACAGTGATCCTTCAACTTCATCACGTTAGTCCCCGAGCAGTGATCCTTCAACTTCATCACGTTAGTCCCCGAGCAGTGATTCTATCATATTCATCACCTCAAGTGATCCCTCTCAGCCCCGTCAGCTTTAATGACCCTATCGGCTTCGCCAGGTTATATCAGTCTCCAAGCAGTGACAGCAAGGTCTATACGCAAGATCCTCAGCCAAATGTCTCTCAATCGTTTCTATCCAGACC
The DNA here is from genome assembly GCA_021764765.1 of Vicia sativa. Taxonomy (NCBI): domain Eukaryota; kingdom Viridiplantae; phylum Streptophyta; class Magnoliopsida; order Fabales; family Fabaceae; genus Vicia; species Vicia sativa. Next base: position 283,453,703 of record CM038792.1, read on the forward strand.
CAGAGCTTGGTTCGATAGTGCATCGGAGGAATCTGAATCATCTCTTACTCCCTAGCCAGGGTTCTCAGCAACCCCATCCCCAAGCAGGACATCAAAGATCTCCAGTAGAACGTTCCTGTCTTCTTCAAGATGGATATATTTTGAAATACCACAACATCTACATTCATACATTATCCATAAAAGTCATAACATGTACATATATCATAATAACGTTATTCATAGCATTGTTATACACTCGCATGCATCATAATCTGCATATGACTAACCATATCCTGTTAGGATTCATTTCCCCAGCAGGCAAAAGGCTATTTTTTCCGAACAGAAGGTCAAAGATTAATACCCGAAACAAGACGGGAGAACTATCTGAACGACCATGCAAATTATTTCCAGACGACGGATCATGGATAAACACCTGTAACAAGACGGGAAGATTATCCGCATTCCGCCAAGTATTGATCTCAGAAGTAGCCAAAACGAAGTTTTATTCTGACTCTCCATTATTATCAGACACCCGGATGGCATCTTTAAGCCCATCTCCAACTTCACATTATCAGACACCCGGATGGCATCTTTAAGCCCATCTCCGACTTCATATTATAAGACACCCGAATGGCATCTATAAGCCCATTCCCTGCAAACAGCGAGTGCAAATTTTCAGGTGCACTCGAGTTTTCAATCATCTGCTACCTTCAGGTCACGAAAGGCAAGCATCCCAATCTAACCATTCCAGTACAAGACGATTGAACAAGGGCAACTGTTATACCCCAAAATTTGCCCTCTTTCCTTTCAAGACAATCTATGGCTCTATACTTAAGAATTCCACAAGGTGGTCATCATATCTCATCATATACCTCAGAGAATCCTCATATCAAGTTCAAAGCCTTACAAGTCTAAGTTGCTCATCCAAAGGCTCAAATAGCTGAAAATCAGTTGTAGTGGACAAAAAGTCAAATGTGGTCAACATACAGTCAAACTTCATAATTTTTTGTCAACATCAATATTTTGAAGTCATATTCATCATTTGATTAGGAGCTGATCATGATTCATCAAGAAAAATTCAAGATCTGATCAAAAGTCAAAGTTTCCAAATTAGGGCTTCTTTAGACAAAAGTCAACAAAACATTGACCAAGCATAACTTTCAAATACTTTATCAGAAATTTCTACACCAAAGATCATTTTGAAGAGAATTCAATTCTCTACAACTTCATGTCTCACAAGCTTGGGTTGGAAATGCTTCATTTGGAAGTTATAGATCAAAACATCACAGGTCCTTCTAGAAAAGTCAACAAAAGTCATCTTTTTGTAAAGAAGTGTTCATGAGCATGGAAACTTCAATGAAGATGAAACTAAAAGGGCTGTTTAGAGGACATCTTGAGCTTTCTAAAAAGTCCAAAAACACCCAAAAATGTGGAAAATTGAGCAAGATATGAATTGTTCAAGTTGAGCATTATTGAGGAGGTACATGAAGAAAAATACTTGGCAAATTTATGTTTTTTTCTAAATGGGCCTAAGTTTTCATGATCCAAACTTATTCTTGAGATTATCCTTGGCCTCTACACTCCTTGCCACACCTCTTCCTTATTTATTTAATTTATTTTTGAATTAAGTATCCAAAATTCAAATTTAATTAAATAAGATATAAAAATAAAAGATAAGGTAAGTTGGGCTTGATCTTTGCATGGGTTGGGGTCCAAGATAGCTCATTACAAGCTGTCAATTTCATGCAAGAAGAATCAAGGCAAGATTGAGCCACTTTTGGAAAGATTTGATAAAACTTTCAATCAAATATTTTTGCATTCATCCTAAAAGCTCCGACTTGGACCCTTTCGAGAACCCCGAAGCTCCGACACGGGCGCCTCAACAACAGAACCTTCAGAATCCCCAACTTCTGGACCCCTTTAGATGCAGAAACCACAACTTCTGAGCACGCTCAGCAGGATACTCACCAGAAACTCCAGTTTCGGATGCCTGGCTTCCACTCTCGAAGCCCACTCGGGTAGCTTAAAGCTCGTTTTTGGTTTTCATATTTTTATTTATTTTCTGCTTTTCTTTTTTTCAAATAATTAATTAATTTAATTAGTGGTTAGCTTAGTTAATTAGGTTGATTAGATAATCACACAAATACCTTTCTTTTAACTAACTTAATTAATTTAATTTAGGTTAATATTCACTAATTTTTCTTAATTAATTAAAATCAACTAGAATTAGGTTGTTTTCATATAAACTCTAATTTTCAAAAACACCAAAAATACTAGGACATAATTTCTCTTCTGCTATTTATTTTTCTTGCATTTTAAATTCTAGAAAGGATGTATAGGTTGCAAGTTTTTTTTATCATGTAATAGTGTAGGTTTTATTTTCCGCATTTACTTTCCGCACCTCCTATTATGTATCTTCTGCAAAGCCATGTAATAGCGTAGGACCCTTTACATTTCCGCAATTTACTTTCTGCAATATTAAACTTCTAGTAACTAGGCGTGTGTGGCAAGATAAAAATCAACATAGGTCACTAATCATAAGATAAATATCTGAATACAACACACTTTCTTCACACATGCACCCCCTAGGGTATCCTCTCTCGTTGTCTTATAAATGGTCAAGTCCCTCGAACGTGGGGATATCTTAGCACAACTGCCTATAATATATCATCAAACTCCCTTCGACTTAAAAGATCATAGTCCCTCGATGTTGCCTATGAATACATGATCTCGCCCCTCGATTGTTGCCTACGAAAAGTGATGATCGTCCCTACGAATATGCTAGGATATCCCTACAAGTTGCCTTCTATGACTATCCGATGTCCCTTCGAATGTCCCTTTTACATGCAACGAATAAGGTTACCTACCAAACAATGGTATGGATAGTCTTATTTTAAAGGAAATCAAAATAACACGGAAATGACCGTTCTGAGTGGATAATAAGTCTCTTTTGCTTGCTCAATCAAAACATCTTTTACACCTCACACTTTCAAAAACATTTCCAAAATGCTTTGTATACATTCCAGCGTGAATCATTACAAAGTCTTTTCCAAAACAAAACATTTCCAAACACTTCGTATACATTCCAGCTTGAATCATTACGAAGTCAAAGTGAAATGCCTTTCCAAAAATCTTTTCAAACACACACACAAAAAAGAAACAATTTAAAGTGAGCTAAGCAATTAAGAGCCCGTAGATAACTACGGATGGAAAGGGTGTTAACACCTTCCCTTTTCATAACCACCTCCCTTACTCATAATCTAACGAAGGTCTTTTCCAGTTCTTTTCGCCTTCCCTTAATTGGATAAAAGAAAAGTCAATGGAAAATCTTGCTATACGCAACATTTGCGGTCAAACGCAAAATAAACAAATCAGTTTTCCAACCATATCACAGAACTGGCGACTCTGCTGGGGAGACCTAAAGAGAGGTTACCTTAGGGTCTAGATCACTTTAATTGTTTGAGTTGTATGCTTTACTTTTAAGGGTTGCTTGGGTATTATACTTGTGGGGGATCCTACACCCGGATCCAAGTTTCCTTAGGTAAGTAGCAATAAATCATCGCGACCGTTAGGCGTATACCGGAACGGTCAACATGATGGCTACGTTAGTGCGAAACTTTGGATTTCCCGATGCTCCTCATGTTCAGTTAAGGAAAGTATTTGGCGTCTGCGTGGTGTCATCAGTACTAACTCAATTTTTAGAACCCTAACTGACCCATCTTGGCCATTAGAAGGTAGTTAGATGGTCGACTTCGGTGTAGATTGAGGTTGGTTGATACTCGATACTACGCTCATTAAGATTCGACTTTCGGGATGTTTGGGTCGACCACTTGGTAGTCGTATTGAAATAAAGCCTACGAGAAAGATCAATGATATGAGATTCCTAGAACCCGGTTACTATTATAGGACAGGTTGAACCAACTCAAACTTTGGTAGGGTAGACACATATACCTCATGCAAGCCTTAAACCTATGGCTATTGTGTGATTTGCTTGTGCTTGCTATTTGTTCAAACATGTCATCATAACATCATAAACATCATATCATTTCTAACTATTTCAAGGACCTAGGAATTTAGCTTTGCTCTGTTTTGTAGGACTATGGCTTCCAGGAAGACCATCCGAATCAACTTCATGGGTATACCTTCTCAACTTAAGGAATTGGTTTTTGAAATTCCTGATCATGCTCAGTTCATCAAAACACATGGTTATCTGCTTGACTTGGTTATCTCCGGCTTTGAAGAAGATATAATGCACGTCTTATTCCAGTTCTTCAATCCGAAACATCATTGTTTTACATTCTTGGATTATCAGTGAGTTCCTACATTGAAAGAATTCTCTAAGCTACTTGGGATACCTATCCTTGATCAAATACCATTCATCGGTTCAGAAAAAGCTCCGAAATATGAAGACATCGCACCAGCGTTACATCAAAAACGGTCAGACATAGAAGCTAATTGGGAAACAAGAAGCGGAGTTAAGGGTTTACTTGCCAAGTTTCTGATAAAGAAAGCTCGAGAATTCCTCAAAGCTATGAGTTTCCACGCATTCGATGACATTTTCGCCTTGCTAATCTATGGTTTGGTACTATTTCCCAATCCAGATCAGTTCATAGACGTGAATGCCATCAAGATATTCCTCACTCGTAATCCAGTGCCTACTTTACTTGGGGACATCCTACATTCTCCCCACAACGCTCAATCAGTAATGAAGAACGAGCAAAGATTGAAGTGGTCTCAAAGGATGATGTCACTCTCTCATTCAGATATCCGTTGGTGTCTTTTTCCTCAAAAGGACTTCACTTTCATTGAGCGTTGTGGGGAATTCCCTAATGTACCACTCCTTGGCATAAGGGGAGGTATCACTTACAACCTTTCTCTAGCTCTACGTCAGTTTGGTTATGCTCGAAGAGATGGTCCTCATGATATGCTTATCCAAGACATTGTGTTTGACTACAAAAATGATCTCCAAAACTACCGTCGAAGATTTGTACACGCTTGGGGCATGGTAAAAAAGATTGATACCAAGACTTTGGGACACAAAAATTCCATCCCTTGGGAACCTTACCTCAAATGGGTGCGAGCTCGAGCTCAAAACCTCATGATGCCATTTACAGCTATTCTACCAGTTGTCATACCCCAAATTTTGCCCTCCTACTTCTCAAGACATTTCATACATCCATACTCAAGGATTTCACAAGGGTTGACCAGACAAACCCTCTCCTAGGCAATCAACCCAAGCTAGGGTTTGGCTATCCTCAAGCCCAAATGAGCCTCCAACACTTCCAGTGGTCATCACGCCTCATCATATGCTTCAAAGAATCTCCATGTCAAATTTCAAGCCTTACAAGTCAAGTTTCCACAGACAATTGCTTAGATGGTTGAAAATCAGTTGTATTGGACAAAAAGTCAATTGTGGTCAACATACAGTCAAACTTCATAATTTTTGGTCAACATACATATTTTGAAGTAACATTCATCATTTGATCAAGGGTTGATCATGATTCATCAAGAAAACTCAATATTTGATCAAAAGTCAAAGTTTCTAAATTGGGCTTTCTTATAAAAAGTCAATAGAACTTTGACCAGGCATAACTTTCTCATACTTTATCAGAAATTTTTCCACCACCTCTCATTTTGAAGATAATTCAATTCTCTACAACTTCATGTCTCACAATCTTGGTCAGAAAATGCTTCATATAGAAGATATGGATCAAAATATTACAGGTCCTTTTAAAAGTCAACAAAAAGTCAACTTTTTGTAAATAAGTGTTATTGAGCATGGAAATTTCAATTGAGATGAAACAAAATAGGTTGTTTAGAGGACATCTATAGCTTTCTAAAAAGTCCAAGAACACCTAAAAATGTTAAAAATTGAGCAAGATACACCTTGCACAAGTTGAGCATTTTTGAAGAGGTGCACAAAGAGAAATACTTGTCAAAATCCAAAATTTTACAAATGGGCCTAACATTTCTTGGTTCAAACTTGTTCCTCAGCTAATTTGGAACCTCCAAGCCCAAGGCCACGAATTTTATCTTTTATTTTCTATTTATTTTGGATTTTAATCATTTAAAAGCCAATAAAATTAAAATAAAAGGTAGAAAATCAAAATTAAATGCAAATTGGATTTTTCTCTCATTGTTGAGGTCCAAGCAAACCACACAAGCTGGCAAATTCGAAATTGGCATTGATTGGCAAGAGAATTGATTGAAATTTGATCAAAAAGGCAATATTTGGTTTTATACCAAATCAAATATTTTCTCATTGATTGGTACATTATTTCCTCATAATTCTTGACCTAAATCCATCCACTATATATACATGATGTTACTACATGAACACAGGACGAAAATTCTGCCTCTAAGAACCCTAACAAAGCTCAAAAAAACCATGCTACTCAAGCAACTTGCAGCCCTATTTTTGCTTCGATTCAGCCAATTCTAAGCATCCAAACACGTTCTTGGAGGTTCATTGATTCATCCCAGACCTTTACAGATCACAAAAACATCAAGAATCGTGAATTCCAGATTTCTGTTTGCACATTCTAACTCAATTTCGATTTTTGATTTTCATGCATATTTAACATGTTTTGATTGTTTATTTGTGTTTAGAATGGAGTTTCGAAGCTTTCTGCATTGGTTAATTGTGTTTTGAGTACAGGAATCGAAATCTGCCATGGCTAGGGTTCATAGCTTCGATTTGGGGTTTTGCATTCTAGAAAAAATTGGACAAAACTAAGACCACCATCGTGCTCAGGAGACAAAACTCAGTCGAACCATGTACTCACAATAAATTTATATTGCTTGTATGTGATTTTGGAAATTTGCAGGGGCTTTAGCGTCGAACCAGGCCGTTGCTACAGGTTTGAAAATTCAAACGAAGAAGATGAAGTTCTTCGCGCGGTTTCTGGATTCTCAGAATTCAATTTCGTTCATATTGTTTTTGTTTCATTTAACTAACACCAAACGCAGGATGACTCAGTGGCAAAGGCGCGTGCATGTGAAAGGAAGGTCAGGGGTTCGATCCCTAGCTTTGCAACATATTTTTTACCACTTTACAAAACTAACTCTTTTTTCTATTTTCTTAATATTTTCTATTTTAATTTATTTTCTCTTCAAATATTTTTCTCATTCATTAAAAAATCACCAAAAATATTTTCTTTTTGCATTTTAATCAGAAAAATACTTATTTAATTTTTGACATAAAAATTAATATTTTTGCATGCATATTTTAATTAATTGTTAATTAACCATTAAATTGACTTTTAACTATTTTTCTTCATCAAAACCAATCCAGAAAATTCCCAAAAAAATTACTTTATCATCTAATTATCATTACTAACCCAAAAACATTTTTCTTCATTCAAAACTTTCTTTTACTAACGTATTTTTCTCTTATGCGGATTTCTTATACTTTCTGATTATTATGTATCTGCTTACAGGTTGTAATAGTTAGGATTTATTTTCTCGCATTCTTTTCCAATATTATGTAACTGCTCATGGGATGCAATAGTTTAATTAGGATTTTACTTTCTGCACTCCTATTATGTAACTGCCCCAAAGCCATGTAATAGCGTAGGACATTTACTTTCCGCACTTTACTTTCCACAATTTACTTTCTGCACCCTATAAACTGCTAGTAACTAGGCGTGTATGGCAAGATAAAATAAACGTAGATCACTTCTAATTCCAAGATAACATATCTGAATTTAACACACTCTTTTCACACATGCACCCCTTAGGGTATTTCTCTCTCGTTGCCTTTCGAATAAATGGTCAAGTCCCTCGAACGTAGAGGTATCCTAGCACTGTTGTCTACAAACATATCATCATAGTCCCTTCGATACAAAGATCATAGACCCACGATGTCGCCTACGAATACATGATCTCGTCCCTCGATTGTTGCCTACGAAAAGTGATGATCGTCCCTTCGAATGTGCTAGGATACTCCTACAAGTTGCCTTCTATGACCATCCGATGTCCCTTTCGAATGTCCCTCTACATCCAACGAATAGGGTTACCTACCAACTAATGGTACGGATAGCACTATTCTAAAGGAAAGTAAAATAACACGAAAACGACCATTCTGAGTAGGTAATAAGACTTTTAGTTGCTTGCTCTATCAAAATACTTTTCACACCTCACACTTTTGTCAAAGTTCAAACTCTTTTCAAAACAAAACATTTCCGAACACTTTGTATACATTCCAACGTGAATCATTACTAAGTCAAAGCGAAATGCCTTTTCAAAACATTTTTGTCAAACACACAGAAAGCAAATTTTTAAAGATGAGCTAGAAGCAACTAAGAGCCCGTAGATAACTACGGATGGAAAGTGGTGCTAATACCTTCCCTTTTCATAACCTTCTCCCTTACTCAGAATCTAACGAAGGTCTTTTTCTGTTCTTTTCACCTTCCCTTAATTGGATAAAAGAAAAGTCGATGGCGACTCTTGCTATCCGCAACATTTGCGATAAAAAGCAAAACAAATCTCAAAGTCAGTTCTCCCACCGTATTACAGAACTGGCGACTCTGCTGGGGAGACACCCTAAAGAGAGAATACCTTAGGGATTTCTAGATCATTTTACTGCTTTCTGTTTGACTTGCTTGCTTTACTTTTAAGGGTTGCTCGGGTATTATACTTATGGGGGATCCTATACACGGATCCAGGTTTCCTTAGGTAAGTAGCAATAGATCGTCGCGACCGTTAGGCGTATACCGAAACGGTCAACATGATGGCTACGTTAGTGTGACACTTTGGATGTCGTGATACTCTTCATTTCCAAGTTGAGGATAGTATTTGGCTTCTGCGTGGTATCATCAGCACTAACTCAACTTTTAGAACCCTAATTGACCCATCTTGGCCATTAGAAGGTAGTGAGATGGCCGGCTTTGGTGTAGACCGAGGTTGGTTGATACTCGATGCTACGCTCATTAAGATTAGACTATTGGGATGTTTTCGGTCGACCACTTGGTAGTCGTATTAAAATAAAAGCCTACGAGAAAGATCAATGATATGAGATTCCTGGAACCTGGTTACTATTATAGGACAGGATGAACCAACTCAAACTTTGGTAGGGTAGACACTTATACCTCATACAAGCCTTAAACCTAGGGCTATTGTGTGATTTGTTTGTGCTTGTTAAACATGACATCATGACATCATCGCATTGCATATCAGTTCATCAAAAGACATGGTTATCTTCTTGACTTGGTTATCTCCAGTTTTGAAGAAGATATGATGCACGTCTTATTCCAGTTCTTCGATCCGAAACACCATTGCTTTACATTCCCAGATTATCAGTTAGTTCCTACCTTGGAAGAATTCTCTAAGCTACTTGGGATACCTATTCTTGATCAAATGTCATTCATCAGTTTAGAAAAAGCTCCTAGGTACGAAGACATTGCATCAACACTACATCTAAAGCGCTCAGACATTGAAGCCAATTGGGAAACTAGAAGCAGAGTTAAGGGTTTACTTGCTAAGTTCCTAATAAAGAAAGCTCGAGAATTCCTCAAAGCTATGAGTTTCCAAGCATTCGAAGACATCTTGGCCTTGCTAATTTATGGTTTGGTTCTATTTCCTAACTCGGATCAGTTCATTGACGTGAACACCATCAAGATATTCCTTACTCGTAATCTTGTGCCTACCTTACTTGGAGACATTCTACATTCTCTCCACACTCGTACTATCAAAAGACAAGGAACTCTCATGTGTTGTATACCGTTACTTTCCAGGTGGTTTATTTCGCACCTTCCTCCATCAGCATTGAAGAACGAACAAAGGTTGAAATGGTCTCAAAGGCTAATGCCACTCTCTCATTCAGATATCCGTTGGTGTCTTTTCTCTCAAAAAGACTTCACATTCATTGAGCGTTGTGGAGAATTCCCTAATGTACCACTCCTTGGCATAAGGGGAGGTATCATTTATAACCCTTCTCTAGCTCTATGTCAGTTTGGTTATGCTCGAAGAGATGGTCCTCATGATATGCTTCTCCAAGATATTGTGTTCGACTACAACCACGATCTCGAGTGCAAGCGAAGGTTCATACACGCTTGGGGCATGGTAAAGAAGAATGATACCAAGACTTTGGGGCACCAAAACTCCATTCCTTGGGAACCTTACCTCAAATGGGTGCGAGCTCGAGCTTAAAACCTCATGATGCCATTTACACCCGTGTTACCAGTAATTTTGGAACCTGTTGCTATAGGTCACGTACCCTATACTGTTCTCCATCCCGACATGCCTACTGACTTTGAAGACTTGAAGAGATCCTGGATTCAACTAAAAGAAGAAAGGGATACATTTGAAGCTCAGTGCTATGCAATTGAGAAGAAGGTACTAGAGTTGACCAAGCTACTTCACGAGGAGCGAAACATCATCGCCTACTTTAACACCAAGAGGAAGCGCCCATGGGAGACTTAGAGCTTTAAAATTTTTGTTCTTTTATTTTTCCAAACTATCTTTTGTACTTAAAAAAAAAGAGAAGAGAATAAAAAGACTAATAAAGTTTGTTCATGCTTGTTTAACAAATTTAAATTCCTAAGGTCCTTGAAAACATTGCATTGCATTGCATAAACATCGGATATCATAGCATAACATTGCATAACAGGTACATTGAAGAATGGTTTTCTCATTTTCTCGCTATTTATTTTAGCAGAAATGGCTCTTGAACAGACTATCAAAGATCTCCATGCTCAGAATGCTCAGTTCCGGAAAGTGGTTACCAGCTTGGTCCAAGGCCAGGAAGATCTGAAGAAGCTCATCAACAGAAAGAAGAAGTTCATTGGTGTTCTCAACTTGGGCAGACGTCACAAAGGTGGTCCTAGAGTGGTCAGCCGGATAGAACTCTCAGATAAGAGTGTCGAAACTGAGGGGAGTGTCAAGAACAACGAAGGAGACCAGCGTGAGTCTGAAAACAAAGAGGAAGACTATGAGCATGAGCAATACTCTTTTGAAGATGACAAATACAAACAACTTGAAGACCGTCTGAATACTGTGGAAAATATGAAAATGTTCGGGCTGAATTTTGATGATCTAAGTCTTGTTCCTGGCGTGGTAATTCCCCACAAGTTCAAGGTTCCTAATTTTGCCAAGTATGATGGCATCTCTTGTTCGAAGATACATTTGAAGTCCTATGTTCAGAAGATCCATCCTCACACTGATGACAGGAAACTGTGGATCTATTTCTTTCAAGAATGTTTATCCGGAGCTCAGTTGGAGTGGTATTATCAACTAGAGAGTACCCACATCCATACCTGGAATGACTTAGCAGATGCTTTCTACAAGCAGTACCAGTACAATGCTGAATTGGCACCCACTCGCATGCAACTACAGAGCATGTCTATGGGTCGTGATGAGAAGTTCAAAGAGTATGCTCAGAAATGGAGAGATCTAGCAGGCATAGTTCAACCACCCTTGTCCAAAAGGGAATTGGTTGATATGGTTATGGGAACACTGACAGGCCCATTCTTCAATCATCTGATTGGAAACTCTTCAGCCGGATTCATCGAGATGATATTGACAGGAGAACACGTTGAAGCTGGAATCAAGAGCGGAAAGATTCAGGTAGAGTCATCCTCAAACGCTGCAAAAAGAACTTTTGGTAAGAAAGAAGCCAATGTTGTGTATGGTTAGAAAAGCCGAGCCAAAACCGACCGTGCTCAATTTGTGGGGGAAGTTGTGATCTCCAATCCTTCACCCGCGCAACCTCAACGAAACAACACGCGTAACCAGAACGCGCCACGAAGACAGTTTACGAAGATCAACATGCCATTGTCGCAAGCATTGCAACACATCTTGAAAGCAGAGCTGATTACCATGAGGGATCCTCCTCAAAATATCAACACCTCCTCTCCGAGATACAATCCTAATGCAAAGTGTGCTTACCACTCCAACAGCCCAAGACATAACACTAACGATTGTTGGGCTCTGAAGAACAAAATTCAAGATATGATTGAAGCTAAAGAGATTGAGTTTGATCCTCCTGTTGAGACTACGAATGTGATCAATGCACCTATGCCTAACCACGACAAAAGTTCCAATGCTATTGACAAGAACTCTTATGTCTTTAATATAGATGACTTGACTATTCCTCTGATGACTGTTAAGAAGAATTTGCTGCAAGCCGGTGTCAATCCAGGATGCCCAGAGAATTGTTGTTGGTGCCCATCTGCACCTGGCGGTTGTGCTTGGTTGAGAAGACATATTCAGTGCATGATGGATAACCGCGAAGTGCTATTTCTGAAACCTTCACCTGTGGAGAAGCTGTGTGAAGACTTGTCTAAGAATCTGAAGATCGAAGACGTAAGCGAAACCGTACCAAAAGTATGGGATACCTTGGGGCAGCCAAGTGGAAAGTTCGATTACATGGTGAAGTATACTGTTCCTAAAAGCTACAAGATTCCTATTGAAGATACTAAGGCGACGGGATGGGGAGACGATTTCCCAGAAGACTATGTTGATGTTAACACAATAAGGATTTCCTCCGCTGATCCTGTGCCTAGAGTGGCACCTCTCATCATTACTTCTCCCAGACCAATTCCATATTCCTCTGACAAAGTTATACCGTGGAACTATGGAGCTGAGGTTTACTATCATGGCGTCAAGCAAGACCCTCTGACCATTGAGGACATTACAATTGAAGCTTCCATTCCTGACATTGACAACATCACCGGATCAAGTAAGGTGACCAGAACCTGAAGAATGTTTTCTCCAGAGATCTCTCCTCCAAAAGACACTGCGACTCCAGCTCGCATCCTAGCTGTCAAACCAATTCCCGAAGCTTGAGGTAAAGAACCAGTAACTCATCCTGCTCAGACAGAAGTACACCAAAGGAAGTTGCTGAAGACACCTCCAAATGAGAAATGGAGGAAATTCTGAAGATCATCAAGAAAAGTGATTACAATGTTGTGGAACAATTGGGACAGACTCCGTCCAAGATCTCCATGCTTGCTCTGCTCTTGTGCTCTGAGGCTCATGCTAAGGCCTTGGTGAAGTTTCTGAAGAATGCTCACATACCACAACACACCACTACCGATCAATTTGAAGTTTGTATTGCTAGCCTGGCTGCCAGCAACGGCCTAGGCTTCTCTGATGCTGATTGACTCCTGTCGGAAGGAAACACAACAAAGCCTTGCACATCTCTGTTGAATGCAAGGGCGTTACATTGTCTCATGTTTTGGTAGATACCGGTTCTGCTCTGAATATCTTACCGAAGAGTGCTTTCGACCGACTTGATGTTGAAGGATTGGTCTTGAAGCCTAATGACATAATTGTGAGAGCTTTTGATGGTTCTAAACGAATAGTACTCGGAGAGCTCATTTTTCCTGTTAAAGTCGGTTCCCAGACTTTCGACTCCACTTTCTTTGTCATGGACATCCGTCCAGCTTACTCTTACCTACTTGGGCCCTTGGATACATGGGGCGGGCGTTGTTACCTCTACCTTGCATCGAGAGTTGAAGTACCGGTGAAGGGAAAGTTGTTACGATATGGTGAAGAGGAATACATGGTCATCTGCGTCATTCATATCTCGAGATGGAAGGTGAATTATTTGAGACTCCTGTCAAGCCTTGAGGGGATTACAAGAGTCATTCTTGTAGACTCTCCTCACTCCTAAAGTTATGCAAGTTCGCCTAGGATGGCCTCTGAAAGATCATTTTGGAAGAAGGAGGTAGTGCTATTTGGGACAACTCGATCTTCCTTTCAAAACTAACAAGGCTGGTTTAGGCTTCACCACAAGGTCGGAGATGATCGCCCGAGTGCGTGCCAACTTCATCATCCGGCAAAAATGGAGTCCATGCTATAGAAGACAACGGCACGACTTCGACATCGCAAGTGGATCTTCGACTCCGACAACGAGAATTGGAAGACCAAAGCGTCATACCAATCTCCTTTAGACAGGTAATTGCTTTGTTTTACTGTTTTGCTTTTCGTTTTACGCTTTGAACAATAAACTTTAAAGCCTAGTGCCTTGGCATCATGGCTCGTTATTATTATCATCATTTGCATATTCTCATTCAATAAAATCGTTGGACTTTTGCATTTCAATATTGTTTTCTTTCTTTACTTTATCACCCTTCAAAAGCTATGTGTTCTTACACACCCGTGATACTAAATCACTCCGAATCTGATATGACTATGCTATTGCTAAATATGACTTGATAATCCGATCTACCAAGCCGAAGAGAAGGTGAGGAAGATTGTGAAGTGCCGAGAACTTGTCATTGCTGGAAAACGAGTTATACAGCGAAGAGCCAGTTGAGGTTGTGAATCTAGGTACTAAAGAAGGCGAAAAGGATCAAGATAGAGCGGTCTTGGCAGTGTCAAAGATTGGTTGATACTACGAGACTATACCGAGGTTTTGCTTGGTCATACAAAGACATGCAGTCTAGACATTGACATTGTGGTACACGACAGGCAAAAGGGTTTCTCCTATAAAGTAGAAGGTTCGTCGCATCGTCACGAGATATCCGAGAAAATCAAAGCCGAAGTTATGAAGCGGTTCAACGCCATTTCCTAGTTGTTACTTATCCACATGGGTTACAAATGTGGTTCTGTACCTAAGAAGGATGGCAAAATACGAATATGTGTGAATACGAGATTTGAGCAGGCAAGTCAGAAAGGCGATTTTCCATTTCATATTGTTTACGGTGAAACAAGACTCGAGGTTTTTCCTTCATGGATGGTTTCTCGGTTACAATCGGATCAAAATGGCTCACGAAGACATGGAGAAGACTACTTCGTTACAGGTGGGGCACTTTCGCTACAAGGTCATGCCGTTCGGATGAAGACATATCAATGCCATGGTAGCATTATTTCATGACATGATTCATCACGAGATAGAGGTCTCGGCGATATGATAGCTCGATCACGGTGAAGAAGAACATCTCGATCATTGCGGGCTGTTTGATAGCGAGGAAGGATGAGACTCCATCCCAACAAGTCGCCTTTGAGTCGATCCGGTAAACTCCTAGGGTTTGTTGTCGTGGTAAAGGTATTGAGGTTGACCCCGCCAAGGTCAAAGTTATCCAAGAAATGCCAGTACCACGCACCGAGAAAGAAGTCAGAGGTTTCTTGGCATGATTGAACTACATTGCCAGATTCATTGCACATCTAACCTTATTTGTGAGCCAATCTTCAAATTCTTGAAGAAAGATCAAGTAGTAGAATGGAGCGACCATTGCCGATCGCTTTGACAAAATCAGGAGTACCTACAAAATCCTCTATCTTGATGTCGCCGAAGAAAGACCTCTTATCATGTACTTGCGGTGTTAGAGAATTCAATGGGTGTGTGTTGGGGCAACATGGCCAGTGCAGTCGAAAAGAGTATGCAATATACTACCTTAGCAAAAGTTTACCGATGAAATAAGATACTCACTTTCGACTGCGGCTAAACCTGCTGAAACTAAGGTATATGTTGACTCACTACCTTATTGATCTCAAGATGGATCGATAAAATACATATTCGAGAAACCAGCTCTCTCCGGAATAGCAATATGGCAAATGATCTTGACCGAATATGACATCAATATACTTCTCGAAAGCGATCAAAGGAAGTGTAGTAGCGATCATTTGGCTCATCGCCGTAGATGACTATCGATCTGCGATTCGAGTTTCAGACGAAAGATGTTTTGTTAATTCGATTGTGAAGAACCGGACCGACGAAGGACTGAACAAGGATCCCGATGGACCATGGTCTTTGATGGAGCTCAAACGCGGCAATGGCATTGGCGCCATCATTACATCTCCTATAAGGACACACGCCTTTCACTGATTATGCTTGATTGCACTAACAACATGGCGAATCTGGCGTTCATCATGGGTATTAAAGCGCTATTGACTTAAGAATCAAATTCTTGCAAGTGCGAAGACTCACTTTAGTGATCGATCAGTTAGGCGAGTTGGATAAGCATCAAATCTCATTCCATATCGAGAGCATGTTCTGAGTTTGATCCCCTACTTCGAAGAGATCACTTTCAATCATATTCCACGAGAGGAGAATCAGTTGGCAGACACATTAGCTACTATGTCATCTATGTTCAAGGTTAGATGGGACAACGAAGCTCCCCAAATCATCATTGAGAAGTTTGACGAACCAGCATATTGTTATGAACTTGATACAAAAGAGAAACCTTGGTCCTATGAAGTGAAGAGGTATCTTGAGACTCAGAATATCGAGGGCATCATCAACGACAAAAGTTTTGAGAAGATTTGCATCAAGTTCTTTCTCGACGACATCTTATACAAGCAATCACGACTTGTGCTTACTTTGTGTGGATCGAAATGAGAACATATCATGGAAGAGTTACACGAAGGCGCATTTGGTACCCACTCCAGTGGACATACCATGGCTAAGAAGATTCTAAGAACAGGTTACTATTGGTCCACCATGGAAGCTGATTGTCACCACTATGCTCGATCTTGTCACAAATGCCAGATATATGCAGATAAAGTGCACGTACCTCCAGTACCGCTGAATGTTTTAACCGCTCCTTGGCCTTTTGTAATGTAGGGCATTGACATGATCGGAGAAATCAAGCCCACCGCTTCCAACGGACATCGTTTCATTCTTGTGGCAATTGATTATTTCACCAAGTGGGTAGAAGCAGCCTCGTTCGCATATGTTACCAAGAATGTTGTGGCTCTATTCATCAAGCATAATCTTATTTGTCAGTATGGCACTCTCGAAAGGATTATCACAGATAACGGCTCTAATCTCAACAACAAAATGATCACTGAACTCTGCATGCAGTTCAAGATCAAGCATCACAACTCTTCTCCATATCGGCCTAAGATGAATGGCGTAGTAGAAGCCGCCAACAAAAATATCAAAAAGATTATACAGAAGATGACAGTGACTTAAAAGGATTGGCATGAGATGTTGCCATTTGCTCTCCATGGTTATCGCTTCTGATGGACATCAACAGAGGCAACCTTTCTCTCTTGTATACGGTATGGGCAGTCCTACCCATTGAGGTTGAATACCTCGACGAGTCCTCCAAGACATAGAGCTGAGCGAAGGCAGAATGAGTCCGGACTTGCCTCGACAAGATGTGATACGGTGAAGACTTTGTAGGATTTTTGTATCCAAATGTGGATAGCAAGAGTCGCCACCGACTTTTATTTTTATCCAATTAAGGAAGGTAAAAGTACGAGAAAAAGACCCGTTAGATTACGAGTTCGAGAATGGTTATGAAAAGGAAGGTATTAGCACCCTTTCCATCCGTAGTTATCTGGGCTCTTAGTTGCTCTTAGATAACTTTTAATATTAACTACGTGTGTTTGACAAAAATGTTTTGAAAGAGGCATTTCGCTTTGACTTTGTAATGACTCATGTAGGTGTATACAAAGTGTTCGGAAATGTTTTTGAAAAATTTGAACTTTGAAAAAAAGTGTGGTGTGAAAAGCATTTGATAGAGCAAGCAACTAAAAGACTTATTTACCCACGGAATTGGTGGATTTTGTACTTACGTTCCTTTAGAATAGCTAGCCTCACCATTAGTTGGTAGGTAGCTCCATTCGTTGGATGTAAGCGGGACATTCGAAGGACATCGGATGGTCATAGAAGGCAACTTGTAGGAAGTATCCTAGCACATTGAGGACTATCATCATTTTCGTGGCGACAATCGAGGGTCAAGATCATGTATTCGGGCGACATCGTGGGTCTATGATCTTTGTATCGAAGGGACTATGATGATTTGTTTGGAAGGCAACGGTGCTAGAATACCTCTACGTTCGAGGGACATGACCATTTTGGAATCGAAGGCATCGAGAGATTACCAAGGGTGCGTGTGTGAGAAAAGTGTGTCAAATTCGATATTTTATCTTGAAATTAGTGTGAGCTATGTCCAATTATTATCTGCCATACGCCTAATTACTAGCAATTGATAAGGGTGCGGAAAGTAAAATGCGGAATGTAAAGATGCGGAAAGGTAAATCCTACGCTATTACATGGCTTTAGAAGCGAATACATAATTTAACTTGCGGAAAATAAAACCTAAATTAACTATTACAACCCATGGCGAGTTACATTATTGGAAAAATAAAGCAAAAAGCGAATAAAACTTGTGAAAGAATGAGAAAATAAAATATGATGAAATTGAAATAAGAAAATGTTAGAAAAATGCAATTTTAATATGAGAAAATTTATGCATAAATAAGATAAATAAGCTATATAATTTTTGGAATTTTAGATGTATTTTAATAATTAAAAACCAATTTATGGTGATTTAAATGCTAAAATAAAATAAAAATAAATATGCATGCAACAAGGTATTTTTAATTTATTAAATTAAATAAAGGTTTTAGAAAATAATGTAAAAAGAAAAATGTTTTGGTAATTTTTAATGCGAAATAAAATTATGAAAAGAAATTAAAATAATGCAAAATATTGGAATAATGTGAAAATATAGAAAATATGAGTTTTGGAAAAGTGTAAAGAAAGAACCAAAGTTGGTCTGGCATGGTTGAACTCACGTCTGAGCTTCAAACCTTGAGATTCATTCTTGACCACTCGCCATGTGTGCATGTTTTGGAAGCAGCGAGTGGAATCTGCAAAACCTTAGGTTGCCTTGTTTCGCGCCAAGAACTTCATCGTTCTTGTTTGAATCTGGACATTTTGCGTCGACAGAGCGCTATGACCAACAAACATCAAAAATGCAACCGCGTAATATAAATTACATTTAAAACCATGGTTCGATTCCTCGGGTCGTCCAGGTTCATTGATATAGGTCTTGTGCCAATTTTCTGTATAGAGGAACCTAATTGATACGGAACCTAACTATGCAAGTATCGATCCGGCCATGAAAATGCAATCAAACTATGCGAGAAAGCTTACCAACCTTCATCTAAACACAAAACAAACCATGAAACATGTTAAAATGCATGAGAATTAAAATACGATTTTGAATTTTTCTTGGACAAACCGAATTCGGATTTCTTGTTTCTTGATGGTTTTGAATGATATAAAGTGGATCGACTCTAAACAACCCAAGAATGCAATGGAATCTCAAAAGCAATTGAAAGTGGGTGGATCGATGGTGCTAGTAACTTCAGTGCAGAAATTTTTGAGTTTGAAACTAGGTTACAGAGCAATTCTTCCGTCCTTAATCATGTGCTATGCATTGTGTATTTATATTGGATGGAATTGGGGCGATTTTAGGAAGAAATCATCATCAATCAATGCAAATCAAATTTGATTTTGTACAAAATCAAATTTTCAAATACGATTAATTTTCAATCCAATCTTGCCATATCGATCCAATTTTCGAAATTTCTTGGCTTTGTTGAGTTACTTGGATGCGAAGGAAAGAGAAAATCAATTTGCAATTAATTTTTGATTTTATACTTTATTTTTAGTTTAATTTGTATTTAAATGAATAAATTCCAAATTAAATAGAAAATAAAATAAAAATTCGAAATTTTGGGCTTTGATGTTCCAAATTGTATGAGGAACAAGTTTGGATGAAGAAAAAAGTAGGCCCATTTGCAAAGTTTTGATTTTTAGAAGTATCTCTTTTGTGCATTCTTCAAAATTGCCCAACTTGTGAATGGTGCAACTTGCTCAATTTTCCACATTTTGAGTGTTCTTGGACTTTTGGAAGCTCTAAGAGTCCTCTAACCAATGTCTTTGGTCTCATCTCAATTGGAGTTACCATGCTCAAAATATCTTCAAAACAAAAAGTTGACTTTTTGTTGACTTTGAAAATGACTGTAATGTTTTGAGCTATACCTCTCAAATGAAGCATTTTTGGACATTCTTGTGAGACATGAAGTTGTAGAGAATTGAATTTCCTTCAAAACAAGAGGTGGTGGAAAATTTTTGAGAAAAGTATAGAAAGTTATGACCCGGTCAGTTGATTGACTTTTCATCTGAAACCTAATTTAGAAAGTTTGACTTTTGGGCAAATCTTGAGTTTTCTTGATGAATCATGATCGACCCCTTGATCAAATGATGAATGTAGCTTCAAAATGGGGATGTTGACCAAAAATCGAAGTTTGACGGTAATATTGACCCGCATTGACTTTTATCGATACACGGATTTTCAACCATCGAGCAATTATGCGAGGAAACTTGACTTGAGAGGCTTGAAACTTGACATGGAGAATCTTTGAAGCATGAGGAAGCATGAAGACCATTGGAGATGTTGGAAATCCATCTTGACTTGGGAGATACCAAACCTAGTTTGGGTTGATTGTCTGGGAGAGTTTGTCGATCGACTCTTGAGGTCCTTGAGTATGGATGTATGAAATCTCGCGAGTAGATGGAGGCAAATTTTGAGGTGTGACATTTGCCCTCATCTTCTTGGGAAGGGTTAGATTGACATGCTTGTCTTTTCGTGACACAGGTAGAAGATGATTGAACACCTACACAATTTGCGCCGGGTGGATGATGCGGGGAATGATGTGCCATTTGGAAGTTGGAGACTTCAGGGAGCAGTCGTCACGCTAGACTCGGGGTTGTTAATAGGAGAGCTAACGAGAGATGGGCTTAAGATGCCATCTAGAAAGGTCGATGCTGGAGGGTGAGTCGTACGTTAGACTCTGTAGATGTTCCTGGAATGGAGAGGAGATGGGCTTAAGATGCCATCCGAAGGGAGTCGTACGTTAGACTTCGTGTTCACTTTGAATGAAGTTATTAGTGCATGATGATTTTTAACCATATATGCGGCATTCGATAGTGAAGAGATGTTGTCAAATAGTCGGAGATGGGCTTAAGAGCGCCATCCAAGGCAAGGGTAGTGCACTAGACTACTGTGATTCTTTATTGATAATCAGTAAATCTTAAATGTTGATTCCTACGAAATTTGTAGTTGGCAAGAATGTGGATAGCTTCCGTTGTATCGGTGTTGATCCATTGCACATTATCGGAGGATAACGGGGTGGTCTTCGGATAGTTTTCCCGTCGGTTGGGCTTAATCTGGACCTTCGTTGGAGGCGGTCTTTCGGATAGTTTTCCGTCGGCTTGGGGCAATCTCGGACCTGTTCATGGCGGTCTTTGAGATAGTTTTCCGTGGGCTCGGGGCTTAATCTTGGACTGTTTCGTCGGTGGTGTACTGTTTGAGGAAAGCAAAGAAACTTTGATAGAATATTTGTTAGTTTTATGCAAGTATGATGCATGGCGGTGTATATGATAACATATGCATGAATTATGACTTTATGAGAAATGAATGAATGATGTATGTCGTGAGATTTCAAAACATATCCATCTTGAAGATGCGGCTATTACATTTGAGACTTCTAACCCACACGGGGAATTGGTAGGTGAGAACCGCTTTTTGAAAGAGAAGAAAGATATCTTGGATTCCTCCGATGCACTATCGACCAAGTCTCGGGCCTGAATCTCATTGAGGAAGGTAGAGATGAGAAGCTCGTTGTTGGAGATCCTTATATAGACCTGCTTGAGGAGAATCAAGGCGATCCGTTGGGGACCTTGTATGAGAACATTGAGGAAATTTAGGAGGCGCTCTTGGGGATTCAAGTGTCGATCTTCTTGGAGAGCATTTGATGGTTGTTGAGGGACCGGGCTAGAAGAGTGGGTCCGTTGTATCCTCTGGTCAGGGATAAAGGTGTATGTTTCCTCCGATGCACTATCTCGACCAAGTTTCAGTCTGGATACGGCTTTGGGGAAAAAGGGAGGATTGAGAAATATCGTGAGGATGAATACCTTGGTAGGGATGAGGTGCTCTTGCTCGGAGATGTAACATTGCTTGATTGAGTGAAATTCTTTCGTGGATTCCTTATACTCCATTGGGGAAGGTGTGTTGTGGGTGACACCTTTATGCTGTGGGGAACTATTTGTTGACTTTTCGTTAGTCATCCCATTCACGGAACTGTAGTAAAGTACCTTTGAATGTTCACTTTTATTATGTTTGCAAGATTTTCTTGTCAAATCGTATAGTCATTCGAGCAAGCGTTGGACTTATTGCAACTAACAACAGAAATGTAAAGAGAAAGAAGGTATTTATTTGACGGTGGCGTGTGGCCAAGTAGTTTGTACACAAGAAGGTAAAAGCTATGCGGAAACAATCTCGTTAAGTTCCAACTATGCTAGTACTCATATATTTCGACTATCTCATCTCCTTGCGTGGGTAAAGGTGAGTAGTGATCTTAAGCCATTTGAATCTTGAATGCTGATAGTAGTACGGAAGCAGTGATGGAAGAGACATAGTCTGCTTAAATCTAACTTTTGCCTAGACGCCTTTCGGGTTTTAGGTCTACCGGGATACCCTTTTTACCCAAGCCGCCTGGGGTTTTCGAGCTTTTGGGTGTACATGCTTTGTATATATCCTTAACTTTTGCCCACCTTTTTGGTTCGCAAGGATCTCCTTATTTTTGCCTAGGCCGATCGACCTAGCGGATCTCTTTTATCCGTAGTATTTTTGACTATGTCTGCGTTCACGGGGTGTGGAAGTCTTCACCATCCATGGTCTAAGTATCATAGCTCCGCGGAAAAAATCAAGTCTTGACTCTGACGGTCCCTACGTAGGTGGGAGTCCATTTGCCTGGGATCACCTTGTGGAAGAATGATCGCTTGACTACTAGATCACCCGACTTGGTAGACTCGGTGCTTGACCTTCTTGTTAAATGCTCTGATCATTCGTTTCGATAAATCATCAGTAGCGGATGGATGCAGTCGTTCTCATCGACCAAATAATTTGGTCAAGCCAGTCTGGACCCAGTCGTCTTCGCTTAACTGCCTCTGGAGGACTACGGTTGAGGTATACGAACCTCGATGGGTAAAGGCGGCTTCCATACCGTATCTAAGAGAAGGGGTTGCCCATTGGCGTCCAGTGTTGTAGTCACGATAACCATGAAGAGAAATGGTAACATCTCGTGCGATCCTCGTAAGTCCTTTGCCATTTTGTATAATCTTCTTAATCATTCTTATTAATGACTTCCATAAATTCATCTAGGCCGATAGGGAAAATTTGGCTGATCTTGAGGCTGATGCGAGTTGATGATCATCTCTTATTGAGATTGGAACCGTTATACATGATAATCTTGGGAGTGCCATCTGAAGCCGGATAAGATTGTACAATGAATCGAACCACTACATTCTTGGTATGAGATGCATCAGGTACCATCTACCTTGGTGAAATAGTCAATTACAAGGATGAAGCGATGTCCATTGGAGGGCTTAATCTCTCCAATCATGTCATGCCCCATTGCAAAGGCCAGGAGAAGTTGAACATTAGAGTGAGTGCGTGTACTTTGTGGCATAAATCGCGCAGCCGAGGGATCGAGCATAAGCGGTGTGTCAACTTCCATGGTGGACCAATAGTAACACATTCTCAAAATCTTCTTAGCCATGGTTGTGTCCTTTGGAGTGGGTACCAAATCTTGGGTGTAACTCTTCCAAATCGCATTCTTTGTTTCTGGTCTACAGTAGATGGCACAAAGTCGTGGTTGCGCTTGTATAAGATATCGTTCTTTGAGGAAGAATTTGGAAGCAAATCTCCTCATGAACTTCTTATCATTAACGAGATGCTCTGCGGGATATTCACAGGTCTCGAGATACCTCTTCACGTCGTAGTACCAGGTTTCTCTTACGTATCAAGCTCACATGTCATCTGCTGGTTAGTGAACCTCTCAATAATGAATGCCGGGAACCTCGTTTGTCCCATCTAACCTTGAACATAGAGACATAGTAGCGTCGTGCATGGCAGTTCCCCTTCTCGCGGAATATGATTGAAAGTAATCTCTTGATAAGAATCAAACTAGAACATACTCTCGATATGGAGATGAGATGGTGTAGTATCCTTTATATAATCGGTATCACTAAAGGAGTCTCCATACACTTGTGAACTTGATTCTTAAGTCAATATGACTTTAAGACCCATGATCTGCCTTGCCATTACTCGGCCATGTTGTTAGTGCAAGTTGAAACATAATCTGGCGGTGAAAGGTATATCACGAGGAGATGTAATGATGCGTAATGCATTACGGATGTCGTTGAGGCTCCATCGAAGACCATAGTCCATCAGGCTCCTTGTTCGAGGTCCTTAAATGCAGGCACGGTTCCTCGTGATCTGTAATTAGTAAAACATCTTAAATGCAAATTGATGCGTAGGTGATAGTCATCTCAGCGATGAGCAAATAAACTACACTTCCTTTGATCGCTTTACGAGAGTGTCTTGGATGTCATATTCGGTCAAGATCATTTGCCATCTTGCTATTCTTAGGAGAACTGGTTTCTCAAAAGATGTATTTTATCGGATCCATCTTAGAAATCAACAAGGTAGTGTGAGTCGACAGCATATCTTGTCTTAGTGGTGACATTGAATAAGCGTTGCAAGTTTTCTCGGTATGAGTATCTTGTTTCACGGTCGGTAAACTTTTACTAAGGTAGTATATTGCATGCTCTTTCGACCAGACTAGTCATGTTGCTTTAACACACACCATTGAGTTCTCTAACTTTGTTAAGTACATGATAAGAGGTCTTCCTTGGTGGCGGCATCGGGATAGGAGGATTACATGGTACTCCAGTTTTTGTCAAAAGCGATCAGCAATCGATTTCCATTCCTACTTGATCTTTCTTTAGCAACTTGAAGATTGGCTCACGGTATGGCGATTGGGTGTGCAAT